>VZTQ01007640.1:0-22331 GCA_013400755.1 Pelecanoides urinatrix | reverse complement strand
GCTTGGCCCACACAAGCCACCGCCGCAGCTGTGAGGGCAACCCGCGGCGCTGCTGCCGCCACCCGCTCCCCCCCGGAAGCTGCCTCTGACGTCACCGAGGCTCACTACGGCGTCACAAGGCGCCCCTGAAGCCCCTTCAGGCCCCGCCCTGGCGCCGTGCCCGCCGGGTACTGTAGTCCGCGCGCCGCCAGCTGGGGACTCCCGTACCCAGAGGCCCCCGCGCGGCCGCCGCCTCCGCGCACAACATGGCGGCTCGGGCGGGCCGGGGCGGCGGGCTGTGAGGGGCGCGGGGGGCGGCCGGGCTGCCCCGGGGCCCGCCATGACCTACACGGCGGAGCAGCTGGACGGCGTGCGGCGGTGAGCGCGGCGCGGGGGCTCCGCCGGGCCGGGGCCGGGAGGGAGCAGCGGGGTCCGGCTCGGTGGGGAGCTGCGGGTCGGTGACAGGCGGCGGGGGGCGATGGGTCCCTGGTGGGGGCCTGCGGCGGTGCTGGGGGGATAGGCCGGTGGAGGTAACCTTGTGTGCGCTTCCAGAATAAAGAGGTGTCGGGACTACTATGAAATCCTGGGGGTGGAGAGGGACGCCAGCGAGGAGGACCTGAAGAAAGCCTACCGCAAACTGGCCCTGAAATTTCACCCTGACAAGAACCGGGCTCCCGGAGCAACGGAAGCTTTTAAAGGTGAGGTGGCCCGGTTTCGAAAGTCACAAAGCAAGAGTAAAACGAGGACAGGCTGCCTCAGACTTAACAGTTATCGCCTTATATAAAGGCATCATACGGGCCCATATAGCTTGTCATTTGTATCGACAGCGACGCGCATCTCCACAAAACCTGCAGCTGGTCGGCGAGATTTGCCTTTTGATCTTCAGAATACAGATTTCCGTTAGAAGCAAAGGGAAATGTATTCCAAATCTCATGCCTAGATACTGCTAACAGTTCAGAATGATGCTTGGAGATGATACTGGCCATGCAGGAGAGCAGGAGAGCGTGTTGTTGTGTAATCAGTAACTGCTCTGTGTCATAAATAACATTTTTTTATGTATATATATATATATGCAAGCATATGAAATTTGAGTCCAATATTCTGTGTCTAATGTTGCAGTCTAAACCTGTATCAAAAATGTTAGCATCTAATTACATCTTTTGCCTTTTCTGTGCTGTGTTNAGGGGAGACCTCATCGCGCTCTGCAACTGCCTGAAGGGAGGTTGGAGCGAGGGGGGGTCGGTCTCTGCTCCCAAGTAACAGCGATGGGACGAGAGGAAACGGCCTCAAGTTGTGCCAGGGGAGGTTTAGGTTGGACATGAGGAGAAATTTCTTTCCTGAAAGAGTGGTCAGGCCTTGGCACAGGCTGCCCAGGGCAGTGGTGGAGTCCCCATCCCTGGAGGGATTTAAAAGACGTGTAGATGAGGCGCTCGGGGACATGGTTTAGTGGCCATGGGGGGGCTGGGTTGACGGTTGGACTCGATGACCTTAGAGGTCTTCTCCAACCTTAGTGATTCTGTGATTCTATGATTCCCAGTCACGGCATCGACCTCACACGGCTGCGCCTGGGACGCACTATGGCAGGGAGGCGAGCGGCCGCAGCTTGGCCCACACAAGCCACCGCCGCAGCTGTGAGGGCAACCCGCGGCGCTGCTGCCGCCACCCGCTCCCCCCCGGAAGCTGCCTCTGACGTCACCGAAGCTCACTACGGCGTCACAAGGCGCCCCTGAAGCCCCTTCAGGCCCCGCCCTGGCGCCGTGCCCGCCGGGTACTGTAGTCCGCGCGCCGCCAGCTGGGGACTCCCGTACCCAGAGGCCCCCGCGCGGCCGCCGCCTCCGCGCACAACATGGCGGCTCGGGCGGGCCGGGGCGGCGGGCTGTGAGGGGCGCGGGGGGCGGCCGGGCTGCCCCGGGGCCCGCCATGACCTACACGGCGGAGCAGCTGGACGGCGTGCGGCGGTGAGCGCGGCGCGGGGGCTCCGCCGGGCCGGGGCCGGGAGGGAGCAGCGGGGTCCGGCTCGGTGGGGAGCTGCGGGTCGGTGACAGGCGGCGGGGGGCGATGGGTCCCTGGTGGGGGCCTGCGGCGGTGCTGGGGGGATAGGCCGGTGGAGGTAACCTTGTGTGCGCTTCCAGAATAAAGAGGTGTCGGGACTACTATGAAATCCTGGGGGTGGAGAGGGACGCCAGCGAGGAGGACCTGAAGAAAGCCTACCGCAAACTGGCCCTGAAATTTCACCCTGACAAGAACCGGGCTCCCGGAGCAACGGAAGCTTTTAAAGGTGAGGTGGCCCGGTTTCGAAAGTCACAAAGCAAGAGTAAAACGAGGACAGGCTGCCTCAGACTTAACAGTTATCGCCTTATATAAAGGCATCATACGGGCCCATATAGCTTGTCATTTGTATAGACAGCGACGCGCATCTCCACAAAACCTGCAGCTGGTCGGCGAGATTTGCCTTTTGATCTTCAGAATACAGATTTCCGTTAGAAGCAAAGGGAAATGTATTCCAAATCTCATTCCTAGATACTGCTAACAGTTCAGAATGATGCTTGGAGATGATACTGGCCATGCAGGAGAGCAGGAGAGCGTGTTGTTGTGTAATCAGTAACTGCTCTGTGTCATAAATAACATTTTTTTATGTATATATATATATATGCAAGCATATGAAATTTGAGTCCAATATTCTGTGTCTAATGTTGCAGTCTAAACCTGTATCAAAAATGTTAGCATCTAATTACATCTTTTGCCTTTTCTGTGCTGTGTTGCAGCTGTCTGCAACAGCACTGTAAGGCACCACAGGAAAGTAAGATATTCATTCATAGTCTATTAAAATAAGGAGTTTTTGAAGGGCTTTTCTTTATTTTTTTGTGTTGGGGTTGTATTTCTCTATTAACTTGTTTACAGCCGTGTTCTGTCAAAGATCAAGGAAGAAGATGAACCAAACAAATGTCTCTGGGTGGTTTGATGTAAAGTGTGAACTAGATCTACTGTGCAGCTTCACAAGGATCTCTGCTGACAGAAAAACTCGGAATATGGTTCTGCATTTTAATTAGTCTCTGCAGTTATTAAGTTTGTATTAACTGTATATGGTATATGGAGGTGCACTTCTATATCAGTGCTTAGTTTAATCTGATAAAATGTTACCTTCTCACTCAATCTCTTGACTGACGTGGACTCTCTCACCTCAGTTTTGCAAATATTTCAACACTCTTTATATACTTTTAACACACTGTCTTTCCTGGTATCAGTGATACAGGAAATAGGTTCCATCACAGGTAATGCCAGTGTTGTAACACGTTTTTTACAAGGGCAGTTCTTTCAAAAGTAACTCAATCTTTGGTCAAGCACAAATTTTCTATACCTGTTTGGACTTTTTTGCTACTCTGCTTATAAAAGTCTGGAAATACTGCGTGATATGCCTGTGTAACACTTGTTTCTATTCACTCTTCAGCAATAGGCAATGCTTTTGCAGTTCTAAGCAACCCTGAAAAACGATTACGATATGATGAATTCGGAAGTGACCAAGAGCATGTCAGCACTGGCCGGGCCAGGCACTATAATTACTACACAGAATTTGAAGCAGACATTACACCAGAAGAAATATTCAATGTGTTTTTCGGTGGGCACTTTCCTACAGGTCAGTATCTGTCTGCAGTGTTTTTGAAATGCAATGAACTGACACTAGACCATAAAGGAAGTTCAGCTTCTCTTGGTACTGCTCAGGGAGTTGATTATACATCTGAAAAGAGCAAAAACTTCTTTGGATTTACTCTTTTCTGCCATCTTAGCTTTTTATGCCTGGAAAAGCTCCCCTAATTCATGGTTTAAACTTCAGATTTTAGCAACTCCGTTTCCCAACAAATGTTGTCAAAGCCCAGCCTTGCTGTCCAGGAATGCTCCTAGAAGAGAGAGCTGCTGGTGGGGTCATGGCTGTTGCTGCCGGGGCAAGTTCCTAACCTCCCAGCCTCTCTTGAAAATCTCTGACAGTGCTAGTTAGGGGTAGGAACATTTTAGTCTGGCAAGGGGTTAGACTGTTTGGTTCTTGGGTAGGCAACATTTTAGTACCAGCTGTAGCTGAAGACTCTTTCTTCTATTCCCTCCGTTGGCTGAAGCCAGCAGTGGTGTGGGAGGTAAAATAAGGTGTGAATGGGAAGGGATCAGAGGTGTCTTTGTCTCAAGTACATCATCATCAGCACCTTACTGCGTTCCAGTACAGCATGGCAGCAGCTCCTGGCATTGCGGTCTCAGTGCCTCTGTGACTAGGAAAACATAGGAGTTCATTTGGCTTGCAACAGCTTGCATACTGTAAAGAAATTAAAACTTCTTAGCTTAGAAAGCAACGTGTGCCAGGAAAGGCTGGCTGTTACTGGATATGCAATATCCAGTCACGGAACAGTAGGTCCGACCCTGTAGTCCAGCCTTGACTTTGTAGTAAAAATTAGAAAGATACTGCAAGATCAATGGAATAGAGGTTTGGATTGAAAGTAAATCTGAAAGGTATAGTGAGCTTCCTGGCAGTATCTAACAAATTGCTTTAGCACTCTTCTAAACTTTCTCACCTCCAAGGCGTGGTATAAAGCAGCATACACGCCAGTTAGAACAGCCTGAAGCCACAGGCAAGCTCCCTGTAACCTTAGTCTGTGCGGTAGCATCTTGCAGCTCAGGGGACCTCAAATTGCCTATCTACCAGATCAGATTTTGAAAACAAAGTGAGCCAAACTCAGCGTGGCATAATTCCACACAGAGTTTGCAAGTTTTCCGCTTCTGACCTTGCAAGAAATTGCACCTGCGTGTGCCTTTTGCCTCGGCCACCAGTGAAACGTTGCCCTTGAGGAACATGACTGCTATGTAGCTGTGGGAGACAGGGATGCCTGGAGCTGAGGAGAAGAAATTGAGGAGCTGCAGGAGGAATTTGGGTACTGGGCATGGTAGGTTTAACAGGTAGAGTGGCATGAAGAAGTAAATGGGAATTTTTGTCGAAGTGGCAAAGAATAAGAAAATTAAAAGATAATGTCATAGTAATCGGTGTTGGTAGTAAACAATAGGTTCCTCAGCAAAAAAAAATGTTTGAGTCTAAATTTATGTGCATTTTCCTAATCTAAAAGTGAGTTTTAAATTATGGAAAATCGTCAGTTCAGTAGTTTTCCAAATAGGCAAAATTCACACAGTTGCTACTTAGCAAGAGAATTACTGGTAACAGGGTGTCCAGATAGTTGATATAAAGAGAACATTCCTTAAACTGTCAAAATGTTAAGTAGGACTTGTGTGCGTGAGCTGAAGTTTGTGCTAAGCTGCAGCGTTGTGCTGGTTTTTGTTTTGTGACACTTTGCTATCACCAGGCTTTCTGGAAATCTGAATAAGAAATGTTGCTGTTAGGGTAAACTCATTTGTATAGCTTTTGTGGGTGGGTTTATGGCTTTGTTTTTACCGTGCGCTTTTCCTCTATGGAAATTCAGTGGAAAAATACTAAAAGTTAAAATGTTAAATGTCGTAAGTCTAAAAGGAGACTCTCCACATGGCATAGTGTTGCAGTTGTAATGGGTAGAGACTACAAGTTGAACTTCCTTCTCATAAAAAATAAATGCATGTGGAAGGAAAGAAACTGCTGGCAGAAATGCTTTGAGAAACTTAGGATTTGGGAAAACTTTTTTCTAGGCATCCCGCAAAAGCCATTTCTCTCTTCCCACACTTGCTTCTGTTTTTTCACAGCTTGATAAAATATTGTCTGAGCAGTGTTGAAAAAGAAAGTTTGTTTCTATCATTCAAGAGACTTTCCTTCTTCAAGCCAGCCCTGTTTGGCTCTTGTTGGAGCTCTGACTGCAAACATGCCTGGACCCTTGGAAAAATCTTTGAACAAGCAATAAAACAGATGTTTTGACACAATAGCAAAGGTCACTTCCGCCCAGGTTTCTTGCAGAGTTCTTTAGGAAATTAAGTGAAAGGACAGTATAAGAGTGTAATATAATGTGACATCTTTCCCAGAGCTTAAAAATAGATTTTCATTTCTGTTGTCATGATAAGGCCATAAATTTCAATTCTCTCATGCAAAGACATTCTGAATTTCAAAAGAGGAAGGCACAGTTATTATTAAGATATTCATATGGTGATAAAATCAGAACTCGAGCTTCAAATTGAAACAGCATATGCAATTCTTTCCTCATTTTAGAATTTTTAAAAATAAATCAACTACATTTAATGTGCAAGAAAGGAAATCCTGAATTGTACTCTTTTTTTTACTCAAAAAGCTATTTTTTAAATCTCTTTCCTTAAGTGGAACTATTGTTTGAAGGAAGAGGAAGTAGAAATGAGTGTAGAAGACCATATTCAGTAATTATGGGAAGGCATAATTCATGCCCTGAGTCTGGTGAAGTGAATTAATTTTCCTGCTTAGAGCCTAGGGATGCAGCACAAGCTACGGCCTTGCAAGTGAATGTGACAAAAACAATATTAAAATATGAGATAAAATAATAAAAATTATGGCATGTTTCTGCAGTTTGATTTAAGTTAAGATGAACTTGAGGCAAACTTTACAATTTCTCTGGTACATTTTTTGGAACAACGTATTATTTTGACATTTAAGTCTGAGGTGTCTGCGTTTTTTAATCTCCAGTCTCACAGCTGTAATTCAGGCCGTGTAGTATAAGCCTGGATAATCAACTAGAAACTCTCAGAAATACAGATGAGTACCAGCAACTGGATGAAAATCATGACTCTCTCTTGGTTTCTTTTAACAGGAAATATCCATATGTTCTCAAATGTAGCCAGAGACGCACATTATTATCCACGGAGGCACCGAAATGAAAGAGCCTGGACGCAGGAGCAAGAGGAGGAAGAAAACAGGCCACAGGTAGCCAGCAGGAGGGATCGCTTGGGCTTAAATATTTCACCAGGGTGAGGGGTCCACTTACACATCTGAAGCCAGGACAAACACTCAGTGTTTATCCTCAAGTGCTGCAGCCAAAATGGATGTTTTCAAAAGTAACTAGATTGTCTTTTATTAATCACTATTTTAAAAATACAGTGTATTTATAGGATTACAGGCCCTAGAGTTTCTGTCACTGAGTGTTTTGCTGGTGCTTGCTTTTTGCAAGCTTTAATGGTTTTGGTAAGCCAAGATCAGTTAATCCAAATGTGGACTGATAACAGATACGGAAGCACTGGCTTGACCTCATGGCATATTTAATCCTTCAGTAAATGAGCACAAGAGTTTCTGCCCAGGTGCCGCACAGGTGTTTTCCAGCCCCGGGGCAGGATGGGTCTGGGATACTTTTGTACCAACTGAAACCTCCAGATGAGACACAAGGTGTCCTCTGTTGCTAGCGCACGTACGCATGTGCCACCTGCCTTGGAAAAATCTTCCTCCAGAGGCAGTCCTCCAAGAGAGGTGAATTTTTCCCTGCGAGTCTCTTGAAGTTGGGCTCTGAAAAAACCCTGATACAGCTTATAGACAGCTAAGCTAGGGCAAAGGCATCCCACATACTACCACATCAGCAATTCTTGCTGCTGTCCCAGGGCAGAGAGCAAAATCTAAATAGCTGCATATTATGTTTTGCTTCTGATAAGAAAAGGCATTTTTAGAAGGGTGGTTTAAAAATTAGATGAAGAGCAGAAGAAAGATCTGTGTTTTCTGTGTGGCTATCAGAATTCTTTGGTCCTTTGATTTTTTTTTTCCCACTCTTCTGTTCTCCTAAATTCATTCAAACAAAAAAACCAAGCGCTTGCATCCTGTCCCAAGTTACACTACATATGGTCACTTAACCCTTTACTTTTCAGCCATTTTATCCAGTGTTTGAACAGAAATTGAGATTTTTAGAATACAAGTAGCAAACTTTAGAAGATGCACGGAAAGCTGTAGGCACAAATGGGAGTTGCAATGTGTTCCTGCAGTTTAGATTGTCAGCTGGTCACTGACAGGTACAGTGCTGTGGGCATCTATGGCCTTGTGAGGGAAGCTGTAGATGAAAGAAATGTCATGAAAATACAATTGAAAGAAAATGGCTTTAAAGAGTTTTCTGAGATTATTAATAAAGATTATTTTGAATGAAGTTAAAATGTCATCCCTCTCAAAACTTGAAACTACTTCCTCATTTTCTTTTCAGTTTACATTTAATACATTGTTGATCTTTGATAGATAGATTGGTTTCTGTGAACAGATGCATCCTTCTCCATCTGTATCTTTTCTTGACTTCTAATTATTGTTGTTCTTTTCAGAATTCATATTCTGCTTTTATTCAATTGATGCCAGTTTTCATAATAATAGTAGTGTCAGTTATAACTCAGCTGATGGCTACAAACCCACCCTACAGCCTATTCTACAAATCGTAAGTCATTTAAAATCACATTTTTCTGGTGTTTGGTGTTTGCGATAAGGAGGTAGATGGGAAGTTGGACTTGATAGCAAAATGCACGTTAGTGTTCTGTTCTGCTCTTTCTAGAAAGTGTTATCAATTTGTAAATAAGGAAATGCCAACAGTCTCTATTGACGAGTTCTCCTAAGGACTATCGCTGTGAAGTTAACTATGGTGTGCTTTATTGTGCTGCGTGCTGAACAAATAGAGGCACTGAGCCAGAAAGCTTTCTCAACTGGTGTGAAATGTTTTTGCACAGTGATGCAGTAGCAGGAACGTGGGTGTAGCTCAGCTACAGTGCTGATCAGCCTCAGGTCTGCCCAGCCCCAGGGATCTGCGGACCACCACTGCGGTTCCTGTGTAAAGCAATTAAAAAATTAAGCCATTGGTTCGCAGTATAAATCCAAATGTGCTCTGGAGCCTGAATTCCACTGGAAGAATTGTCAAGCTCCACAAATCATTAAAGCCTTGAAACGCCCTGGTTTACCATCTGTAAAGAAGCAGGACCCCGGGGTTGCAGAGGGCAAACTGAACTGGTCAGCTCTGGAAGCAGAAGGAACGCCACCGGACCTGCTGTAATTTGAGGTTGTGGGGCAGAGGAAAACCCGCTTGCTCCTCTCAGCATCCCGTGTCGGGAGGAGGGAAGCTCTCTGGTACGAAAGAGCTCAGTTCAGTTGCCTTCACTGGCTCTTACTGAGATAGGAGTGGGAGTCAGCAGGTTTTGGAGAACCTGCTGCACAGAGCAGTAGCAGAGTGCTCCAAACACTCCCCTTGCTCCCTTCTAGGAGTAAAACTACTTAGATTTAGGCCCATACCCTCTCCACTGTTGTAGTAGCCCACCTTTTATCGTTTTTTACCACAAGATGTCAGTGTGTAGACCTCGCATGAAAACAGGAGGGTGGTTGGTTGTTGTTTTTTTTTTTTTTTTTTTTAAAAAAGTGTTTTTGCTATCTGCCAGTCCCATGTGAAACTTCCCACACTGCCCCCAGAGCAGCTAATCTCCTGCTTTTCTTCACTACCTCCCCTTCTCCTGTTGATTTGAGAAAGTTAGGCCTGAGCCTGGTACACAGTTTTGCTGTTTCTCTAAATCATATCCTTAAAAGAAACTAACAGCCTAAAAACTAAAAGAAACTATATAAAGAGAGCATACACCTCTGAGACTTAGTGAGAGAGAAGGAAAAGGGGAGTCCAGGAAATAGAAGGGGCAAACCAGATTCCATTGAGTAGAGTGTAGCCTTTGTTTTGGCTGCCTGCCTCTTTCTCTGGGTAGTGATTTGAAAAAAATGGCTGGGTATCTTTGCTCAAATAAGGAAATTCAAAAAACTGTAAGAGTATAGTTTAATCCAATGGCTGTATCAGAGTGGCTAATTCTACCTGCAGGATGTTCTTTGTGATATTTGATATTCCATGCCCCACTTCGCTTACTGATGATTACAAAACCCTAAAGGAAAGCATAACTAGAATCTCTCCTGCTAATTTTTATTTCTACTAAAGGATCCAGAAATTGGGAAAATCCAGATCCAATTGCATTGTGCTCTGAGCAATACTGGGGCCGTATGCCTTTCCTATAGTCTCTACATTTGTTACCAATTCCCATGGATTTCTGGACCTAGCTTGCCAGAAATTACCAGCAAACAGAAGAAAGTGTGTGGAGCTTCCGTTCACAGATAAAATTTGCTCTTATGTTTTGGAAGTGTCTTGACTGAGCTGTTGAGAACAAGCACAGTATTTGGAAGGAACAGTGTCAGCTTGGAGTCAGTTCTGTGTAGATATCTCCAAATATTAGATATTTTCCTGTGTTTTTTAGCGGGAGGGGGGTGAATTCTGTTTGTAGTGCACAGCTTGCTGTGCCTGAGACTTGTAATTTCCTTGTTGGATGGTTGAG
Source organism: Pelecanoides urinatrix (assembly GCA_013400755.1). Taxonomy (NCBI): domain Eukaryota; kingdom Metazoa; phylum Chordata; class Aves; order Procellariiformes; family Procellariidae; genus Pelecanoides; species Pelecanoides urinatrix. Next base: position 12,122 of record VZTQ01007640.1, on the reverse strand, counting down.
GGAGCTAAAGTCCTGCAGAAAGTAACTGTAAAGAGCTAAATACTGTCCTCTGGAAATGCTAATATGGAGAAACATCTCTTGATTTCTTTATATTTGAACTGCTAAAAAATCTGTTTTTCCATGATGTTTTCACAGGTCCATAGGCCATGTTATTAGTAGAGAAACAGAGAACTTGCACGTGCCTTACTATGTTGATAAAAACTTTGAAAAGAATTATCAAGGAGCAGAACTTGAAGAGCTAGAGAAAACGGTTGAAAAAGATTACATAGACTATATTCAGACCAGCTGCTGGAAGGAGAAACAGCAAAGTAAGTTATTTTTGTTACAGGTGTGTGCCTACAACCCATCAGTAGCTGTATGATGGCTATGCTTCACATAGCACTGCCATTTTTAGCCTCATTTTGTGATGCTTATAGTTATAAGCAAACCTTGCACTGGTATTTCTCACACCTGCTCTTAACACTGAATTTGCTATTCTTGAGGGTCTGTCAAAATTCATTTTAGGTGATTCTGAGAGACAAGGGGGAAGTCGATTTCACCATTTGAGACATTTTTTTCCACTCAGTTCTTACACTTGAATAACTCTTGGTGATGATGTTTTAAACGTCTAATCCACCACATTTATCTAGCTGTGACAGATTGTTAGGGCTAGAAAAGGTCTTGAGACATCACTTCTTTCCTTTGCTAGAGCAGAATCATTTTTGCTCCTACTGGCTCCATGAGAAGATTCTTTAACTTTTTCTTCAAAACTTCATCAGAAGGAGAGCCCATGGCCTATTCAGGTGGTTTTGGTAGTCTTGCAGTGGACTGCGTTACTGGTATCAGTTTTCAAAGAGCGTGCTTCTGTACTTGTTTTGTGTGCTTATTTGCATTTTCTATCTTTGGATGAGTTTGAGATCATGTTTTTCACCATAGTCAAGATTGTCTTTTAAAAACAAGAATTGAATGCAGAAAGGGAGAACACAAAAATGTGAACATTCAAAATCATTATTCTCATGTCAGTCCTAAGTCGATCAGTGGCACGTATAAAGGCATGTATGTTAACCCCGTATTGTATTATTTGTGAATTACTACTCTTCTAGTTTGTTTAAAATCGAGCAAATCCCTGCTTCTTTTGTAATTGTACAAAGTAACAGAAATCAAATTACGAGGACTAGCTGAAGTTGGGATGTTGTGACTGATTTTTTTTCAGCTAAAGAACTCATCACCTTAAAATGAGTAAACACAAACTACTGCTGTGCATAAAGGAAGCTGGAAGAAGTTGTTTCTGTAAATGCTTAATAGTAGCAGGCAAGCTGCTTTCCCACACTAGTAGGGCTTCCTAAATTGCTCCGTGTAAAACAGTCCTCAGCACGCTCCTAAAAAATGACTTCGCACTTGTTTACAGTTTCCTTACCAATGGCATCATTATGGAAGCATACACTTTGTCTGAACAAGACTTGTTTAATCCTGTGCTAGAGGTAACAATACTGTTGCTGACTCCAAACTATTTACAGGTTTTTTTGATGGGAAGGATTGTTTTGTTTTCATCCAGAGACTGTTTTGTTTTATTTTACATAAAAGTTAGCAATCTTGCTTTTAAAGAGAAATATACAGATGTAGGCTCTGAAGTTAGAAAAGAAAAGGAAAGAACCCATAATATAAGACCATAAAAATCCCAAACAATCCCTTAGTTTTTGGTGTGCTTGACTTGTGATCTCAGAGCATCTGTGGCTGGCAGTAGCGGCCTCTAGGTCTAATGTGGCTGTTAATAACCATAAATGCAGGTGTTGTGCGTAGGCTTGCTATAGGGATAGAATTTATTTCTTACCGAAAAATCCTTTTAATTGACCTTGTGCAACTGTCACTGTATTGTCCCTTTCACATAGACCTTGAGCTAAGGAGTGCCGTGCCCCAAAATGGGCAGCAGGGTTTGCAAGTCTAAGAGGAACTGGTAGTCAGAGAGGGAGAGATGATCCAGCATTGAATGCCAAGTAATGCCTGCAAAACAATGTTGCTCTGGAGCTTTTTACACTTAGAGACTTTATCAGTAGCACATCTGCAAATGTATTTACAACGTCCACAATTAGCAGTAGTCTGAGGAGACCACTGTAATTAAAAAAAAACATTTTCAGAATGATTACCGTCTAGGCCAGCCAGCAGGTAATGAGCACAGCTGAGACTGTGCTAACTTTAGTACAGCCAAGTTTATAAAAATAAACTGTGAATACAAGATGGAGTGCTGGGGGAAAGTTCTCTGGAGATGTTGAGACAGTTCTTAGTCAGCTGTTGCTTCATAACTTTGGTCCATTAATTCTTGTTTAAGTGTTTAACTTCATGTGGTCAACTTTTTTTTTGTCAGTTGAATCTCTGTTAACAGTATGTTTGTTTTGTTTACTGGGAGTGCATTTCTCTTTAGCACCAGCAAAATGGACGTAATGATACAGGAACAGTTTGATTTTTAAAGTCCTTGATTTTATGACTTGAAAAGTGTTACCTGGTGTTCAACTACCTTAATGAAAACTTCAGAAGTAACTGATCTGTCGGGTATCTTGTCACTTTTATACTGCTGCAGTAGACAAGTCTTCCTCCCTTCACAGCAGAATAGTGTGTAAAAGTTGCATATGGTGTGGTTTTTGGTCTTTTGCAATCTTTGATACAGTTGAGTACAAAAGGCACGTCCCAGGTTTACAGGAGACTGTTTGGCTGTGATAGCATGATTGTAAAGTAAGACTGCAAAGAGCTCTAAATCAGAGAAAATTACAACGAGGCAATTGAAAACAGAAAGAAGGATACATAGTTGGAATTAAGTATTTTAGGAGTTCCTTAAAATTACAAAGGAACAACTCTATGTAAAAGATTGAAAAACATAAGACCATTGTGACAGAATGAATGCTGTCAAAAGTGCAAGCATTTGCAGTGAATATTTTTGCCCAGTTGGGTAAGTGCAGACTAAGATTCTTCACTGCAGAACTCCAGGGACTCTGGACTAGGGGACAATTACCCAAGTCTAGTTTTGCTGAAGGCTTGTCAAGGCTGTGTGCCCAGCACCATTTGAGTGGCATTTTAGTTACAAAGTCTGAAAATTGATTTCTGATCTGAAAGAAAATGTTTATGCCTGTCAGTTTGTAAAGCTTTTCAATAAATAGGTGGAGGGTTAAATGGCTTTAAATTTCAGTGGGACGGGGACAGAGGACATAAGGCATGAAAGGACCTATTGAAGTTCTTTCCACTCTGAACGATTTTGTAAAATGAGGGACTTAAGATATATAAAAACTCTTTGAAAAGTTGAGTGTCATCAGGTAGCCTGTGCTTAGGGAAATTTCGACCTTTTCAGAAACAAATTACTGCTGTTCTCTTAGGTGCATCTAATCCTGGATCTAAATTATTCTTCATGGAGAAAGCTATATTAAGACTTCCTTAGCTAATCAGCAAAAGAAACTTCTCTGAATTATTGGGGGGAAATAATTTAAACAATGAGATTACTTCAGTTTTGAGAAGAAGGGGAAAAAATACACAGAGTACCTTTGAGACTGTATTGTTAATGAACGGGCACAGAGGCCTTTCAGACACGTCTCTCAACTAGCTGTTCACCTTCCTGTAATCAATACCAAAAAAAAAAAAACCAAATTAATTTATAATGCTGTCTGGGCAAACCTCTTGCCAGACAGGGTTTGTATTCTCAGAAGTGCAATATCAAAAAACCAACTATCTATACCTTAAAGTATATATTTGGATGGGTGCTCTGGGCCCTTCCAGAATGGATCTGCCAAAAGAATTGCGTTTCTCAGTTAGGTGGGCAGGGGTGTATGTCTTGTAGTTCTGCTGAGCTTATGAGGCTGCAGGCAGCTGACACAGCCCCACGGCAGCGATAGGAAAAGTAGTCGTGAGGCTCTCTGTCCTTCTGGCTTGTCACTTAAATACCACTGCTGAGGGAAGAGTAACCCCCTCCGCCAGTCTGCGCCTGGCGATGCCTCAGTGAGGACCAGTGCACGAGGAGATGAGATCTAACTCAGATGTCAATAGCAGTATTACCTAAGACAGGTAGCAGATCAAATGGTATCCTACTAGCCCCTTTCTGTGCACGGTTAGTTTAAATATATATGTATATTCTAAAGCAGGCACATATTCTTTAGATTATTAACATAATTTTAAGTCTTACATCACTTCTAAGCTCTATTTTTACAGTTTGTGTCTTCCTTGTAGACTAATAATCAGTCTTGGGTTTTGTCCTATTAGTGTACTGGTGGAGAGGGTTATTATAATTGTTTGAGTTTTCAAGCAATTATGAAAATACTGTTTTCTTAAGTAGTTAGCCTGGTTAAACCTGATGGCCTGACTTTAAAGAAAGTTGTTAACATGCCCAGTTTCACTGAAACAAGGTGAATTAAAAAAAACATGCCATGAGGATGACAAAGAACTGACAGTTATGTAAAGTAGGCTCTTGACTTCATCCTAATATATATTTTTTTCATCTTTCAGAGTCTGATTTGTCAAATTTGGCCAAGCTATACAGAGATGAGCGGTTAAAACAGAAAGCAGAATCACTGAAACTTGAGCACTGTGAGAAGCTCTCCAGTCTGATTGGAATGCACAAAGGGGGCTGACCAGGACGCACACGTTCTGTAGTTTTATTTATTGCTGTTTTAACTTATGTTTTTATTTTCCTTTGTATAAAAAGGGAAGGAGTCTATTGTAAAGGGTCTGAACATTCGATTCCTTCTGTATATAGGGCAGAGATGGGTCATCACAAGCTGCAGAGCTTGTGTTTGCTGTAATATACTGTACACTGTATTTGGTTCCAAGGACCAGTGGCACTTTGTAAATTAATTCCCTGGGAAACGCTGTTAGTTTGGAACCTGTCTTCATTGGTAATTTGTCTGCCATCCGAACGGTATATACTTCCCAGGACAGCAGACAAATGTCTTCGCTTTCTGTATTTTATATGGACCTGCCATTCACTCGATCATACGAACAGCGTAGTTCTCAGTGTTCAGTGCGCTAGCCTTCTCATACTGATAGCAAGCGGGTGTCCTTGCTCCTACGCTGGTTTGTAATGAGAAATTAGATGGAAGGCAGCGTGTTTCCTGTTCGAGTGTAATACACAATGCTTAATTCAGAGGAGTCAAGTACCTGCTGCAGGTGAGCGCTGGAGCACGCTCCCAGCTCTCCTGCTGTCACGGGGACGTAACCCTGTGCTTGTCCGACTGGGGGACCGTGCACCTTCTGCTCCTCCGTGAGACAACATGCTGAGATGCCAACAGCAACACCGAACAAGAAGATGAGAGTCTGTGAATTGCACCAATTCCAATGTCTGCCAAACGGTAGAGAAAGGACAACAGTATTTATTTTCTCATATGTTTTCAGTGGCATATTTTTAAGCTGGCTGTTAATTCTGATTTTTATCTGCAAACTTTTCTGCAGCTGTTACAGGGGTTCTGCTTTTTCTGGTACAGTTTTGATGTAGCATATTTTTACTCTGTTGAGCAGTTATGAATGTTTCACTGTAGAGATTAGTATTGCAAAGAAAAAGATCCATGTAGAACTGTCCTGTTTTTTCTTGATCCTCCTTTACAAAACCAGGCATTTAATGGCAGGTTGAGGATGGGTTGTTCCAGTCAGCGGCAGAGAACAGGGTGCTACTCCAGTTGAGCATCATTAACTCCTGAGCCAGTTTCTCTGGTGGGGTGCCGCGGGTGTGAACCGCACGTGGGGTGAACCGTTCTTACAAAGGACATCTCCACGCTGTACAGGCACTGGAGCTGCAGGCTTCTGCCCTCCCTCCCCGGTGTGGGGACGCAGCGTGGCCGCGGCAGAGGCTGCGCTCGCCTCTGACCTGGAGGTACGTGTCTGTTAGAACTGAACAGCTCCATTCCTAAAACTCGCTACGAGTAGCACAGGATGCCTCAGATGGCCTTGGCTTTTAAACCCAGGAAGTGAAGTGCTCAAAAGTTTGAGAAATGGCAGAATTAAAATTGCCTTTAAAGCTTAGACTTCAAGTCTCCACGTGCGGGTGTTACGGTGCAGTTGTGTACTACTGCTCTGCCCGTGCGCGGCGGCCGTCCCGTTGGTATGGTGCACCAGGCAGCTGGTACTGGGAGCGGGGAACTGGGACCGTAGGTACCAGAAAATGTCCCCGTGGTGTCCTTCTCCCGTCCGTTACAGCGGTGGGAGGTTGGGCAGCAAACGAAGCTGGGAGCTGCAGGAAGAGCAGCTTTTCTGGTGATCAGAGCAGGGGGGTTGTCTTGGGTTGGGAGACTTGGTGCTTCTGCAGATGCGACGTACGCGTCCCCCGTATGATTAGACCATTGCAACTACTGCAATATTGCTGCTATAAAATGGTGGTGGTTAAAAAAAATTTAAGAACAACATAGCGACTCCTTAAAATAGCATTTTCACGTTCACATTTGTTCCCCATTGGGCAACTTTGTAGGAGCGCTTGGGGAAGTTGAGCAGAGTTTGTCAGCCACGGGAAGAGCACCAGTAAAAAAGGCATTTAGAGGGGGTGGTTGTGAAACACGTTTCGTGTGAGAGCCTGTAAGGGCAAAAATGTTTGGTTTGATTATTCTCGATTGGTAATGTGGCTGGCAGTAGGACAGGCAGCCTTAATTCTGCTGTTTCCCAGTTTTGAGCATATAATATGAGCGTGTATAAAAAGCAAAATTATTTTAATGTTGCTTTTTATATATTAAATAGTTTGCAGAATATATTTGAAATATATTAAAGTGGTTGGACTTTGTTCCAGGTTTGGTATCTTCCCCGTCATTCTTGTTGGACTCCCATGGCCATAAAGTGAGATAGGTGGGGAGACCAAACACGACGACTTTACTGGACCTGTGATGTCCTGTACGCAGCTTGAATTCGTACGTAGTATTTTGCACTTAAAATAGATTGCACCTTTCATCCAAGCATCTCGGAGTGCTTAATGGAGGTGGCAGACCTCCACGGTGGGAGAAGCACAATAATTTTAAGAGTTTTCTCTGCGACTAGGAAGGCGGCCAGGATGAAGCAGAAGATGAGACTGAAAGGAAAAAAACGTTTCAAAAAGCAGTAAGATGTTCTTGTTCGTAATCACAGTCCGGGGTGTTACGGATGACTGTTTGCCTGCCCGTGGTGTGGATAAGGGCATTTGGCTCTAAAATGTCCTCGGCGGTACACATGAGTACTTCTTTTTGTAAAGCCCTGGCATCCTACTCCATAAGGGATAAAAAAATCGTATCTCGTGCCCGTGGCTGTTGAAATGCATTCCTGTCGTTAACCGAAGGTTACTTGCCAAAGCGCGATGACTTCTAATTATTCCTTGGGTCTCTAAAGGGAGAAAAAGGTGTTTCTCTGGGTGGCCGGGGCGGGCAGCCAGGGCGCCCTGTCCCGCTGCCGGCTGCACAGTGGGGTGCTCCTGTTTCCTGGGGAGTACCAGGGACTGGCGAATGGGTTTCTAGATATATACAATTTTTTTTTTTTTTTTAAATTANCGGGGGCTTGGCGGGGGCGGGGGGGGGTCTCTCCCCTCCCTGCCTGAGGAGGAGGGTGCTCCTCACAGGGGGCGGGGCCTCGCGGTGGGAGGGCGGCCGGGAGGCCACGCCTTCAGGGGCGGGGCGGGGCCTGTGCAGGCCACGCCCCAGGTGCCCGGTCCGGCGGGTGGCAGCGCGGGCGGAGGGAGCGGGCGGCGGGGCCGGGCTCCGCGTGTCGTGGCCCCGCAGTGACAGGATCCCTCCTGCCCCGCCGTGCCCAGCCCGGGCCGCGCTCTGGCACCTGGCGCTTGACACCCACCTCGGCAGACCGCAGCTTCCCGGCGGCCCGCTCGGGCACGGCCCGCTCGGGCATCATCGCCCGCTCGGGCATCATCGCCCGCTCGGGCATCGCCCCCTGCGCTGCGGCTGCACAGCGCGGTCAGCGCGGTGGGGGGGAAGGTGAAGAAGGCCTTGCACAGACTCCGAGGTGGATCACTTTGCAGGCTGGGGCCAGCCAAGCTGTTTGTCCATCCAACCCTTGGGATCTGTCCGAGCTGCTGGCGTGTTTTGAATGCCCAGTTCCCTTCCGAACCCCAGAGGCATCTTTGAAAGCCTCTGCCAAGCTGGGCCAGTGTTTCTTGTTCCTCTGGAGTTGCGAAAAGTAGCTCCNGAGTACTTCTTTTTGTAAAGCCCTGGCATCCTACTCCATAAGGGATAAAAAAATCGTATCTCGTGCCCGTGGCTGTTGAAATGCATTCCTGTCGTTAACCGAAGGTTACTTGCCAAAGCGCGATGACTTCTAATTATTCCTTGGGTCTCTAAAGGGAGAAAAAGGTGTTTCTCTGGGTGGCCGGGGCGGGCAGCCAGGGCGCCCTGTCCCGCTGCCGGCTGCACAGTGGGGTGCTCCTGTTTCCTGGGGAGTACCAGGGACTGGCGAATGGGTTTCTAGATATATACAATTTTTTTTTTTTTTTTAAATTAAAGACTTGACATTTCTGTGCCGGTCTGTACCGCAGTAAAAAGCCTGACTTTGAAACGAGGGAGAATTGTGCCGTCTGGGAGTTTGTTCCCTGCGAAATGGCGACGCGGCAGCACCCGCGGGCATGGGCAGTGAACCAACCGCCGTCCCCGCGGCGACAGCCCGGGAGAGCCGCGGCTGTTCCCCGGGCCTCGGTGGAGCCTGAGCCCTTCCCCCGGGCTCCGGGGCAGGGCGCGCCGGGGATTCCCGGCCGCGGCCCCTTTAAGACGGCGGGGGGGCAGGCGCGCGCGTTGCCAGGAGACGGGGAAGGCCCGACGACGGCGGCCGCCATTTGCCGCGGGGGTGCGGGAGATGGCGGCGGGCGCTGAGGCCTTGGGCTGCCGCCAGCCGCGGCACCCCGCCGAGGCGCAGGCGGCCCCACAGCGAGCGCCGGGGCCGGGAGCCGAGGACCGGGACTGGAACNGCGCTGCGGCTGCACAGCGCGGTCAGCGCGGTGGGGGGGAAGGTGAAGAAGGCCTTGCACAGACTCCGAGGTGGATCACTTTGCAGGCTGGGGCCAGCCAAGCTGTTTGTCCATCCAACCCTTGGGATCTGTCCGAGCTGCTGGCGTGTTTTGAATGCCCAGTTCCCTTCCGAACCCCAGAGGCAGCTTTGAAAGCCTCTGCCAAGCTGGGCCAGTGTTTCTTGTTCCTCTGGAGTTGCGAAAAGTAGCTCCAGCATGGGAGAGGCACGTCCTGCTTTTGGCAGCCGCTAGCAGCCGTCATCTTCCTCCTTGCTGCCTCCCTTTCAGGCTTGCCAGCGTTGAGGCGAGCACGCACAGACCTGGCACAAAAAACAAGTTAATAAGCAAATGCAATGGTAAGTCTACAGGCAGTATCATGCTGGCTTAAACATAAAAGTATTCAGTATTTAATTTGCAAGTCTGGCTCAGCCTGGGTCCGCCCGTTGTTCTGTAACGTGCTTGTGCCTAACAGGCTGCTCACACACACACGGAATTGCTTTGGGTGCTGGAAGACAGGTTTACGGCCTCAACCTAAAATGGTTGTATTTCGGTTGGCAGGTGGACCCCGGGGATCGCCACCACGCCTTCCTCTCTCTTTTCTGTGTAGAAATCCCAAGCCACATCGAGGAGGGGGGATGCGCCCGAGGACCAGGAGGAGGAGATGGGGCACGGCTCTTGCCCAGCTGGTTGCGGGCAGCCTCGGGCTGCAGCCGGAGCGGTGAAGGGACTGCCCAGCCGGTTCCCTCTCTGCTTCAACAACACACCCAGACAGGCTGTCCATGGCAGCCTTGGGGATGTTGGAAGAAACCAGCCGAGCCGGCAATCCCTGCTGCAGCCTGGCCACGCTTTCCCGTACAGCTGGCCCTGTGGAGCAAGGGCTGTACGGGGCCATCCCGTCTCCCGCAGCGCTGGGAACGGGCGCCGGGGAAGGGGATGAACGGCTGGGTGCGTGATGGTACTTTCCAGCCACCCTCGCAGGCTCCGGTATTGCCGTACCGCTTGTCGCAGCTGTTGACACGCTGACCGTTTCAGTTTTGGCAGGACCCCGGGTGTCAGAGTGCAAGATGGAGCAGCAGCAAGAACTGTGCCTAACGTGAGTGCTGGAAAAGGGGCAGAGGAAAGGTTTAAAGCAATTATACAAGTCGTTGCCCTAAATCTGTCTCGCACCCGCTGCCAGGACAGCAGGGCCTGTAGGCAATAGCAGAAGGTCCTTTCCCTTCATGCCCAGGGAGTGATCTTCCCACTGGGCTGATTATTTTACCAGAGCTTCACCAGCTCCCGCAGCCCGTGTTCCTTTTGTGCCTTCTCTGCCCTTCCTCCTCGCCCCGGTAGTGGTACCCCAGATGCGCCGAAGGCATCGGCAAGGCACCCCAGGGAGGCTCAGCAGGACGCCGGTGACCCCGGGCGGGACCAACCTCCCTTTCCCACTGACTACCAGTGGCCCTGGGACACTGGGCACGACCCTCAGCGGAGGAGAGGGAACGAGACAGCATCTCTCTGGGATCAGGGACTGAGGAGGAGCTCAGCCCGAGGGAACCGCATCCCCTGCGGGTCTGTACGTCCCCCCCCGGCACTGCAAACCCAGCAGCAGTGCACGTCCCCGCGGTGCTGCCGGCCGCGCTGTGCCGGGGCCGGAGCCAGCAGTGACTCAGCAGGCGCCCGCTGGGCTGCCGTGCCGCGAGCCCACGCTGCGGGGAGCCGGGCCCGGGGGGCCTGGGGACACTCCCGGCCAGCCCCAGCTGAGAGCCGGACCCCTTCGCATGGGGACCATAGGGTGGTTGCAGCACCCAAGCAGCAGCCCAAGGTTTTGGGGTGCCACAAGCCATCCAGGCAGCACGGGGAGCTCCTCCGCTGCTAACCGCATCCCACCGGCTCCCTGCAAAGCTGGACTGTAGGGATTTGGGGATTTGAAATCCTCCCCTTGCTCTCTTGCACGAGGCCACCGCGCCAGCCGTGCTGCCCGCGGCAGGTCTCCTCCACGCCCTGTGGCCACAAATGCCACCTGCAAGCACAGCCCTGCTCAGCAGCGAAGGGTTAAGCGCCAGGCCAGCTATCAGGGAAGCTTTCCTCTCCTTCTTTTCCTTGCCAAGGTTTAAATTTAGTCCCTGCATGAACCCAGACGACTTGGGCATCGGGTTGCTCCGGGGCTGGCAGCGCCAGGGAGCAGCTGCTACCGCTGCTTCACAGCAAAAATCCCCCTGAAAGCGAGGGCTGAGCTCTGCCGGCGGCGGTCAGGGCTGGCAAGCTGCGGAGACCCTTGTGCCGTGCCGGGCGCCCCGGCTGCTTGCTTTGGATCCCCCCGAAAAAGGCAAATAGTAGCCGTCCGTCGTTCAGCCCTTATGAGTCCTGGAGGTGCTCGATGCCCAGTTTGATTTCAAGCCTTGAGTTTTCTCCTGGCTGCTTGCGATTCGTTTTGGGGGAGCTGCTGCTCGGGGCAGGGTGGTTTTTGAGGAAGCCCCCAGGACGGGGACACGCTGTCCCTGCAGCAAGGCGGGCAGAGGTGCCGGGAAAGGAGCCACGGTGGGGATGGAGCGGCAGCCCGGGGCCAGCCGTGCCCTCTGCGCCGCGGATGGGACATCCCCGGAGGGGTCTGCGGGTCCCCCAGCCCCGGGGCAGCCCAGCCCGCTGCACCGGGGGGCACGGCCCAGGAACCCCCGTGGGGCATGGGGACGCCTTGGCACCCCTCCTACGGGCTTGGGGAGCAGCAGCGTGGGGCGAGGGGGCAGGGGATGGTGCTGGCAGCCCCCCGGCAGCCCCCTAAGACCGGGGGCGGCGGTGACATCCCTGCAATGCGCTTGGCATCGCCTCCCCCGGGCTGGCGCTCGCTGATGTCCATGTGATCGAGGGGCTGCTCCATCCCGCCGCTGGGTCCAGCCGACGTGACGGTGAGGGAGCCAGAAGGTCGAGCCGGCGTCCCCGGCGGAGCGTCCCCGACACCAAGGAGGGTCCCCTGGCACCAGCTGGCACTCCCCGGGGTCGTCCCTGACATGATGCCCTGCGGGAAGAGGGACCCCGTCCTGCTCTCCCACGCCGAGCTGCCCGGCACTGATGACGAGGGTCCCCGCAGCGGTGGGGACGGCCGGCGGTCCCCGTCGGAGGAGGAGGGCCACCTCCCCGGCCTCCCCCGCGACGACCTCGCCAAGAGCATGTCGGGCTCCTCCGTCTCCTCCTACCACTCCGCCCTGTGCTCGGAGGGGACAGAGACCTTCAA
>VZTQ01007635.1:0-11802 GCA_013400755.1 Pelecanoides urinatrix | reverse complement strand
GGGGTTAAACCACAACAATGTTAGCTCCAGAAGTGAGAGGAGCTTGCAGAGAACAGCCATGGCTCTCAGCAGGTACGCTCAGTATTGAACTTATTATTGAAAATAAGGCACATTGAACTCATTATTGAAAATAAGGCACACGTCGGGCACGCTGCTGGTGGGACCTTGGGGGCTGAGTGAAGAAAAGGGGATGACCGAGGGGTCTGGGCTATAACCGTCCTGGTGAGGTTCATTGCAGGTAACTCAGCTCCTCCCCAACCCTGACTACATCACTTCCAGCAACTCTTCCTTCTCCAGGGACGTGTTCTCCTGCGGTGTAAGGGGTTTGGAGACTGAGGGGAAGGGCATGGAGCAAGTCCTATGGGTTGGGAGCACTCGGGGGAAGCAGGACGGAGCTGCGCTGTTGAGAGGACAAGTTGGCACAAGAACAAATGGGACCTACTGGAGTTGTGCGTGGGCAAAGACGTGCTGCCTCAGTCCTGTAGAAGAAATAACCTCAAGGGGTTTCTTCTTGATGACTTCCTCTGCCCATATGCTGTACTAAAAAGAGCAGGTCTGCGTTGAAAAGCCTGTTGCTGACTGTCCTGGCTGCTGGGAGCAATCTGAGCGAATTGAAGTAGAGAGTGTGATGCAGCCGTGGATGCCCTGGGTGGAGGGGAGCGTTTCGGGTGGTGACCAGACCAGGGAGACTCGGGAATAGCCATCCAGCTGGAGGAGCTGCGTGTTCAACAGGGAAGTCGATCCCTTCGTGAAACAGATTTTATGACAGAACTGTTTGCAGTGGCCGAGGAGGAGGTTTGCTGGCGAAGGAGGTTCTCTCTAGTCCCAAACTTCTGCTTATTGTTTTTTTTTTCCCAGAACTCTATTTAAGAGCAAAAAACACTTCATGAAAACATCATGTCGAGCCCAAATCTAGGAGTGCTGTAGGGCTGGATATGGTCACAAAACCATCACACCAAAGGATGTGATGCTAGATGTGTAGGTGCCCTGTGTCCTAAGGGCACGTACATCCTTCCCGCTGATCCCCTCTGTAGCTGATGCGCCAGCCACCAGCTCAGCTACTCTTCTTCTTCGCCTGCTTGAACAACATCGCAGCACGCAACGAATTGCAACGCTAGGGGTGAAACAAATAAACCAGCAGCCCAGTGCAGCCTGCTGTAATGCCACCGAGACGGTGAGGGTTGCAAGAGCGGAGCCGGCACTCCCGTGAAGCTGCTGGACAAACTCTGTCGTTAATACCTGAAGGTGAATGTATTTGTAAATAGACACTTAACACAAAGCTCCTAGGGCTGATCAGCTAATCAATAACGGCAGCAGTCGCTTCCCACCGTGCACCAAAACTCTTCTTTTTGACTAGCATCTTGATTTCCACATGACAGGTTCTTCCGTGCCCACATAGGAAATGACTTCACTTCAAAGGATTTTCCTTAATCACATGAGAAGATTAATGAGAAGAAATAATCTGCTACTAGTGATGAAGTAGTTTTTCAAACTCTGTCAACTCATTTTGGCCTTCCACTTAGGAAGGAGGCGGCTGGCTCTGCGAGGCGGCTCTCCCAGCAGACCAGCGGGCACAGTCATGCGGATAACCCACACAATTACAGCTGTTGCTCAGGATTACCTAGGAAATAATTGGGAAAAACTGGGATCCTGGGAAAAAAGGGTTGAAATATTGGATATTGATTGGGATCCTGGGGAAAAAGGAGACATACCCAAAGAGAAGAGAGGACTAAATTTCTATCAATGTGCACAGTATTGTAAATAACCAGAAACTCTCCCCTCGGCCCAGAAAGATGCCAGCAGAGTGGGAGAAAAATATAGCTGGGGTTTTATAGCTGTCAACAGTCTCTCTTCTCGGTGACTCGGAGGCTCGCTCACTCCAGCTCACCGCAAGAGCAAAATAACTGGATCAAATCTGGACTGGCAATCTTCGCATTGAAATTCTCAAAGTTTATCTCATCCTCTCTCATAAAGATTCTTTTTAGCCAGCTTGGGAGCAGCTTAAAAGAACATTAAGAAAACAAAGATGCAATCTTGGCGTGACATATCATAATGAGACCTTTCAGTCTCTCAAACTTTCTCATTAACTTGCACTAAATGCAGACTTCAAAAATTACAACAGGATTTTCTCTCATAGCCCATAAATAGTCTGTGCTTAGAGTATACCACATTGTCTCAATCTTTTTGGCTTGTTCCCAAAGCAGCTTCTTTTGGCATGCTACAGTTGATGGGAATGATATTGTAGGAAGAACAAAGTAGAATTTTTCCAAAGGAAATAATAAATCTGCTGTGGGCTTTCAAAGCAAGCTAACATAATCAGCAAGTGATTTTTTTTTTTTTTTTTTTTTAAAAGAATGTAGGAAGAACACAGATCTTCTTTTGGACCATTAACATCTTAACTATAAAGACATGCAAAGTATTTCCCAATGGTTTTTCCCCCTTCTTTTGTTTATTTTCTTATTTTATTAAACCCAAAGCTTTTTTTCATCCTGTGTATTAAACATGGCAACATCACATCACAGTTCTGCCAAATTGCCAGTATGGTAGTCTGAACAATTACTGCTGAATATATACTTTTTTTTTTTTTTTAAATCAGGTTGTCATTCCACCATTTTGTATTTTATCTCCTTAACATATAAGCCCAAAGAAGAGATCTAGCTGAAAAGCAGCTCCATCTGTAAAACAAGGGCAACAGGCAATACGGTCAAGTGGCTGAGATTAGATATCCAGTAAGTTTGACCTAAAAGCGAGAGGCAAAACCCAAGATTTTCTTGATGATTAAAAAAAAAAAAAAAAAAATTTAATCCATTGATGGAATTTAGCTATGGGGAAAAAAATAGAGAAGTTTGTAATTATCTTTTTTACAGCCTAATCAAACAAGGCTGAAGTTGGTGGGAGACTCGCATTAATTCAGCTTCAGTGGATGTTGGCTCAGGTGCTTAATGAAGTTAGGTGACTAGCTTCGGACTGACCAAGGGCTCTTTGCTTTGGGGCGCTGCGCAGGTCAGATGGTCCTAATGAAGGCTGGAACTGTTTCCAAACCAAAAGGTCGTGTGTGTGACGATGGCAAAGGGGGGCAGGTTTCAGGAGATTTCTCCCATTCCCAGAATCTTGCAAAATCCTGTAGGGAAAAATTGCACATTAGTCTTTTTTTGGAATCTGAGACGAAGAGTTGAAGCAAATGTGTGTGCACATACTCCTTCAACAGCTTTCTGACCTGGGATCGGTGAAATAATTTAATGATATTCTTTAGTAACACAGACAAATGGTCAAAGGAAAAGGCTGGAATTCAACTTACACGTTATTTTGCAGTTATGGAACTGCTTGCTTCACCCAGCTTGTTTATGCCGTCTGACACCATTTCCCTGGGAAGGAGACGTAATGGCATGTGCATGTGTTTTTGCTATTTCTTCCATGTCATGTTTGCACCACCCTGTTGTGCCTTCTGCTGCTTATCCCTGCACCTGCTTTAAAGACCTTTTCCCTGAGGGAAGAACATAAAACTTGTTGGTTTAACCCCCTTTGGTATTTTCTTTTAAATCCGTCTTCTTTTTTTTTATTATTTTAAAATTTTGTCTTGGTGGTGCTCTTTACCTAGTTATGCTGGAGAGTTGAGACCTTAAAAACACATTGTACTTAATCGAGGATCCAACTGTTACACATAGCCAGCTATGAATATCAGAAATTATTGGGAATCTTTTTCAGACAATCTTTTTTCCTCCTAAGAAACCAAACGGGTCATCTCCAGAACTCAGGTGTTTTGCATCTAAATATTTTGGTGCATTTGCGAACAGAGAGATGCTCCTCCTGTAACTTTTGCCCAGAGAGATTGTATTTGATTGTGATAGTTTTGTTGCTCCTCTAGAAGGAATGGTGAAAACCCACCCAACCAAAAAGATATAATTTGTTAATTTTGTGAAAATGCCAGTTTGTTTGTCACACAAGCTAGATGCCCCGTAGTGCGTGGTGTACGTACAGAAGCTCATGCAAAGAGGATCTGCAATGAGTGACTCCAGCCCATCCACTCATTTTTAAGATTCAGGGAATCATAGAATCATTAAGGTTGGAAGAGACCTCTAAGGTCATCGAGTCCAACCGTCAACCCAACCCCCCCATGCCCACTAAACCATGTCCCCAAGCGCCTCATCTCCACGTCTTTTAAATCCCTCCAGGGATGGGGACTCCACCACTGCCCTGGGCAGCCTGTGCCAAGGCCTGACCACTCTTTCAGGAAAGAATTTTTCCTAATATCCAAAAGAAGAAACAGAAATGCAGGGGTTGGGGGGATAGAGACTGCAGTTTGAACACGGATTCAGGTAGGTGTTCACTCCCAAAACAGTTGAGGGGTTTTTATTTATGAAAACCCATCAGAAATGAAAACGTCAAGGAGTCAAAAGACCTGGCAGCAGTGCCAGAGATGATGTCTGCACAGGGACGCTGCGTGTCCATGAGCATATGAGGAAAGAGGTGGTCTTCTGTAAATGTATAGCTCCTTGCAAAGGAAATGGCCTTATTATTATCCAACCGGTTAAAACAGTTTTATTGTTTACATCACCCTAAACTATAGGAAATCTTACCTGTTTACTGCCTGTTTCTCTAACGTATCCATGAAAAGTTTCCAAAATCTCTTAATTTCTTTGTGCAGCACTATTGCTGTATTCATTTACGCGGGAGTTTCTAAGATACTTATCAAGCAAAGTTGATGAATTTAGTTTCCTTCCCCAATCCCAGCGGATACTGCGTATTTTACCTTCTGTCTTCTCCCTATCTCCTGAGTTGGAGATAGCGTCCATCTTTCGCGAGCGGGTTGCTGAAGGCATTAATGTTTCCGTGCCGGGGAGGCGAAGGGATGCCGCTGTATCCCACTACCCACCCCAGGAGCATCAGGAGGCTTAATTAATTACATTTTGTGCCGTGCTTTGACAGACCTTGATCAAAGGCACGACAGGCATATAAACTATGACTATGTTGATGGTAAACGAATGGTAATGTTGTAATACTGCATAAATACTAGACATAAAGAGGAAAAAGAGCAAGAAATCTTCTACTGGGGGGTTAAAGTTGTCAAAAAATCATTAGGAGCTCTCCTGGCAAGTAGGGCTGAATACAGGTATGTGTGTTTGCATTTTCACACAGATCTGAGATAAAGAGTTAATGCAGTACTGAGCTATCAGCTTCATTTCCAATTTTCCACCAGACTCTAATGAAATGCCACAATGCCTCAAACCAAACCTCTCATTAGTCTCCTTATTAGTTTTCACTCTAGTAAATAAACGAATGGTGCTACTAGCAGTTAATAATAGGCAATCAGGGTCTCTTTCATGCCTGTCACTTTTCTCCTTGCTCTTTGCAAAAAAAAAAAGCATGTGGAAAAAAAAGTTCAACACCCTTTTTATTCCACTAACTCTCTCTTTTTTTTTTTCTTTTTTTTCTTTCTTTTTTTTTTTTTTTAAAATCCTTTATTTCATGGTTCCATGCTTTTTATGGCTGGCGCTGATCCGGAATGGCACTTTCTGTGAAGCATCCTTCATCTGGCAGAAAGGCTCCTGACTATAGTTTCTACGGTTGATACCTGCCTCTGGAATTCCCTTCCCAGCGCAGAGGTGTCTCCTGCCGAAGCCTGGCAGCGAAGGAAAAACACGCCGTAAGTCGTTTGCTAAAATATTGTTCTTGGTGAGTACAACGGGCACGCTGAAACCGTAGTTTATAAATTGCGGAGCATGTTGTTAAAACATACCACACACCTTCAGTACCTTCTACTAGGAAATACAACATTACGTAGCTGCGTGCAAGTATTTTGGTGATTGCTACTTGGCTAGAGCTTCTGCCTCGTGTTCCTTAGAGACTTGGCCACGTTTTTGTCTGTTTTGTTAACCCAACTCATGTTGTCCATGGCCTAGAACCTTAGAAGAAGATTTTGGGCATGTCCACGCTTCAGCTGTGGCACAGAACCCTGTGCTGGCTAATTAATCTAGTTTCTTGTCAGGCAGAGGATGGCAGGCCCTTGAGGATATAGGGGTTTTCCCTGTCACCTAACCATGGGTTGTCTAAAATCTTCTCTTCCCCTTCTTCATGCACTTATTTCTCCATGTTATGCTACCCCTTGCCCTTGAAGCACTCCTACTTTTTCCCTCCAACTTTTCTTTACCTGCCCATCTTTCTATAAACTTTACCTTATTCTTTCTTATAATATTTTCTTGTTTATTTGAAGTATCGAGGTTTTTTTATTACACCAGATAGGTGTTATGTTTTATTCTATTAAGCCATGCTCTTTCAAAGGCATGTCCAAAAGGAATCGTATTTGAGAGTTACCATTGAAAATGCAGGGATGCTGAACTGGCACGAAATCCTTTTCTTCTTGAGATTGCTTTGGTGGTTGGGGTGTTAGACTGGATGAAATTACAACAAATAATTGATCAGATTTTTCTCTCCCTTCAAGAGATATTTAAACCAGGAAGTCTGAAGTCAAATGAAGGATACAAGAATGCCCAGTATGTCATGTTCTTCATAAAATGCTGTGACTTAATAGCATGTTCCCAGTTTTACTACTGGGAAAGTAATCTCCAAATGCTAGAGACCAGTAACACCATAGATATTTACCTTAATTCCCTGTATAGGACTGGAAAATTCAGTCTTGCTGATATCATAGAAATGCGCCCATTTAGACTGCTCATCCAGTCTTCTGGCTCTGAGCATCTGTTGAACGTTATTAAATGTTGTTAATTATGTCACTAATTCCATATGAAACTAAGGACTGTTTGGGCATGCAGGAACTTAAGCCTTACATTTGTAATATGAGTATAAAACATCGATAACTTGAAATATGTCTTCAAGGTATTGTCCTTGAATCTTCTACCAAATAAGACAATGTGGTAGAATTTTGGTAGCAACTGAACTTGAAGTTTCAAAAATCAATACTTGCAATTGAGTCCCTTTGATGTGAAGTTTAATACCCTTGTCACTGATTTTGAACTTTTTCTTGCTGAGACTGCCTTTTTTGAGTGGCGCTTTCTGGGGTCAGCACGCAAACAACTGAGTTCCCTGAAGTTTGTAGGAAGCAGAAGATAGCTGGAGGGTTATAATTGGGACAACCTCTTTGTGTCAAGACCCTCTCCCATATCTCTGAAGATGTGGAGATTCAGTTCCCATCAACAAGCAAAATTCTCATTATAACATATCCAGACTTCAGATACCTGGAAGCACTGTCGTCTTTCACCACCTCTTTATAGTCTTTTTGCCCCAGAAGGTGAGCAGCCAGGAGAAGGTGAGCTGGAAGGGCTGCTCAGAGGTGTGAAGTGTATGAGCATCTCTGTCATGCCCTGGCTTTTGTACAGCCTGGTCATGGATGTCCAGCCCTAATTCCACCAAGCCCCAAAGTTAATGATTTACTCACTCTTTGTCTTCCCAAATCTTGGTCTAAATCCAGGCGGTTATAGAAAATCGGCAGCGTGCCTTCTGGGGGCTGTCTGCTACTGCAGCAACTGAGCTGTTCTTTCAGAAACACCAAACGCTGGGTGGGTGCTCTTGGCAAAGCTTCAGCAAAGATATAAAAGTGATTAAAACTGGCAGAAGGCTTTTAAAAAAGGATATAGCAAAATTTAATTGAGACAGACGTGTTATATCTGATGCTGGTAGTGCATAACTATAAATAGTAATAATAAGGTACACTTAATAGGAGAGTTACTGTTTTGAGACACATATGCACAGTTCAGCCTTGTGCCTAAACTAGACCAGGTCATGACGGACACAGAGAATGAAACGATAATAGTCCCAGTTTAGCTATTTTCCCAGTGTTTATGGGGAATTTGAGGAATCCCATCTAGCAGTGCTAAGAGCCACAGAGGCACACTGCTGCTTGTACAAGCTATATGCAGCGAAGGGGACGGCTTTCATGTTCCCCAGCTATGAAGTGATCATTCATAAACCATCGCAAGCGAGCGGATGAATAAAACGCATTGAACGTTGGCACAGAAACCAAGGGCTGCACTGAAGATACTGTTAAATAGTAACGTGTTTTCATGCCTGGCCAATTAGAAAGTGTCTGAAGATATGTGAAAATTTAAATCTATTTTTATATAGCGCACAAAGGCAGAGTCACAGCACTTAAGGCCCCTCAAACCCCCCAACCATTTCTGAAGGAACAGATGTCGCTCATTCATTCACCATAAGGACAAAACCAGGATTTGCTATCAACAGAACTAATGTCGCTGGCCGGTTTTGTCTACGGTTGTTAATTCTTTCATGTAAACTTTTAAATTAATGAATTAATAATAGCTACTGATAGCTGGCCTTTGATGCTTCGGCATTCCCCAATTTAACTTGGCGTGAGACACCATAGCGCTTACTTGGACCGTTGTGGTTAATTGCTGGTCGTGAGCCTGCCCTAATATCGCATGTCAGTGCTCAACCTCCTAGCAAAGGGATGCATACGATGCTCGGCTGTAGTGAGCAGTCCTCCTTGTGAAAGACATTTATTTCTTCTCCTAATAAATTACCTAGCTTTTTTATGGGTAACATCAATTATTTCTTTAATCCTTAAGTGTGTATGAGAGTCTTAAAATGCCTTACAATTTATTTCATAACTTACATAATTTTACGAGTTATTTTAACAACGGTTTTATATACAAAGTTTCCAGGCTGCTTGAAATAACTCTTATACGTGCACATACAGTCAGGTAGGTATACCTTCTATGGTTACTGGTGGAGTGAGCTGGAATAAATTGATTCATATAAACCCCTTTTCAATTAGACATTTTGACCTCATAATCTCCTTACAGAAACACGAGGCTTTCGTAACCTTCACGAGACTTACAGCCCTTATAATCCTGATACTGTTGTGGGATTTCTTGCCTGTCCTTCTGAACTTTTCGTCTTCACGATGCCGTCCCATAGCCTTGCTGCCTCTTTTGTCTTTTCTCCAGTGAGCTCCTGCTCTGCATCGTTACGATTGATTCATGGGGATGATTCACAAGCACTGAAAGCTCCAGCCAGATGAGTCTGTTCCTGTTAATGGTATTCGTGGGAATAAATACGAGAATAATTACCTGTGCATAAGGCTAGGGTTTTTCAGTGTAAAGGATGATCTTTGAGCTGAGTTAGGACCTCGATCCCAGGGTGTTGGCCCTCTGTTAGCAATCGGTGTCTCTGCCACTCTTTCAGCCTTGTTTTCTCGTTAACTCCCCTGAAAAGGAGATTTCTCTCTCTACCCATTTATTTTTGGACGTAAGGCTGGCTACCACCTCAGGACCATTGAATACTTGCTGTGCCACAGCGGCTTTCCAGCCACCACCTGATGCAATCTGTGGTGAGAAAACCCAGTTGGATGCTGGTCCTTGGTCCAAGCAATGCCCCGTATCTAACTGGGGCTGCCGTAGCTTCCTCCTCGCACCGGCTTTCTGGCTCCCGTCCTCTCCATCCAAGCGCTGCCTGCTCAGCACCAAGCTCCCAGCCTCCGCGCCCAGCCCTGACTAAGTCTTACGCCCAGAGCTGGCATCTGCCTTCCACATCACCTGCTCCAGCGGCTCATCCTCCAGAAATGCCCAGCAGCTCCGGTCCTGCAGTGGGGCCAGGAAGGGCATCTTGCCTTGCCCGGGCAAAGGTTTGGTCCTCGGTCCCTCAAAGGCTTTCGTGGACCTTTGTATTTATTACCTGTCCGGCTAACCCATTTTTCTCTTTCCCAGTCACTTCTACAAGTCCTCCTTCAGCTTTTACCTGACTCGTGGGATACAACGGTCTAGGGAGATCTGCCCTTGACTCCTTATTTTTTGGACCCTGAGTCAGTGCTCCGTTATGCAATATTTTTCCTGCAAAACTCTAAGGAATCTTTGAAATTCATATTCATACAATATTAACTCTAAGAGGAAAACATGGATCTCTCCAAGATGCTGTGTAGGTAAATAATAAGCAATTGGGTCTGACTTTGCAGCCTTACCAGGGAGTGAACAGTGGTTATATCAACAGAGCAACGCTTTAGAAAATGAAATTATACAGAGGAGCATACACGTGGCAGTGCTCAAAACCCAGAGGAGAAAAATATCTTTGGCCGTGTCAGAGAACTGTTTGAAAGCGCTTCTATTTTGCAGATTCTATTCCCATAAACATTGAAAGAGGAAACGGGAGCAGCACGGAGCAGGAAAGACCGGTGGTGCCAGCCGGGCTCCCGCCGGAGCCCCTGCCCCTGATTTGTGTTTGGGGAGCGCGGGGTGGGAGTGGGGGACAGGTTGAGTGGCTTCTCCCGTCAAGCAAGAGCATTCCTGGCTTTATTAGCAGCTTTCAGCTGGCAGCCGATGCTGATTTAATTTAATACTAATGCTTTTTTGATGAATTGTTGTTTAGTCTGTTTTGAATACTTTCTGCATGACTAATTAATGTACCGAAATAAATTCAGTTGTGGTATTAAACTTTACGCTCGTATGTACAAACAAACGGCCGGTAGTCACGGCTCTTCTTCAATATTTTATCTAATCTTCACATTCTCAAGGACGGGGCATTGCTTGCTATCTAAAAGCCACTTCACTGAGCTAAAATGTGATGTCATGCTTCTCTAAGTACGTGTAGGTATTTGTGCTCAGTCTGTTGAGAAACAGACTCGAATATAGTGAGAGATACGTAATTACATTCTTTTAATGATAACAAAACCCACTTGAAATTGGCAAGAGATGAAAACCTGCAGCCTCGTCTATGGAGTTTTGCTGGGGTAAAGCGTTCTGTAACATTACGCTGGGATAAACCGGCGTGATTCATCGCTGGAAAGACACTCCCAGC
Organism: Pelecanoides urinatrix; assembly: GCA_013400755.1. NCBI lineage: Eukaryota > Metazoa > Chordata > Aves > Procellariiformes > Procellariidae > Pelecanoides > Pelecanoides urinatrix. The sequence goes on along the minus strand of VZTQ01007635.1, from coordinate 1,038 downwards.
TGGAGCAGATAGTTAGAAATCACTCACTGCTGACCCTCGCGGAGAGCGGCATCGGCCCCTCGGAGCAGAAAAGCTGCTGGGAATAAGGTAACCCCGCAGGCAGGAGTGTTTATGGTCCGTATGGGAATCGTGCTGCTCTTCGCTGCGGGGGGGGCGTGCGATTCCTTTTGGCTGCTCTCCCCGAGAGCTTCTCATTCCCCGTGCATTTGAATTTACACTTTATTGTCCGTAGATTATTGTGGTTTTTTTTTTTTTTCCCCCCCTGCCTGAAACAAAGACGACTTGTGTAAGAGACTAGAATAATAACATAATTGTTTGATATGTATATATATGCTTGAAATAACCCAGCGTCTAATTTTTAATGAAGCACGGAAGAAAACGAGAGCTCAGCACAATCCGTGCCCAGCGAAGATCCTAATCTCCCCTTCCCAGCAGAGGAGAGCCGCAGCGGGCACACGCGTTCCATGACCCAGCAGCGCGGCTGCCGCTGGCCCCGGCAGGGAGGTGTCCCCAGCCCCCCCGCCCCGCCGCCGGGCCATGGGGGGAGCGCACCGGGGGGACGGCCCCGGGGTCCCCCCGTCCGCCGGCTCCGCTGAGGGTGCGATGGAAACCCCCTGAACGACGAGCCGGAACGTACACGGGACAAAGGTACGCGCCTCTATATAAAATCTCTTCTTTCTAATCTTTTTTTTTTAATTTTTTTTTTCCTATTACAGCCCCAAAAAAACAATTTGAGTCTAAAAGTCGCTTCGGCTGACATGCACTGACACAACACAGGGCATGGTTTTTTTTTCTCAGCTAAAAGGTAAACCTGAACATTTTCGGTTCGTTCCACTAGCGCTCACGTTATTTAAGCTCAATGTCTGGGTTAGTCGCTCCGTGACGGGGAGCAGAACCGCACCCCGTCTTTGCGGGAGGACCGGCGGGGTGAGCCCCCTCCTTCCCCGCAAAACACCCCCCTTACTCTTTATTTTGGGGGGGCTCGTGCGAGCCGGCACCGCTCTTTCCGCGGCCGTTCCGCGGCGCGGATGGGGAGCG
>VZTQ01007620.1:0-25079 GCA_013400755.1 Pelecanoides urinatrix | reverse complement strand
AATAATAATAATAATTACAAAATAAACCATGCACAATGCAATTGCTCACCACCCGCGCTGACCAATAACCAAGTAGTGATCGCTACTTCCTGGAACATGCTTACCATTCATATACTGAGCATGACGTCACATGATATGGAATACCCCATCGGCCAGCTGGGCCAGCTGTGCTGGCTATGCTCCCTCCCAACACATGGTTTGGTTTTTTTGTGTGTTTTGCTTTTTTTTTTTTAAGCTGAATGTCCTTGACTAGCACGGTACTTAGAACAAATGAAAACATCAGTGTGTTATCAACATTCTTCTCACACTAAATCCAAAACACAGCACTAAGAAGAAATTTAACTCTATCCCAGCCGAAATCAGGACAGCCAAGTAGCAACATTCTGCATGGAGCAAAAGGTTATATCATTGTTAATAACCTGTTAAGTATCAATGCAATATTACAAAATGAAAATTGTTTACTTACTGTGAGTTTTTTGAAAAAGCCTAGGAAATTGCATACAAATTGTTAATACTGTAGCACTAAGCACTCAGAAGTTAAGAAATGAAAGATTTCATCTTCTATGTAATCTTAATTCAGATGCTTAGTACATATGCATCTTGATTCAGTCTTAATTATATGATTGCAATAGTCTGTTCCCCTGTGGTTAATTCTGTGCCCTGGCAGGATGATGTTTAGTTAGAAAACAGCTGTTCAATATTTTGTTTTGGCTTTGTGCAATGTGTTGTTCTACACTGTATTTACTGAACACTTTTCAATCCGTCTATGAACTCAGAGTTATTTAGTTACTTCCAGGGTTTTGCATAGCATTCATCATTACACAGTATTCAAGTGTTTCACATTTATTAAGAATTTTCCCAACAACCCTGTGAGATGAAGGTATAATATTTATTATCTTATTGTTACAGATGGGGACAGATAATTTAAGATAAAAACATCTCTTTGTTCCTGGAGACCTGTCTGAGACACTTTGAATGTGACCTTCCAAAGTACTCTTCCTTTTTATAGCACTTTACACATTCAAAGCATACCCCCACTGACATCAGTTGGGAGTTCTAGGCATTTTTATGAAATTCAAGCCAGGCATTTAGAAATGAGGAATCTTTTCCTGTGATAAAAAACTATTTTAAAAAGATTGCTCAGCAATGCAGAGGAATCCTATGACAGTGTTAGGAAAACAATCTAGTTTCTTAGGGCAAGGTGCCTTAACAAACTCATCTTTCGATAAGCTGCTTCTCACTTATTACATGAGTTCACCTTCTGAAAATGTCCTTTCATTACACAGATCCACATTTGTCTCCAGAGAATTTGATTCTGTACAGTGAGTAAAACACTTTCTCTCATCATCTCACTGGGGGTGAAGAGGTGGTGGTGGGGGGTGGATTAGGTTAGACTGTAGCTGTTGGAACAATTTTAATTCCTGAATTTCAGGATTTGGGTGCTCATTCAGATGCTTAAAATCTTGCATTTTTATTATTTTATTTTAGTTTCTGTGTGTGGTATCTACTCATATTTTATATATCTCTATATCTAGAAAGGTACAGAGAGATATTTTAGGTAGAAACAAAAAGGACCAGTTTCAAGCTGGAGAAACTGACTTGTTCTATTATAGATGAGTTCATGTCATCCAATCTATGAAAGATTTGAAGGTTAAAAGGTAAATTCCACTCCTTAGAAATGACTCACAGGGAATTAATGAATTCACTCTATATGAATTCACTACAAGAATTTCAAATTATGAATTTTTCCAGTGAGCACACCTGCCTGCATGGAGATGAAAGATTGGAGACAGGGTTGCCATCATCTGTGAAAGAAGCAAGGGGACCATCACCGCTCCCAAATACTCAGCAAAACTTTAGCGATGAAGGGCAACCCTGTAGAGGCACTCTGTCTCTCTTGTATTTGGAGCACATCTCCCAGGTCTGTCCACCCGTCCAACACCCTGCTGATCCCTTCAGTAGATTAACTCCTACAGGAGCTACATCCCCAACTGCTTGCCATCCCTTGCTCCCAGGCCTCTCAGATAAGGAAACTATCCACAGTATTCTCCCTGCCATCTCCGGTCTCGCTCTAGTCTTACGACAGAAAGGAATATCTTGGGAAAGGTTATTCAAGCAACTGTTATTCCACTCTTGTGAGGTATATGTAAATACATTTATCTTGCTTGGGGCAAAACTTACTCTCTACTGAGTTAACCTGGGAGAGGAGAGGAGAGGAGAGATCACAAAGTTGCCAAGGGATAATAAAAGAAAAATAACAGACACAAATTTTCAAGGGAGGAGGCAAAGATGTCAGAGAGTAAAGCAAAAAATAACAAGAAGGGAATCTTAGATTGATAGTTCTTTAAAAGTACTTTAACAGTACTTAGTAGTTTCCTAAGGTGATTTAAGAAAACACAGAAGAGAAACAGAGAACAGAAAAGTGTCAGTGTGAGGATTTCAAGTTCTTATCCAGGTGATAGGCCAAATTTATGCAGCCTGTGTAGAAATTTCCTGCTGCTGCTGTTGCAATTCTACCCATATGCTGATAAAGTAAGCACTTTGTGTCTCCAGTTGTTGTCAGGAATGAATGCTCTTCTCCAGAAACAGAGACATAAAGAAAGAGGTCATTCACACATCTCAGTGAAAACCATCTTTATTTTGTTGATGACAGCTTGGATGTTCATGTTTTTGTGACTGATCTTACATCCTTGCTCCACTAGGAGAATTACATTTAAGCATACCACTGAATGAATCACCATGCTAAAATATAGAAGATGTTACAGTAGATCAGAATGGTGAAGATGCCATTTATGTCTACTCAAGCATGTTTCCCATAAGTCCCACCCTTCATGCCAATAAAAAATTCTTGGTGCTTTCAATAAATTTAGTACATGAATAATTTGTGGCAAAGTGTGGTCAACACTGTATGTGATCTTGTTGGTAGATGAAAAAAGATATTTCATTTTCTCTACTGATGATTATTAAAAATCACAAAAGCATGTCATTTGCTTCCTGATCCAACGGCTGATTAAACTACTTGGTATTACCAGTCTACACAGCATGAAGGCTTTCACCTCCTTACATTTAAAGCTAGGTAGTACACACTATGCATAACGTGAAAGCATTTGAATTCTGTTCCAGATTTTCTCCTCATTTATTTAGTCAAGACAGAGAGGATTATGTTTACAGACCTTTCAAAGAAAGTGTCTTGCCTCCTGATTTCATCCAGTTGAGACTTAAAGTATAGCTGAGCAAACAAAAGAAATATCAGGGAACAAAATGCCAGCTAATTTAAGAAATACATAAGAAATCAGGAGACAGGCTTACCTTTGGAAAAGAAAACAAACTGATAATTAGCAGTTCAATGAAAAAAAAAAAAGTGGACAGCCAAAAACTCCCCAAATAAAGAAGGTTAAATGGCATTACCCAATAGAAAAACAGGTTTACAAGTGTAACCAGCAGTAAATTATAGCAAAGATTAAATGAGGGTATAACCATCAAAATATAATAAAAACTTAGTACTGTGTTTTATTCCTTCTCAGTCTATTTTCATGAAAAATAAAGTTAACATAGATATAATCCTGCAGTTTCAAGCAGAAAAGTGCACCAAGAGCTGAGTTTATCCACAGGAAGAAAAGTTTTGGAGAATAAATGGAGCTATCAGCCTTGCTCCTATCATAGCTCTTTATGTTAACCAGCAAATTAGGTGGTAACAACTTTCATGTACTATAGATTGATGCAACACCAGGTCTGCAATCCCTACAAAGACTGATAGCATCATTTCTTTCACCTCATCAAGCTGTAATCCTGTCTTCACATTCAGGATATATAGCAAAGTCCTCTTGATTTGGTTTGGTTTGGTTTGGTTTGGTTTGGTTTGGTTTGGTTTGGTTTGGTTTTTTTTTTAATATATACAGATCTCATTTAGTCATATGTCTTACTTACCCTCCCACCTTTCTGTCGTTTTTGTTACCCTTCTCCTTCATCTCTGCATTAACATTCTTGAGTTACAGGTCTCTCAAATCATCTGATATTACTCACGCTTACACTAATGAGAAAGTGTAATTCATTTCATGCATTCAAACCTTTCATTAGTTATATAGGAGTAGATGCTTTTGTTTCTCTAAACAATGTATCATCTGAGTAAATGTATATTTAGCCTGATATCTTTTGTTACCTCAGATTTTCCTTCTGATACCTTCTAGACCACTTCCTATTCAATTTCTATTTATGCATATATTTCCATCCCCACCAAAGTACAATGTAAATTGAATGGATTCTATTGCACTGTGTGGCATACTCAATACCTTTGTCAGCTCACCGTAGTCTCTGAAAATATAAAAATATGGAATTGATCAAGTAAGGCAACCAGCCCTAAAAAAAGTCACAAAGTTGGATATACATTTGTCACTTGCATGAGAGAAAACAGCAGCAGCAATAGAGTTTTGAGGATATCCAAATTATTTAAAAATATGTATTTTACTTTGATACGTAACATTAGCCATCTTCAGACAGATAAACATTCATAGTTAGATATTTACTTTTGTTAAATGTTGACAATATGGCCAGCACCTGAGTTTAGCCCTTAAAGTGACTGAATGTTAGACTAACATTGTAATTGTAATAATGAAATTGGTAGAATATTGCTGGTAATTCAAGTTTAGCATGTGATTAAGTGTGTTTAGATTTACTCCATTTCTTGAAGGAACAGTGTCATAAACAACAATCCTGTCTCAAGACAAAATCCAAATAAATTTTGCTATCATAAATATTGTGCACATTTGCAAAGATGAAATTGTTCTAGATAGATGAAGGATAAGATGCCAGCACATTCAGAAATAATGTGGTGCTGTTCATGGGTTTTATAGGATGTATAAAACTGGTTCTGTTGTACTCCAGGTATTTTTTTTTTTCCTGGTAGTTCTTTACAGACCAGAAAAAGTTTTAAATTCAGATGTTCTAGTCTCCATAGGTTTACTTCTCTTGTGTCACTTACACTTGTGCTGATTGCAAAAGCCTGCCAAAAGAAAATGATGGTGTTTTATTCTCCATTTTCACAAGTGTATATGACTACAGAAAGTGTATTCCATGATGAAATGATCCTAGTGTATTTGATGTCACAGCATGGTCCCATATCCTTTCTCTACATATACTCCATAGTCATACAGCTCTGTTTTTCACATGTCAAGAGAAGACACTTATTTCAGTGGAACTATATGCATACCAAATATTAAGCACACGTTGCAACATCTGAGTCTCAGCACACTCCTGACACTAGCAAACTAAAAAAGCCCAATATTTCTTGACGCATGTCAGGCATTGCATTTTCAGAGAGCTGTCATCATCACATTTTGGAAAATACATTAACTTTCAAAAATTATTTAATATTTTCTGAATATTTTACTAACCCTAATTAACATAAAATTAATTACTTTGAACCCAGTCACATTAAAGATGTTCAGAATTTAAGAAAACACAATACTGTCTGCAACTCAGAGAACATAAAAAGGAACTGTCAGCTAGAAATAGTCTAGTTCAAAATGTACATAAAAATGATAACAAATTTAAAAGTTATTTTTATTGAACACTTGAAATACTTTTTCACTGTGAGAACAAGTAGTTTTATGGCATCTCAGCAAATAACTCTCTTGCACCTCTTTATAAGAAATACATATATGCATATACTTAGATATGTATAGACCTTTTCTTTAGTACATCTGTAAGTATCTTAGTAAAGAGATAAACATCTTTATCCATAATTTACAGATGGATAAAGTGAGGCACGATGAATTGCCTTCTCTGTTTAAGACCCATGTCCTAGCTTTTAAGTCTATCTGTGAGATAAATTATTCAAATTGTGAAATTTTAATAAAAACATATTCACTATGCAAATTGCCACAAAAATAGATACCTGACTTCCAAAAATGTCTGTTTCCACTGTAGTTTTCTGTAAGACCATCTCTATTAATGGCAGCGTCAGATCATTATAGTAAGTACTGAAGGCAAATACATACTTCTAACCTTTCAAGAATACTTCAAATTCCACATCACAAAGACTATCGTTGACATATTAATTATCTAGTTGTATGAAAACTGAGTTATCTTTCAGCCTCTAGCATTCTTTAAGTTCATTAATTTTCCTACCTTGTCTTTCTCTTATGTCTTCTTTTTATTGAGAAACTTTAAATATAGTAGGATCATAAAAACTGAGCCCAATAAAGACTTGAATAAGGAGGAGCATTTACTGAAATGGGATAAAGCATTTTATATTGCATACATCTATTCATTGTTTAGCCATTCAATTCTTTTCTTTTCCTTTTTTGCAGCTACCAATAGCCAGTTTGAAAATGACAGACACATGACTTGATACTTCTCAACTGATAAAAGGCAGAGATTATAACAATAAATTATTAAACAAACATTTAATATTCATTAAAGAAACATAATCGTACTTTGAAATGTGATAGTGTCAGATTTAAATAATCTAACATCTAAGGATTCCGTCAACCAGCAAAACTATACAACAAAGAGCCTTATTCACTCCTGCTTTTCCCTTTTTAATAGCCTGTGCTGCTGAGCAAGTTGAGAGTGAATCAGAATTAACCAGTTTTAATGAGCACCTTACAAACATTCCACATTCATGCCAGTTATTGCATAAAGCATAGCACAAAAGAGCATCCACTCTGAAATATTTTCATTCTCTAGAACTTTCTGAATTAGAGAGCTGTGTAACTCCTTTCTACATTCTTCAACTCAAATTCCCTTTTACCAGTAGTAAGAAAATACTTAAGGGGTAATGTGCCTTGCTGAGAAGCTGTGGAGACTTCAATGGTGAAGAGTTTATACACTGATAAAATGGTGTCTGGAGTCTCCTACCTAGTATCTGTGATCCATCTGCGGAGCTGTGTATGAACAATACGTGTACTGATGTTCACAATATAGGAGGGCATTTTTAGAGTAAGCAAACCCATTAGACGTGCTTCTGCATATAATGTTCTGCATATGACCTGGAAGGTATATACAGTCTGTACCTGGGGCTGTACTCACAGTCTCAAAGCTTGGATAGCTGCAAGTCTGATCATCTCGACAGCCTCAGGACATAAACATTAGCAGAGTAGGCAAGGGAATGCACTTGAACAGAGGCACAGCCTGTTCTTTGCCTCATGACAGCAAGAAAGGCAACTGTAAGATGAAAGTGCTATGAAACATGTTCAACAGCTGGCATGGAACTGAAGCCTGCTCAGTGCCAAAAATATTTCTGTTATTAATAATGCATGTCAGTGACGTGTGCATTTACCAATGCCTGGGCAAATTCTACCACCGGTGTTGACAAATGGAAAACATATTCAACACTTTCAGAAAGCCATTTTAAAGTTTGTACATTAATCATGTGTAGGAAATGCCAAGCAAGTGTTGCTTTAACCTATGATTTAGTTCACCTTTTAAAACACTTTGATATAGTTGAGTTTGGGTCTGCCTACACATATTGATAACAGCTGGTTTTCCAGTTTCAGCCTCAGCAGCTGGAATAGAAACCCTACACATTGTATGTGCTTTCAAAGGAAGGTTTCAGAGTTAATAAATTAGCAAGCAGGTGAGAACAAACATGAGACTGCCAAAAGACATAATGTTCACTATTATGCCCCTAGACAACATACCAAGCAGTAACATGTCCCACATTAAATCACCATTATTGATTTTCAGTATTATTAGGTTTAAATTTGTTCCCTGAAAGATCTCTCCATTAAATGGCTTTCATACTAATATGCATCCTGATTAAGTGGAGTCTCTATCTGAATTTCTGTCTCTTTTATGATCTTATCATTGTAACAATTCAGGATTAAGATAGGGCATCACACCTGAAACTCTCTTATGTCTCTCTCTGTTGATGATAGAACTGACTTATTTCATTCAAAGGTTTAATTATTTTTATATGTTTATTTGTGTGCATAACTTGGTGCTGCACAGACAACTTGCTATAAAATTTAAAGAAATAGCAGATAGATCACAGGAAAACACTGTCCAAATGATAGCTGTTCTATATACTATACTCAAATATTTACATTAAAATGTTTGATATTGCTTTAACCATTTGCAAAAAGTAACAGTAAATTTACCATAGAGGCAGACAGAAGAAAAGAACCTGCTTTAACATTCCATAATGTTATCATGCCTTTTGTTGCTACCATAAGAATTAAAACAGATAACATAAAATAGTACCCACAGCTGAGCACATGCAACACTGGGAGGAAGAATACTTACAAGTTGTGTTTTAATCATACATTAATTAGAAGGACTATTCATTGGTTAGATTTCACGAGGGCTAGAAAGATTAGGACCCCAGATGCAACACAGGGCTTTACTGATTCAAGTGGGCCTGAACTGATATATTAAATTAAAAAAAAATAATCCCCTAACACAGTCAAAGCATAATTATATAGTGGTTAAAGTGCCACAGGTTGCAAGACTTTTCTGCACACCTCCTGGGTTGCACTGAGCAAGTCATCTAGCCTATCTGTAAAAAAAATGCAGTAAACTTACAGAGGTGATGACATCTCCAAAAGGTAGGAAGATCGGTCTACAGAGAACAGCTGTTTAGTAGCAGAAATTCCTACTGCTGAATGAATGAAAGTTAGGATGTGTTATTTTAGTCCAAAAAGATATTCCTTCTCAATCTATTTGCTCAATAAACTTCTAAATTAAAGAAAATGAAGAATGCTAAAACGGCTACTAGACATAAAACTAAGTTTCTGTTTATTTTCTTGTTTTCTATTCAGACCATGACATTACTGGTGAAGAAGCTAAGTTGGTGTCCCGATCCAATGTCGGGAGAGGTTCGATATGATCCCAAGCGCAAGATTAAGGCACAAACGAGGTCAAATGCCGCATATCCTAAACAACTTTTTGTTATCAAAAGTAAAAATTAATGGCGATAGGATAGATCAGAACAAAGATAAAAATCAAGCAAGCATTTGGGATAGAGTTGCAAGAATAGTCACCACCATGGATCCACAGTGTCCCAGGGGTCCAAGTTTTTTGGTGTTTCAGCGGTGGGCAGTCATGGCGGGGTCAGCGGTGGGCAACGTGCTGGGCTAGTCTTGGCAGTCCCTTTTATTCCTGTTCAAGGGCTGTAGTTTCCATGGCAACAGCACGTTGCTACATTCCTGTGCTCAACCGAGCCTTGCACACAGCGCAGCCCCTGCAAACCAGACATCTCCGAGGCCTTGCAGCCGCTCTTATCGTATTCAGAGCAATCTTTGAGACAAGTGTTCTACAGTTCAGTCTCTCACAGTTGGTATTCTGTTTAAATGGACTCCAAGTGTTTCATTTTTGAGCAAATATGCATTGTTATTAATTATTCATTTACACAGATACTTCACATTTGAGTAATTAAAATCATCATTTTAACGGTTATTATTCACATAAGGTGATGTGACTTTGATGTTGATTGAAGTTGTCTATGATAAAAATTAATTTATTTTTGAGAGGACCTGGAATAGTTTCTATGGTTTCCCCATTTTAGCACTCAATGGAAGATTATTTGTTGACACTTTGAGAGATATATGGCATAGTTTACTGGTAACAGTATTGCTGATGTTTCCAATGTGTGAATGCTATATTGATGATTCTGAAAAAGGCTGTGTGACATTTGTCTGACAACGTGTGTCCACCTTCAGTGACACTTTGACAAAATAACTTAAGTCTTTTATTTTGGAAATATCAATGGGGTGTATCCAATATAATTGAAATAGCACAAACATGGACTATTGCTACATGCATTTCCCAAGCCAATGAGAAATCTGCTGACAAAGTAAGACTGGCATTAACTGAGTTAGACAATTCACTATATTGTCCTCAAGGAATAGTATTGATCCAAGCATAGGCAAGTGGATTGTAAAAGAAACTAGTTACAGCAGTAAGCAGAGACTTCCTGAGGTCTCAAGACTGACTGACTGAATGTTTTTGCAGTAATGTTTGCCTGCCATAAAGGTCTTCACTTCTGCTCACATTTCACACAAGGACTGTCCACTGTAGAGCCATTATTGTAGGGAATGTAGGCACAATTTAAATAGGAATATGGTTTGTATAGGGCCAATTCCTCACAGAGGGATCTGCAGCTGAATGATGGTTGCATAGATTCACACTAATCTAATATTTCAGCCACTAGAACACACAGAGAGAGGAAAAAAGTAGTCAGAAGAATAACGATAAAGGCTTTTCATGAGTATTATATCTACCTAATTATTCAAAACTGAGCATATGTGTGTTTGTGTGTGTGCATGCATATATATATACATTGTGTATATTATCTTAAGAAAAAGGTGATTTGGGACAGAGATAAACTTGATCATATTTGCCAAACAGTTTGACTCTAATCCAAATCACCTCCTTCTTAAGGTAAGAATAGATTGTGACAGTTCTTTTTCAGTTCTTTTTTTTTTAGGTGAATGTGACCATGTGACCAAGTGTTTCACAGGAATGACTTGATGAAGATAAAGGGTGGGGTTTTTTAACTCCTGCTTCTTTCCAAAAGCTCTGGAGTCCTCTCTTCTTGGAGGCTTTTTTTTTCCGTGTAGGGAGCAGCAAGGACAGCCTGCTCAGTGAGGAAAAGGGAACCAGCAGCTGAGCTTCAAGGCAAGGCTGGTGAGTCAGGGGCAGTCTCATGGTACCTAAGCAGGGTGAGCAGAACCAGTCTGCTTATAGTAGTCAGGTTCATCCAAGAGTCTAGAGCACCAGGCACGTCCACCACAATGAGGTATCTTCGAGGTCAACCCAGGAATCTGAGTCAGCAAGTCAGAGTCAGGATGTGCAGATCTGGAGGAACACAACTTTTCACATGGGCAGCGGTGAAGCATTACTGCTGCAGCTCTGTCTTTGTTTGCCTGTTCTGAACATCAAGATTGTGACTCTTAGCTGAAAATAGAAGAAGATGCCAGGGGAAATGAAACAAAAGAATGAATCTTTGGTCTGCATGTATATTACCTTTTGACAGCCTCCTCTGGGGTGTACTTCCAGGCCTTCTGCCCAGGTACAATCTATCTATTTTCAAGTCCCTGAGCAGCAATCTAAGAACCTTGCAGTCGAAAGGTAGAGAAAAAAGCTTGTGGATACCCATCAGTTGAGATACTCTCCAGTTTACCATCTTCACAGTATCTGTTTATGCTGTAGTCTTTGTGTCATCCTGCTCTTAAGACCACAGGATGGCAGAATCACATTTTGGCATGGAGTGAGTGTATAGGTAAGACTCTGCATCTCCTGCTGTCAGCTGATACTTGCCAGGACAGAGCTCTTTCCTCGTTAGTGGGCATCCTGTCTTCAGCTTCTATTATTAGGGAAACCTGCAACATGAACCATTTACTGCCTTGCCACCATAAACACATGAATGAGCTGGCAGACATAATTTACATTTTCCATTTCTAAAGTGGCTTGTAAATTTTTAATAACATTGCCAGACAGTACCAGATTTGTTAGTAGACCCAAGTCTTCCCAGTTGCCAGCCACCTTGCAGCCTGGAACAACAGCACCCAGTTACACCTAGATGGCCAGTTTGCACATATGCATATGCCTGATGTAATTTTATGCTTCAGCACTCACTGCTCACAGCTCTTGTTCTGCATGACTTCCTCACACCCACCCCCTGGCTCCTCTACCTAACAGAGAGGCCATCTCAATCAGCTATGCCATTTTTGGACAGGAAAATGTACAAGCACAATCAGCACATATACAAACAAGCAGAAAACCCAGACAGAAGTAGTATTCTCTGCCTAAAAATCATGCCCTAGACTGCATGAACTTATTTTTGTTACTAGCATCCAAACAAACAGCATCAAATGCCAAAAACATGATGGATGGAGCCTATGACATATACCCGAAACTTAAATTTTACAATGTGAGGGAGAGGTAGCCTGTTCTGCTTTCCTTTTAGGCAGGTCAAGTCTTTGGACCCGAGGCATACCAGCTTCAACTTATGGGGACTGATAAGCCCTAGAGCAAAGAGGTTCTCATAGCTCACTATTGAAAGCTTTTTTGAAGTTCCTCCCTAGTCAAAATTGCCTCCTTTTCCCTGCCTTCTGCTGCAGCATTCTGGGAGATAACAGTACGAGTCACACAGTGTCCTGTATATAGTACTGTGTGTGACATCCAAAGGGTAGGGCTGAGTGGCAGGCAGGCATTGCTGCAAGAAGGAAAATATGGCGAAGGTCTACTTTGGAAAAGGTGTCATGATGCTCCAGGACACCTCAACCTGAAAGACTCTGGAGCATGCCAAAGACTCAAAAGCATTCAGTGGGAAGGCCAAGTTCAGATTTGTCCTTTAAAATGTTTTCCTCAGGCCAGAGCCACTTCGGTACAGGCAGGTTCAGTTACCAGATGCACAAATTTACAATCTGAAAGCAATTTATTTTAAGTATGCAGAAGCTGGTTAGATAAAACATGCACTCCTGTTGGATGTTCCACCTTTAGTAATGAACTTATTGTGAACTGGTCAGCCTAGTTTTGCAGGCCTCTGTGATTGGAATAATTGAATAATACACTAGCTGCTTATCTGTGGAATACCAAATCCTTAGAAGTTCACCAAGGTCTGATTTATGATTTAATCCCTGATTACAAATATGCTCTAGCAAATCATAGAATATTACTGCATTCTGGTTCAAAGGACTTAGGACTCAGCACTTTATAGTCTGTGATTAGTATACAAGTTTCATTACTACTATTGAGACGGAAAAACTGTGATTTAAAATACAACAGTACAAAAAATAGAGAAATGAAAACATTTTTTCCAAAGGTGTGTGATTACAAGAAAATGTACCTTGAGATTGAAATCATGCAGATTTTTCTAAACCTTAATTATGTGAAAGTCCAAGTGGTAGAAGAAAACCTGAGTGGATAAATTATCTTTATTTTGCATCCTGCAGTGTTAACCTACAATTTCTTAAATATTAGCATTCAGTGTTGGTTTGAGTGCTAAAGAGGTGAAAATGGAGACAAACTTCAACAAATCTTGTGCAAGTTAACTATATAAAACTTCCATAAAATCAGCTGATTGTTCTGTGCAACCAGTAATTTTGTGACATGATTTATTTTCTTAATAAAATGTAGCTACTATTCTATATTCTCTATGCCGTAGATTTAAATAACATGAACCATACTAAATAGGTGGGGAAAAAACATATTCAAAAGAAGGAAAATTATTTTCCCTTTAAGTTCTAGGGGTCCATAAGGCTTGCATTTAAATTTCCAATAGGGAAAATTGACTTCCTATCCCTAAGGGAAACAAGAAAATCTATTATCTTTGCTAGAAAATAGGAATTGTTTAATCTTTTTCCGTTTCAGCCAACTGGTTCATTCTGACTGCTAGGCAGCACATTGTACAGCCCATTGTTCTCTCTTGAAGTTTTCTATCAAGACTCCAATTTTGATATTTCATACTGTCAGACTTATGCTAGTGACAGAGCATATATTTTCTCATTTTCATATCAAAATGTGCAAATACTAGATAACAGAGTAATACCCACAGTTCTGATGGTACGTTTGACTGAATAGTTGGTTTGGGCATTGCTTCTTTCAAAATCCTTATAATTATACAGTCATCTCCGTGTACATTATTTTATTATAACTTTGTTTCTATCTGTAGCTTTTTCTTCTATTCCTCTTTTTCATTTATTTAATACCAACCACTGTGTAATCCTGTGTTTTTTATATATTGAATATAATCTAATTTAAAAAGCCTTTTAAAAATACAGACACTGGTTCTTTGTGCTTGCTTTTGTTCCTTCTGTACAATTTGTGACGTTGAACAAGTGACACTTGTGGTTCAAACATGTACTCCAATGTACGCCAGAGAGTGTTGCATGTCACCAGCAGTCACTGAAAGACATTTCTACTTTGCCCAATCCTCTTGGTGCTACCTCTGCCCCCAGAAGAGAGAGCGAGCTCTTCTGCTACCTTTTGGAGGTTTAGAAATGTGCAGAAAAGCACCTGGGGCATTTCATGGGGTGTTCCAGTATAGGGTCAGCACTCATGGGTGAGTAGGACAGTTTTCCAGTTGCCTTCACTTAACACAAGTTAATATAAATAAACAAATGCAAAATTTTATTAATAGCATCCCAAGTAGGCAATAAAGTTCTAAATGTTTGGAAACACATAGGTACAGGTGACTGAACAGCTATATCTAATCTACTAACGATAGAGACATATCTATGTAAATTTTTTTCTTGTCTGTGGAATATGACAGATTTAACAGTTAATTTCTCCTTCCACATCATTAGTTTATTCTTCCAAACTGTAACTCACTTTATTTTTTCTGTACCTAAGGGGTAGTATGATCACCCACCTGACTAGTTTGAAGTCATTTCCCTTCAATAGCTACACAAAGTCTTTTTGTTACACTAGAAGTCATCTCCTGCACTTCAATTGCTAGCGAACCATTTTTTGCTTCAATGAAGTTTAAAACTCTTGTTCTCTCGTTGGTACCTGTTTAGCATGTTTTAGTCAGAAAAGGATCTTTTACTGATCACTTTATGTTAATCTGTATATTAAAGCAAGAGCTAACACAAACAACAACACTTTCTAGTTGTATACATGTTACTACAATTCTTGACTGAGACGAGACTTGATAGCAATCAACCACTTGGAGTGATAACACATTTAAGGTGTCAGCTCTCAATCTCTTTCTCTTACACATGTATGACAACACAATCGCACTAGCAATTTTCGTGTTACATGCATTACAATTATACTTTAAGCCATAGCATCTAACCAGAGAAATATTTTACTCATTTACCTAAAGAAAAGGAATTTGCATCAGAATAGAGAAGATTCTAGGCTATAAATCCTGACATCTACATTCAGAGCACCTGTGGTGACGTAAGAAGAGGGCAGCAGTGCTGACCTGTGGTAAGCCTCCTGCTCCAATTCCTTGCTGGCCAAGGACTGAAATATGGACCTTACTGCTAGTCTGCTCATTTATCACAAGGACCTGGTGATACTCTAGAAAAAGTGTATTTTGCCTACCTGTCTTGTTGGCTACAGAAAGGTAGCAAATCAAGACCTTCATTCATTCTTCTTAAAGGAAGAAACACCATGTAAAACCATCCATCTATGTGTTAGGGAGGACCAGTGCCCGGTACATACAATTGTATATGAGTAATATGAATAAATATGAACAAATATAGCCAAGCATTTTAAGAGAAGTTGTAAGAAGGAAATTGGCTGTATGCCTACAATGTCTCTGGTTACAACTGTAATATCGTGCTTTGACTTTCCAGATAACTTTTCTTATTTGTAATGCAGTAATATCATTATTGAATGTAGAGGCCGTATTTCTAGGATGAGGCTATATTCCATCTAAGAACCAGATATTCTCTTCCATGCACATACGTACAGTACCCATACAGACAAGAAGTAACACTACCAGTCGTTTGTCAGGTCTGGTAGCTTCTAAATGAAGGAAATTAAAGAATTTATTGAGGTGAAGAAAGAACTCCAAGAAAATCCAGGTCAGCAACAACAGGCCAGGAATAACAGCAGCAGTAACAGGCACCATCATAAATGGTTTCCATCCAGTGAAGTCAAAAGCATGGCAGAATGACAAATACAGGCTTCTTTTTCTCTTATATTCTTATTTCAGATAATTCTCTTACACTGATTTTAGGCATGAGAAGTAAAAATTTCCCTGTATCTCTGGTATGTCTTTCATGTGGGTGTGGAAATCCATACCTCTCCTCTACTTCTTTGCAGTACTTTTCTTATGTGATACATTAGATATTAGATATATTAGCTAGATTTACAAGGATTAGAGGAAGAGCACATAATTTTTAATGTAACACTAATGAAGTAAACATTTGCCTTAGAACTCACTGAGACCACATTCTTCTTTTTATTTTCTTAAAAGTTAAAAATCCTTCCTGTTTATTTTTTGCAGCTGTTCAGTGGCTTAACTTAACTTCCTAACACATCTCACCCTTTTTCTATAGTTTATCTTTTCTTCTTCATCTTTCTGTTCTCTGCTTTATATCTATTATCTAATGCTGACCTTCATTTAAAGTATGTACTGTGTTAGGTCCTTCCCTTACAAATAGTGCTGAGAAGTGGATTTTAACAAAAAGTAAAGGATTTCCTTTGTAGCAATCCATTAACTTTTTACAAAGGACATGAAAAGCTGCATGCACTAATGAATGTCACTGAAGAGATAAAAAGGAAAAGTCCTTTTTTCCTCTGATTCAGAACATACGTGTAGCTTTGTCATCTCAAGGCCACTAATCAAGTTTCTGTCAGAGATACAAAAAAGGTAATTGTTCCAAAATGAAAATTGACAGGAAAAAACGACATTCCCTTTTAGAAAGATGGCCTCTCTAAGGATTGGTATTGGGATACCTGCATGACAATGACTGTGCTAATGAGGCAGTCTCATTTAATATCAAAGAAATTTTATGTGTGTCAAACCTTTCAATCTTCCAAGTATGAAGAAAATACATGAAATTTTGTTGTTTTCTCTGTCCAACCTGATCTGAGGAAGATTATTAGAAGCTACACACTCAAAATATATAGAATTCCAGTTTAGATTTTCACTTTGTTTTTAGATAATAAATAAATGGCAATATAAACATTAGTACAGTGAGGTATATGTGGTATATGTTATGCGAGGAATTATAAGGAGTAATTATTTTTTAGATATGCAAATAAAAATTGCTTTTCAGGAAAAAAATTTACAAATATAATGAGTTTGGAGAACAAACACTTATTCATACCAGAGCTGAAATTTAGTCCTCTAATTTTAGATCTTAATGACCTACCATAAAATGAATATGCATATAATAAGATTATAATCATAAGACAAAAGTAAATAACTCAGTAATACTGAACACAAACTTTCTTTCAAGTAAACCATTATGTCCTAAGTCACTGAGAACATTTTGTTTTAAGGTGGTCTGGTGCCTTAGTTGTTAGACAAACCTATGTTATCTTCCAGATCCTTCATTCCTGAGAGGACTGAAAACAAGGAATCACATTTTGGGTGTGGAAGACAGAAAAGTACTGATGACCACAGTGGTCACATTATAAGAGAACACAGAGGATGTTTTTCCATAAGCAAAAATATACATCTGTAGCAAGCAGTTCCTCGAATTCTTACCATCATGGAAAAACTACGCGTAACATACTGTAGGCTGCAATTCTTTCTGATGCACTGTGCTCCTAAAACTGCCTTAGGAAAGCCTGTGTTGATACAGACTCCAAGGTTCTCAACTTAATACCATCAATTCTGCCATTCATCTATGCTTAAATGTTCAAAACAATTGTCTGAATGGGATAATGAGAACTACTATTTTGATTAAAAAATGCTCTATAGAAGTGAAATATTTTTCCAAGGGTGACTGGATAAAGTTAATGAGAAATTACTTGCACTCAAAATATCCACCCCAAAACCAGGTCACTGATGAGTGTCTAGCACAGAAAGGGAGATAGCAGCTGAATTTTCTTCTCTCTGAAAGATAGCTTCTCCCTTTATTGCCTCCAATGGTATGAAGGCCGCTTTATTTAAAACAGCTTGGGTTTCTCACGTTAGCTGTTTCTGGATTACTGACAGTTAAGTTGTTAAGTGTTGCAAGACTGATCAATCTTCTAGGTAAAGAATGCACACCTCGGATTACCTTTTTCTTGTTCTAGAAGATGCTTTTTTTCAACATAGCAAAACCCTTGATGTTTCTTATGACCCATTGTCCTAGGATATTGTTTAACCGTTAAATATCAAGAGCAATAAGCATTTCACTTTGTGGCTTAGCCATCTAGGTTGTTTTGTTCATCCCAGACATGAGATCCTTGAACTTTGCAGCCACAAAGTATGGAAAAACTCAGTCACAGATAACAGTACTGCAAACGAAGCATGTATTTGTCTTTATGAAACATTTTCTCTGATGGTATGTGTAGGATGTAAAATTTCTATCATTAAAGTTAACTTTAATCTAAGTCTCTGTGTTCCTTGAATTTACTCTAAATTATGCTGATTTATTTACTAGCTTGAGCAGCAAATGGAATGGAAAATCATAAGAATTGCTGCATGTTGTGTTAATACAGTTCACTAGCATTATTACTAGAATTTTACCTAAACACTCAGTCTTACTAGAGATGTGTTCCTAACCTCACAAATTCAATCTTACTTTATATCTCATGCAGTCTTTTACTAGGAAACATCTCCCGGATTTCCAAAAGACTTCAGATTCATAGAGTAGAAGATCTAGGTAAATAATGGAGAAAATGTATAATATATTATGGTTTTCAGGAAATTAAATAAATTCTTTTTTATTTTGTTTACCATCGTATCAAAGTCTTCCCAGATCTTGAATTTATAAAGGCCCCCAATTCAGCAAAGTAAATAAATTAATTTTTAACTTCAAGAAGGTCAGTATACCAACTAGAAAGCTGTAAAAGAGGCTGGGAAAATTCAGTATTTAAAAAAGATGCAATTTTTCAAGTTTCCAGCTGGAATTTTTTTTCCAAGACTCAGTATTAACTAACCAGAAAAAAACTTACTGATTGATAAATACAGATAAAACTTAGTTGAAGATGCTTTCTCCATTAGATCTGGTAGCTTCACTTCCCCTATCAGTACTGCAAGAAATTCCTATTGCATTATTAGGATATTTTTAAAAGTCTGAGGGAATTCTATAAGTTGCAGAACTTGAAATACACAGGTGATGTAACTGAAGTTACATAATTTCTGACATGTGGATTTTGTTAAGAAAATTAATGGCATGTTTCATGAGCTCTAGAAACAACAAAGTCTTGTTTTCAATGAAATTATGAAATTAAGTGTTAACCATAGAACAACATATTAACTCCAGATGAAAAATCCTTTTTGAGCTCCTAGCTTTCAGATCCTGCTAGTAACTCTTAACTCTTTTCTGTGTCTCCTAATTGTGAGGGAAAAAAGAGATGGTCAGTATTGCTGCTAGTTTTGAGTGGTACAGAAATCATAATCTGATCAGACAGCTATTACACCCATCTTGACTAGGCACTTGGCAGAAAAAGCTGAACAGGTAGCTGTTTAAGATATCAATTGGATCTTTCCTTTATACCAATCTGTTATTTCCAAAAAAAGGTACAGGAACTTCAGCTCTTTATGATTTCTGACTATTTGTTAAATCTGTGTTAAATTAATGAGTGGGCTCATAGGTACTGAGAAATAACTACCAAACACAGAAGGATGAATATTGGAAACCACATTCACATTAGCTGTTTCCTGATAGGAAATTAGACTGAGACAACTTGCAATGACTTAGACACATCTTTTTTTCCAAAAAAATCCACCAATTATAAGAACTTCTTTATGGATTTTTGTTATAAACTTAAAATATTATAATCAAAATCATTATTATCTTGAAGAGTAGCCTAAAAGCACATAGCCAATCCATATTCCTTCTCTGATAGAAAAGAGGGAAACAACTGAATTTTCAGCAGGGGAATAAAAAAAGGGAATCTGACAGCATTTGTTTCTACCAAATTCTCAGCCTATGTCTATTTCAGACTGTTCTGTCTCATGGGATGTGGCATGCACTTATCCCTTGCTCTAATTTCTTCCAAGTCTCAGCTGCTGATACAAACGTGTTGAGGTGGGCAAAAGTTTTATAGCGACATCCTCAGTTGTTGCACACTGTACTCTGTATGTTCTTGACAATGACACTCATACCACTGAGGTATCCATAATAATTTTGTATAGAAAGAAGTTACAGGTGGAGAATCATCACCGTGCTTTGGTTCTGTTGCTCAATTGTCCTATAAATGATAAACTAGGAAATGCAGAGGGGACTATGCTAGACCCGCACCATTACACTAACATGGTATACAATTAAAATCTACAGCTAAACATTTAGGATCTTTACAGGCAGGTGCACAGAAGGGCTCTAGTAATAAGACTTTTAGCATCTTTTACTGAGTATAAAGGCACAACTGTGTGTATACTACTTACAGTGCAAATCTTTACTACCAGAAGCATAGGACAGTGCTGCCTGTGGAAGTGGCACTCAGCTTTACAAGAAAACCACATTCAATACTTTTCACAAATGCTTTAGTTCTGGCCTTTTTCTAATGTGTTTTTGAATAGTGAACAAGACAGTGGGAGATAACTTGATTCTTACAGAAGAACAGAGGAGCAGCAGGGTGTATAATAAAAGCTGTGAATCTAGATAAAGCACCTCACTACCTGAGGATGCTGTTCAAAAAATGGGTTGAAAAAGCAGCATGATCCTTACTGAGATGAGATGTTAGCAGGAAGGGAGGCTGTGACTCTTACTGAGGCTGAGACCTAATTGTTTGGTTGTATTGCAGTGCCATCACCTTTTCTCCTCACTTTGTTCTGTCAGGACGTGTCCCAGCCTTTTTGTGTGCAAAAGTGGCAGAAGAATAAGGAGATGTTCTGCCAACTCTGTCAGCTACACAAGCGGTCCCTGTGACTGTCATAACTGCATGCGAGCTAAAGATGTTGGAACTTGGTGTGGATCCCATTCCTGCTCTACAAGATCCTAAATTTGTTTTGTGGGTACCCATAATAAACTGTAAGATATCATATGACAGGTGTCCTTCATTCAGACACTGTTTGGTAAGTCCAGTGACTTTTCTGAAGGTGCTCAGAAAGGAGGATCATTTCCTAAGGGTGAAATTACCTCTCTTGCTATAGGACAGGGAACAGGCTTCAGGATATCATTCAGCTCATCCAGCTAAAGTCGTATTTTGGTTGGGATTGAAATAAAATGTATTTGATCTCCTGAAGCTACAAATAGACCCCAAATGAGGAATTAAAGGAGGAAAGGCATATGAAACTCCCTAAAGCATCAGTTCTACCATTCAGCTGCAGTTCAGAGGGAGAACATCACCACAACTCAGAGTGGGGGTAAAAATTTCCTACTCTTCTCCTCTGTCCCTTCATCTTAAGACTTATAGCAGGAGAAGCAGAGCTCCAGTACAGCCAGGAGTAACCGAGAAGTGAATGATTTAGTTTGATGATAACATTGGTTTCCATAGGTCTCTACAATCTATAAACTACTCACAGTCAGTATCTGGAAAGAATGAGATGGAGAGCAGGTGAAAATATACTGAGTGAGACAAACTAAGCAGCACCTTTGTATTCCTCCCTTACAGAGAAGTAAAGACTGAAGTTCTTCCTGAGGTCCTGACTCTGAGGATTAGCAATCAAATCTCACACTTCAGAGTTCCAAGTACTTTTCTGAAAAGGTTGAGAAAGAAATGTTTTGATCCACAGAATCTTAACGGAGCAGGTAAAAGGGCAGAGGCTTTTCACTTTCTCTTGAAGTATCAGATGGAGATCTACAGGTACATGCAGGACACTGAGGAAGGCAGAACCAATGTTCCAGTGATGTTCATTAAGTGTTGTTGCTTCATGAGCCAAAATGGAAAATAGATACAAGAATACCATGGCATCAAGAACTAGACCTAACATGTTTCCTCCTGGAAATAAAATTTTTTTTTGAGGGCACTAATAAAGAAAATAATTTGCAAAAATGTAGGTTTATATGGAGTCATGCAGTCACAGTCCCTAAATTCCAGTAAAACACCATCATTGCATCTTTAAAGAATTGTGGAAAAAGGTATCAAAGACATCAGATACATGTCCATGTTCTGAGACATCCTCAGGGATAAGGGTAAGTGAGATGGTTTGTGGAGACCAGCTGATGTGTCCTGAACACTGTGCTATACTCCTAAAGAAGTTTCCACCAAAACTTTAGTGATCAAGCATGCCACATTCAAGGTTCCAAGAAGCAATTCTATCAACCGATGTTTGCTGAGTTCCTATAAACCCCCGGTTTCTATAAATTCCAAGAAATTTTAAACAAATAATTTGCATCATGCTAGGCATCTTAGACAAAATAATGAATAAGCACTGGCATCATGTTAATGTATGTCATTTGCACAAGCAGTTCTTACACAATTAGGACTTCTCTATTTCAAAATCCTAAGCAGTCTAATAGAAACTTTTTTTCTGATAATTTTTTATTCCTTTTGTAGAAACAAATTTTGCAAGATACTCAAACAATGATCCATACAGATGATTTATTTCCATGGAGAGAGAAAGAGAGAGAGAGAAAACGTAATGATTTTCATTTTCCTGAAAATGTTTTTTATTCAATTGGTTTTGTTTTGCTGTCTCTTTATATTCTCCTTGTTAATACAACAAAACAGCACAAGTTATTCTCTTATCCAGTGGTAACTTTTTTATTTGCCTAAAGGATGGATCACTTTCCTATTTTCTGCACTAGAACATATTTTTTTCCAAGACAGAACATCAGTCTTTTTCCTTTGTCTGTCTCATAATCACCCTTAGAGCTAATGAGCTTATTTTGTGAGAGGACTCCAAACTATTCATACCCAAAGGAAATTGAATTTCCTGCGCATTTACAGAAATATATATGTACACAATTCTGCCATTTATTAAAGGTCTAGGGGGAGTTTTCTTTGCTGAACATACACCTGTCTCTTACATTTTCTTCATCTTTTTTTCTAAATTGTTATGTACTAACTCAACTAAGAATACCAGGAGAATGTAGCAATTATCCTGTTTTCATCAAATGACAGATGTTCCAAATGCTCAGTCCTCTCCTGCAGGAGTTGGATCTGGGAAAATGCATCTGTTGCAATGCAAGTGCAGTTAGGTAGCAAAGACACAGTGTAACTTTGGTAGGAAACAAAAAATATTGCTTCAATTTCTATACTTTCATTTTAATACAACTTCTCTTTGCAGGACTTGTTTTATCACTATAAACAGGTATTGCCATTGGAACTGTAAGGTCTTACTTAAACTTGCTCTTGAGATAGGATACTTAAAATAATTTTGTCCATCTTTTGAGGAAAAACTTTTGACAATGTTCAAGGTAAACAACAGTAGTGCCTATAATTCCTGAAAGATGAGCTATTTGCTTGTCCTGTCAGAAGTAGAACTGTATTGTTATCTTCTTCAATTTTATATTTTGTAGCTCCACACTGATAGAGTCGTGTCATTAATGAAGTTCCAACTCCAGTCGCTGAAAGCATACAGGGAGTTATTCTAGCTCAAAGATAACACTCTGCTACTTTCGTCACAAAGAAGTGTGCTTACCACTTCATGCTCTCAGGGAGTGGCAGATTCCTCTACAGATCTGATGGCTCCCATGTGGTCTTTCCCAGTAGGACAAAATCACTCATTTATGCTGACCACTTGCTAATTTTGCAATGGGAACACAGGCCAGTCACCATGAGTCTCATAGTCCTGCAGCAATTTCTCACAGTTCTCCATGATGCTAGAAGAAAGTTCTCACACTTGGATTGGAAAAGATACTGTATAAAGTGGCTCATCTTACTACAGGGCAAAGTACCATAGGATATGAAACACAATCCCAGCAGCAGATATATCTCACAGCTCACCAAAACCATGGATTTCCATATGACTACTTGTATCCAGGCTAGATAAACTTAGAACTGTATGTCAATCACTATGTTTAGGTTCTTTTTCTGTACTCATTACATTCACGGAACAGTCTAACACAAAACAGATTCATTCATCACAGGCTATTTGTATGACAATGATCTGGCTAGTAGTTTTAATATTACCTTTACTGGAGTAGTGTGACACAACCAGCTAATTTTTATAACACATTTTTAGTCCAGTTTCAGTATCCTGTTTGGGGAACTCTTGTTTTATCAGTATGGACTTTTAATTTGTGGTTTAAGCAAACATATTATGCTATCAAGAAAAGGTAAAACAACTTGATACCTTCAGTTTGGCATTTGACTCACAAATTCAGAATATATCTTTTAAAGATTTTCCAAAGTAATGGTATATGTAGCAAGCCAATAAGTTGTAAATGTTTAACTCATGTTCATGAATACAGAAAATTTCCTCTGTCAGACACTACTAGTGGACCAAACAAATGTAATGCAAACCCTGCTTCTTGTCCTTTACTTTTACTGTTCTATTGATGGACGTAATTGACTTTCAGTATAATCATCTTTTAGGTAACAATACATGCCTAAGTAGGTTGACATATGTTGTTGTTCTGGAGTGGTTTTCACTCATGTACTTAGTCTTCTGCTGCATACTTTTCCAATGGAGTCTTCTTAAAGGGAAAAGATCAGTGTTGGAATTCAGTAAAAATACCTAATTGTTTTACACTATTAATCCCATGACTTACCACTTCAGTATCTACCAGAGGGGCAATGTGACATGACTGAAGAAAACTAGATTTCTGGAGACTGCCACAGAAAATTGATGATGATTATGAACCGATGAATTGTTGATTGCTGGGTCAACTAAGGGAGGTGCCCCTAGTTGGACAGGTTATTCATAAATGAAGAAGAATGGATGGATATTGTACAGGTCAATGGCAGCCTTGACAGCAGAAACTATGAGATAGTAGAGTTTAAGAACCTGAGAGAAGTGAGCAAGACAAATAGTAAAGTCACAGTCTTGGACTTCAGGAGACTTCAGGGCTTGTTTAGGGATCTACTTGGGGAAACCAATGGGAGAGGTCCTGAAGGGCAACGGGGCCAGGAGAGCTGACCTCCTCAGAGCACAGGAACAGACCATATTTTGAAATCAGACTTGCTGGTATTGATTCTGTTCCTGCATCAGTCCTTTACACATGCTTCAGTTTGCATCACATGCCCACACTGTAATCCCATTCTACTTTAGCATTTCATTTCCCTCCTAAAAAAAAATCAGTCTTATACATATGTTCACCTTTTTTATTTGAAAGAACAAATGTGGAAAAAAATTATTTAATTTTCATACTTTATCTATCCTTCAGTCTTTTCTGTCCCCTACAATGACTTTTACTACATAGCTCACTGAAAAATGCTTTATTTACCTTACCTTTTCCAATTTCTTTATTTTCCATCTATGCTTTACATTTTTTTTACACATTCCTACTATATTCTATGATTCTATGATTCTATGATCTTTTTAGATTCAATAATTACCAATTTGATTTTTTTTCAGCACCTGACCAAAACAAAATTCTGAGAGTTATTGTTCTTGATGTTCTCATGATAGCTCTTATAAAGAACCCATTTTATTGCTGTGAGATATAGATTATAGAATCATAAAATCATAG
>VZTQ01007616.1:2271-14590 GCA_013400755.1 Pelecanoides urinatrix | reverse complement strand
ATGATTCTATGATTCTATCCCGGGCCCCATCATACGCCAGGAGGAGATCGGTGCCAACACCAACCACTCTTCAGCCTGCTCCTTCCTCAAGAAGCTCTGGAAGATCGTCGGCAGCCATCGCACCCAGTCAATCTGGTGGGGCGATGATGGAAACTGCGTCGTGATCGTGGAAAAACTCTTCAGAAAGGAAGTGCTGGGGAGGAGGGGACCCCTGAAGATCTTTGAAACCGAGTCCATGAGAGGCTTCGTTCTCCAACTTGACCTCCACGGCTTCTGCAAAATGGAAGGGGCTTCTTTCTTATCTGCCTCCATCGAGATGCTGCAAGCAGCAGGGTCTGCTCTGGGCAAGGTACGTCGGTTCCTCCGCACACGAAAGAACCCTCGGGACACGCAGGGGGGAGAGGTTCACATTCAGATAAAACAAGCCTTTACGAGGTAGGAGATGGGGATGGGAGCAAATGGCCCCATTTTGTCTCATGGGTCATTTTCAGGAATTCTCGACGCAGGATTTTGCAGGAGCAGAAATGCTGACAAAATAGATTTTGGTTATTTCTGCTTACTTTGAATCTGTGAGACGGAAACACAGTCCCATCGTATTGTGCTTTTTTTGTGCTTGCTCTGTATCTGGCTGCACCAAAAGTTTAAATCTTCTTGTGGCATCTGCTTAACGCTGACAAGAGACACGTCAGCATCAGCATTATTCCCGACATGTCCATTCCACACTGGGGTGCCTGAAAACTAGTGGTATTTGGGTTTCTCCATCGGTTTTTAGCCTTTGAAAATCCTGCACTTTTCTGCTCCCAAATGCCGAAAAGACAAGGGTGGTTATTACTTAAGAAAACCCTACCCCAACATTTTATTCAGCCTCAACTTGAGGTTTAAAATGCCCCGGAGAGTCCTTTTTAATGCCCGTGTTTGTCTTTTCTGATGCAGATGCTTCGTTATTGGATCTCTGTCGTTCTTCTTCCAATGATGGCAACTAACTCCTCTCCTTCGCATTTGGTAGCTGCTCTTCTACTGCGACCCCTTTTTCAAGAGAGATTACCCCAACCTCCTCGGGACGTGCACACCAAGTGCTGGGGAGAGGAGACCCCAGCTGCATCCCCGCTGGGCGCCAAGCTGAAGGAAGACCACCCGAGAAGAAGACGACCTGATGCTCAGCCGGCGGTGGGAGCTGCGGAGGAGGAGAACGACGCCCGGACATCTGCAACCACCAGCTCCGCAGTGACCGAGCCAGGGGCTGGCACAGCCGCCGGCCGGGCAGTGCCGGTCCATCCCCACCGCAACGGCCCCGCAGCCACAGCCCCGCGGGCACCCGGGAGGCGGCTCCTGCTCCGTCCACGGCTTCACCGCACCGTGTCACACCTCCCGCCCCAAACAGCCCCTGCGCACCCCGTGGGGCTCCCCACTCTTCCATCTGGGCGGACAAATTCAGCTGCTCTGCAGGTCCCCGGGGCCGGCCGGCCTCCATCCACGGCCACGGTTTGCCACGGCCACACCGGCAGCGGCTTTCGCCGCTCCCACGCCAGGGCCACCGCACGGCCGAGCTCCAACCCACCGGCACTGCCCAGCCTGCGCCTGCGGACCAAACACCGCAGCTGCCGGCAGCAGGGTTGGACCCCGACGGGAGCTGGACTAGAAACAGCGGAGACCTTAGGGAGCAAGTGAGCGTCGTAGAGGTGGGAATTCATTAGTATAGGAATAAGTAACAGCACATTGCTTCTTCTCAATAATAAATCTTTTCAAGTTGCCTGGTCCTGTCTCCACAGTCTCACAGTCGCTGCCTTGGCACCCGGGGTCGAGGGTGCCTCCAGGGACATAGAATCACAGAATCACTAAGGTTGGAAAAGACCTCCAAGATCATTGAGTCCAACCGTCAACCCAACCCCCCCATGCCCACTAAACCATGTCCCCAAGCACCTCATCTACACGTCTTTTAAATCCCTCCAGGGATGGGGACTCCACCACTTTATAGCACATCTTGGGCATTTTCACTCTTCTGCTAAGTGTGGATGAGACCGGTTGTGGCCCTGCCTTTACTGGTGGAGCCGCTGGGGGTAGGAGGGGTAAGGCAAGCATTGCTCTGACAGCATCTCATCACCGAACCGTCCTCTTCCAACCCTGAACCAGGGGCAAGTAGAGGGACACGGGTGGCCACCAATGTGGGGGGAAATACATAACCTGGGGTTTCTCTGCTGCTTGCAATGGACCAATGGACCTTGAAAGGCCGGGCAGGCGTCCCCCCCCCAGGCACCAGGCCCTCGCCCCAGGGCTTTGCTGGCCATGGAGCTGAGGGACATCACCAGCAGCTTCCCCCCCCGCTGAATATCCTAATTAAGATCAAAAACTGAAATTAAAATGAACAGCGTGTTGCTGCGAAATGGCTTTTGAAGGGACTCGTGGCTCTTGTCCCCCTGCCCTGTTGCCCTGAGGATGAGCCTCATCCTTCCCATTGCAACAACTGGGGGGAAAAAAGTGTCTTTGTCTGTCTTGGGGCACAGATTTGGGGTAAGAAATGCTGTTTTTGGTGCCCGACGGGCACTAACGGGGCAGAGCCAACCCTGTCTGCCCAAAGCCACATCCATCCTGCAGCCACTTTTAGCAGGACGCTAACAGCTTATGTGTAATTATAATTAAAGCTTTATAGGATGGAAAATCCCCAGGATTTAGGAGGGGGAAAGGGCCAGGCAGCGAGGGAGCCCGGTGCATTGGATTTGCCCGTTCTTAACGCCGTGCATCCCCTGCCCACCCTCACGCACAGGACTGAGCACAGAAACATTTATTGGCAGCATCTTAAAAAAATATATGTATATTAGACATCGATTTCCAAGAGGTTCTTGTCACAATCAGTAGTGGCAGCGGGAACAAAACTGAATTCAAGTCCAGGTATTGCAAAAAGCCCCCCCTTGCCCTGCCTGGGTCTGGCTGTGACCTGCTGGGTGAGTCCTGGCCCCACCTCGAATGCCACCACCCCAGGGCTGTCCCCGAAGGGATGACGGTGTCCTACAGCTCCCGCTGCTGCGGCAGCGCTGGCTGGTACTTGGTAACTCGGTGTTTCTCTTCTGCCCCCGTCCTGCCAGCATTGCATGGGCTGGGCAGGGAAAAAGAAAAAATAAAAAAATTTTAAAAATCAATTTTAAAATTTGTTTTTTTTCTGCAATTCAATGTGGGGAGTGCCCCCAGCCCCAGGGCACTTGGCTGCTGAACTCGGAGCGGGGGACATGGAGGGGGCTCAGAGGCTGTAGCAGCGCAGGGGGTGCCGTGCCGGCTGGGAGAAGGGCAGCGACCAGCCCCGGGCTACCCTGCAAAGTCACCCAAAAGCAGCCAAAAATCACCTGGAGGGACAGTGCAAACAGCAGAACAACATTGCCAGCTGCTAAGCCAGGCGGGAGGTGGGGGTGCACCCCCCCTGAGCCCCAAAAACACGCACGAGGGGGAACTGCTGCTCTTCTGACACCCTGAGCCGAGTGAGCCGCCGTCTCTGGGCTCCCTGAGCTTTCTCTTGCACCCAAACTCACCCCAGCTAAAGCGAGATTGCAGCCTCCCTTCAGAAGCAATTAGCACGCTGCTGTCCGTGCAAAGCTGCAGAGGCTTTTAAAACTTCAAGTGGGCACCCAAAAGTTAAAAAAAAAGAGAAAAATCAGTGGATCTGGAGGTTTTTTCCCCTAAGCGTCTCTCGTCTGCGGACAAGGCAGCAAGGGAAAGCTTGGGGTCCGGGCTCAGTCCGCTGCCGCCCACGAGGCGAGGTCCCGGGGGCTCAGAGGAGAAGGACCTGCTTTGAGGACGTGAAGGGCTTCATGGATGCCTCCAGTGCTGCCTTGTAGTCCTGCAGCGGGACCTCGGTGCAGGCGGGCGCGGTGAGCTGTCCCCTCCGGATGAGCTGGCACAAGGCGTCCATCATGCCGGCCAGGCTCTCCTGGTCTGCAAGGCAAGGAGGGAGCTCTCAGCCACGCACGTCCTGCGCCGTGCCAGAGCCACCCACCGTCCCCGGGCAAACACCCGCCTGAAGCCGCACAGGGTCCCGGGGACGCTGGGTGCGACGTGCTCCCAGCTCGGGCAGGTGGGATGGGGCAGGAGCCCCCGGCGTGGTGGCACAGCACGGTCCTGCCCGCGTCACACCGCCCAGCGCCTGCGTTTCAGCCGCCCCGAGGACCATCAGCACTCACGACACAAGTAAGAGCAAAGAGGATGGCGACGGCGCGGCAGGTCAGCGACCCATTCCAGTGCCGACCCGCCGCACCGGCGCCATCCCTCAGCACCATCCGGCTCACCCTGTGCGTGCTCCTTCCTCCACTGGGTCATCCAGAAGCCGCGAAGGCGCAAGTCCCGGAAGATGAACGCGCTCTGCGGAGAGAGGGAGCCGTGCAGCCGGGTGAGAGCCGTCCCCTCCCAGCGTGACAGCGGTGGAAGGCGGCAGGGAGGCTCCTCGCTCCTTCATCAGCGCTCGCACTTGAGAGTCAGGGCACCACGGGATGCGGAGATGCGACTCCCAGGCGTGGAGTCGGGGCAGGTTTGATGCTTGGTGTCCGTGGGGCCGTTTCCCCGCTGGGATTTCACATCAGCCCAAATCCTCCATAAATAAAGCCAAGAGACTCGTGCTGGGATGCAAAGCAGCCCATCCCATAACGGACCCCATCAATTACAAAAAAAGAAGGTTGGAGGCTCTGAATTTGATACCCAAGCAGCTGACAGCGGCAGAAAATGAAGCCTCTCGCTGCAGGCAGGTGAGAGCTGAGCTCCTGCAGTGCCAAGGGGACAGGGACATCAGCAGCGGGCACAGGGGACACGCTCTTCATTTCCCTCGGGGCATCTCCAGTACTCACCACAGGCACCATCACGGGCTGCTTTGCCATCCCCCCGTAGGTGACCAGGGTCCCTTTGGGCCTGGAAGAGGAAGGGGGTACTCGGTGATGCGGTCCCCAACGTGCAGCTTTGACCTTGCCAACCTCTCCCTCCGCCGTACCCCACCCCACCGCTGCCCCGACGGGGCTGCTCGTGCACCGAGGGCTCCCCAGTTACCCCTCAGACTCCACTTTCCAGAGCTCCCCTCTCACTCCCACGCACCATTAGCTGAATTTGCAGCTAAATACACCAGTTATACCTGGCCAAGACCTAGTGGACCTGCATAACCGAACCTCAGCTGCCTCCAGCCACCGGCAGCGTTTGAGACATGCTGGGTTAAATTTAAGTCACCGTTATTTTCCAAAACCACTTCTTCTCCACTCATCTCCCCTCACCAAAACTCCAGTGATGACCAACATCAGGTAACAACATCTCCGGCCACCTCTTGCACTCGGGGGGCTCTGGAGCAGGACCCTCCGGTGCCGGCTGCTGTCCCCAAGCCCGTGCCCAAGCCACCACCCAGCCAAACTTACTGCAGATGCCGCAGCATCTCCATAGTGCTTTTGCCTCCGACGCAGTTCAGGGCGAGCCGGGGCTTCGGGATGCTCTGCAAGAGTTTATTAAGAAGGTTCCCAAATTTTAGGGCTCCTTTTGAGGATGGGACCATGGTTCTTGATGGAGCAACTGCCTTAACCTCAACATTTACCTGGGGGCAGCTAAGAGTTGGAGAGCTAAAATCTACGATCCGGCCCTTGGGGTAGCAGCAAAAGCCCTCCACTTCTAGGGATAAATCCTGATCTAGAGATTTGTCCTTCCCACCATCCCTGCATCTTTCCCTGCAGGAACCGCAGGGACAGTTCCGGACAGTCGCTCCAGCAGGATCAGCATTGAGGTACCTTAAATATATCTTTCATCTCTGGCTTTCTCAGCATCTCCTCTGTGACGACGTGGTCTGCACCCAGGGCCATCAGCCTCTCCACCAGCTTTGGGAGATCAGGTCTGGGGGAGGAAAAAACCAAAAAGGACTCGATAAGCCAGAAAGTAGTGTCACCTTCTCCTCCCTCCTGCACAGACGTAGCTTGGGGACAACAGGGCAGAGGCTGGAGGACACCTTGGAGGAGCAAACAGGAGAAAATCCTGGGCTGGATGGGCAGGATGACCAGATCCAGCTCCCGACCTCCTGCCAACCTCCAGCGCAGACCAAGGGCAGCTCCTGCCCCGCAGGAGACCTTCTCCTCTCCCAGGGGACCTACCTGTCCCTCACCACGTTGACGGTCTTGAGGCCAAAGGCTTTGGCGATCTGGATAACAGCCTGGCCCACCCCGCTGTTGGCGGCGTTCTGGATGACAGAGTCACCTGGATAGAAATAAATCCAGATTTTCATTGCAGAAGCGACCGGCAAATCCACCCGGATTTCTTTCCACCCGGCAAAGCCGTACCCGGCGCCAGGGTCTCGAAGTCGGTCAGCATGCGGTACGCCGTGCAGGGGTTGACGCTCAGGGTGGCTGCGCACAGCACCGGGATGTCGCTGGGCACCTTCAGCAGCGTCTCCTCGGGGAACACCCCCTGCGTCCGCCACGTCCCTGGGTACCGGCAGCGCGGGCAGAGCGGCAGGAAGGTGGGCAAGGAAAGGAAAATGTTAGGAGACCACAACTCAAGTCATAGCCTTAACGCCAGTCGCGGCAGCATCGCCACGCTGTGCACCGTCTAAATCCCGGAGAGTGAATTATGAAACATTTTCCTCTTTGGGTATGGCCAAAATATTGCAAGAGGCAGGGGCTGGATCCCCCGTTGCCTGCTGAGATTTATCACCCAGCAAAGTCTAATCGTTTCCCAGAGGGATAACGGGACCGGAGCTCCCTGGGCACAGGGAGTGTGTGCAGAGTCTCCATCCTATGGATGAGCCCATATATTCAAAGCCAATTTACTTAGATTTAGTCTCTCTATATTTATATCCGATTTAACCCCCTATCATCCATTTACTTTTTTTTTTTACATGTTTAAAAATATCACATTTGGATCTTAACTAGATAGCTTTCCTTCCCCCATTAAGCAAAAAAGCCTTTTAAGAAGAAACAGGCAAAGAACAAGCTGTTACACTAAACCAGAAGCGACAATTTTTCTGGCCATTGGCATTCTGGAGGAGCACAAGAGACATTTGTTGGAAAATGAATTCCCATGCTTTCCCATCAGAGCACTATTAAGGAGGAAACTGTAATAAGATACAACCATGACCTTGCACAGGTTAAATTCTTTATCCCGGATCTTTAAAGAAGCTCTAAGTAGATGTGACAAAACGCGGTTGTTTCCAGAGAAGCACAGATTGCTGCGATGCTTTGTAACGGCACAGAAGCCCCATAAAGGGTCTATGCTATAGAAAAGTAGATGATTTCTAAATTCAGGTTTAGCATAAGCAATGGCATCGCTACTGCTCCTGTTACAACTGCTCTGGGTATTTGCATTGCATCTGTCCTGTGCTCAGGAGCCCCTTCCCTGGGGACCCCCAACCTTCCCCAGGGACCCCCTGATCTGCAGAGGACCAGCAGCATCACTCGCTGTGGCTGGGGATCAGGTATCGAGCTCGTTTAAAGAAAAAAAAAACAAACCAAAACAACCATTAGAAATAAAAATACATGGCAGAAAGAATAAAATTTAAACCAAGATATAAACGGGTGAGAAACGAGGATGCCTTTGTGCAGCTCCAGCCAGTTATCCTGATGCTTCTAGTCTGAGACAGTCCAGCCTAGTATACTTACGACTAGGCTAATATGGCACTAAATGGGTTCCAACTGCTGCCTCCCTCGCCCGGAACATTCTCTAATGGAGCTTTTTTTTTTCTTTTAAGTCAGATCCAATTAGATGTAATTGTTGTAAGCGGGAGGGGCTCTACCCACACCCAGCAAAGACGGTGCTTTGGAGAGGCAGCGGTTTTGCTCCGGGACCCCCAAAATGCCCGCACCAGCGCCCCAAGCATCGGTTCGCACGAGAGCATGACTATGGGTTTGCTCTCCGTGCAGGCTTGGGCCGCTCCTGATGGGCTTGAACATCCCAAAAAACCCCCGAGAAGATGCTTTGCAGGTGGGGGGGTGCAGAGGAGGACCCCGTCGATGAGCAAGGATCCAGCGGTGCCGTGGCTGAGGACACACTCACCGACTCCGGCGCCCGCCGGGATGACCCAGTCCCCGGGCTTCAGAGCCCCCACACGACGCCCGACCTCCAGCACTTCCCCGACACCTTCGTTCCCTCCCACGGCGGGCAGCGGGGAGAGGATGGCGTAGGTCCCTGCCGGGAAACCGGAGGTGAGCTGTGGAGCCCATCGTACCCCAGACCTCCCTGTCCCAGGAGCCGGCTCCAGACCCTCCAAGACATCCCGCCGAGAGCATCATGCGAGAATTAATATGCAAAAAAGATGCAGCCGGCGCGTTACCTTGGATCATATTGATGTCAGCGGGATTGATGGGGGCTGCCAACATCTTGACGTGGACATCAGAGTCCCCCAGCTCGGCCACCTCGAGGTCTTTTAGTCTGAGACACAAAGGAAAAGTGCATTAATACAGGCTTGGCTGATTAATGCACCTTGGTTTAGGCTGGAAAGAGATGCCTGTATCACCTACACAACACGTTAAGACTTAAAATAAACAGCACCGTATTCCCCACCTCATCTATATTGCTGTAGCTTGGTCTCCTCCAGTGAAGAAACCCAACATCAACTTAGACATCCCCATCGTCCCCATCCTCTGTCCCCAGGGAGCCACAATGCCTGTATCCACGCCAAACCTCACACCCTCAGCTGGGGTTTGGAACAAACCCTAAATACTCCTTGCACAGAAAAAAGTCCCTCTGAGAGGGATGTCGTCCCCGACCCTTTTTGCCACGAGGCTGTTTTAAACGCGATGAAGATGCTCTTCCACCGAGGGAAGAGCGGGGCTGGGTCATTTAGCTCATCTCCCTCCCACAAACACATCCTCCCGGTGTGCACAGCCCCGGGGGAATTGCAATATAAAACTTTTGGGATACCTTGGGTTTTGCAAGGGGAGGGAAAAGCTCCTCCAGAAAACCCTGCAGCACCATGACACAAACCAAGGGGCAAGAGGAACCAGGGGCTCGATGACTACCTGACCCACCTCCCAGCCAGGGCGAACCCATCCAGTCGTGCCCGTTTGCAAAATGAAGGCAATTTTCACTACATTTAAGGCTGCCAATTTTAAGAGCGGTTATTTGCTGCAATTACACGCCGCTAAGTACATGTCATTAGGCACAATATGCCAAATTTCTTTTCGTGGCTTGGCCTGTGCTGGCAAAGTGGTTTCTCCCTTCTCTCCTCCAAGCTGCCCGGCTGATTTGGAGATGACTTTGAGGTTTGAATTAAATAGCACCGTGCGCGCTTCAGAAGGCTTTTAGCACATGGGAACTTGCTTCGCGGGCTGCAGCTCCGGCTATAGGTCCTACATATGCTCCAATAATGGTTTTGGGTGAGGGCATCAAGCTCCAGCTCTTGCTTTCAGCAGCGGCCACCCAAACAGAAAGCCCACAGCCTGCATCCTTACTGAGCATCCTTGCTCTTCGGGTACATCCCCAAGCATCATGCAAATGCCCCCGTTTGCCATCACTCCGCCTGTCCCGACCCTGCACACCCATCTCAGGAGGTCCCTGGCTTTTTAAAATATTTTCCTCTCCTAATTAGCAATTAGGACGATGAAACGTGAGGGACGCTCCCAGGAGGCTCCAAAAAACCTCACTTGGAAAGTTTGGCATGAGTGAGGTGCAGGATACGGCCCCGCAGCTGCTGAGTATGACTAAGAGTCCTGACTTTGGTGGATTTTGCTCAAAACCGCGTGTTTTTTGGCAAGGTTATGAATTAGGAAGCCAGGTGTGTGTCTAACATCCAGGCAGGAGGCAGCAGCGGCTGCTGTGCAACCCCCCCGCCAGAATTAGCAGGATGAAGTTAGCTCCTCGCAAACCCACTTCAAACCCAACTGCGAGGCTTCGGCGGGAAAACACGGTGATTCCATCCTGTTTAAGGTTTAAAAAAATTAAAAATAAAATAAAAAGCAGCATTACAAGACGCTGGGCCCTATGTGGAGGCATTGCTGCCAATGGGCGCCCGTGCGCCCGGCTCCCCGGCCCCCAGCACTGCCGTCTCCATGTTGTATGTACTTTTCCGCCTTGTTAGGCAGCAAATTAAATCATTTTGGGTTTTGCCACCCTCTGCACGTCCAACTAATTGAAAACCCTTTCCTTTTTCTTAAATGAGGTTAAATATTGAGGTTAAAGTTAATACCATGCAGCACCCCTGCACAGCCCTGTGCCAGCACTTTGGGCACGAACCCGCCGTTCAGATTTCCATCCCATCAAAAAAAAGCAGATTTATATTAGACATAGCGACAGATTTTTGATGGAGGCTGATGGAGGATGATAAAAGCCAACCACCCAACAAAATCCCACGTCACCAAGCAAAGTAACGCTCACTAATCTTAACAAATTCAGCAGGTTGCATAAAAAAGCTGGTGTTTCAGCTGGCCGGGGGTTTTACAGGTCATCCTGCCCCACTTTTGTGTTACGGGAAATCGGGTATTTTCAGAAATCTGCAAAAAAAGAGAAGTCACGAAGCACAAGTCCGGTCTTGCACAAGCAATGGGCAGCAAATCTCAGAAGCCGTCAGTTGGTGATAAGCACCGTTGCACAATTAAACAGCCATAAGAAAAAACAATCATCCATCCCCTCAAAAAACCCCGGGGGTTCGGTGTCTGGATGCACCCGGATAACGTATCAGCACCTCTTGCATTGACCTGAGTCGGGTCAGCAAGTCCTGGAGGTCTCCCCTCTGGAAAAAAAGGGATAAAATCCACCAAAATGTGACTTCCCCCTTGCGAGGCTTTTTGGCTGTTCTAGAAGGAAAATCCCACGGCAACGCGGAGTGCCAGGCGCTGTCCCCAAAAACCGCTTGCGATGCCGACGGGCACGACACCGGCTTGGTCCCCTAATTGGGAATCCCTCAGTGGGATGCAACCGAGGACGAAGTTGGGGTGCAGCGATGCCGGGGGCTCAGACCTCGCCATCGTCCCCTAAATTAAGCAAGAATGGGCTTCCTGGGAAAAACACGTGGTTTTAAGGCAAATTGAAGGAGCGGCAGCAGGTGGGTGGGGGACGAGAAGGCAAAGTCCTGCCGAAGCAACCTCCCCCCCGGGCCCTGGCATCTGCCTGCGAGACCTCGACACACTGCGGGGTGTGGGGAACGGGGGCAGCCCCCCGTGTCCCCCTGGGTGCTCAGGAGCCTCCGAATGCCCTTGGCACTGCCCCGGGGGTCCTGCAGGGAGCTGCACCCCAACCCACCCTGGGGTGGGTAACCTCCGACCCTCCCTGCAACGCACCCCCAAAGCAGCCCGTCAGCACCCCAGGACCCGCACGCCCATCTTGCACCCCCACCCCACACTGCACCCCTGTGCTAGCCCCCCCCATACCTATGCCCCCCACTGCACCCAGCCTTGCCCTTACACCTGCACCCCCACCCTTCCTGCAATGCACCCCCAGCTTCGCCCCCACCCCATTCCTGCACCCCCTACNGCACCCCCACCCTGACCCCCCATGCACCCCCCCTTACTGCACGACGGCCGGGGGGTCCCCGTGCCGCTCATAGAGCAGCCCCCGCGGGGGGGCCCGCGCCGCGGCCGAAAGCGACCGCACCGGGGGAGCCCGCGCTCCGCGCAGCACCCGCGCCGCCGCCCGCTGCATGCCGGGTCGGTTCGGCTCGGCTCGGCTCGGCTGGGCTCGGCACCGTTCGGTTCGGTTTGGCTCGGCTCGGCTCGGCTCGGCTCGGCTCCGCTCCGCTCCGCTCCACTCCACTCCCCTCGGCTCGGCTCGGCTCGGCTCGTCACCGTTCCGTTCCGTTCCGTTCCGTTCCGTTCCGTTCGGTTCGGTTCGGCTCGGCACTACTCGGTTGAGACCGGCGCGGCCACCCACAGCGTCACGAGGGCAGCCCCGCCCCCGCCGGGTCGGCCCCGCCCCCCGCCCGCCTTAAGGCGGCTCGGCCACTCCTGCGATGAGCCGGCGGGGCCTCAGCGGGGCGGCGCGGGGGTTTCCCGGGAGGCCGGGGCCGGGGCCGGGGCCGGGGCCGGGGCCGGTTTGTCCCAAAACGCCCGTGACAATATTACGTATGCTAGTGTCAGCTCCCTGTGCCGACCCATGCCAGCCCAGAGGCCTCGGTGACGGGCACAGGAGCCTGCTGTAGAGCCCAGGCACCGGGGTCCTTGGATCTTGGTGCACGTGATGAGACATTCTGGGGAGAACAACCCTTTTTCTCTGATTTATTAAGCGGTGGCTTCCAGCCAGCCTGGAAGGGACGTATGTGCTCGCTATAGGTGGGGAAAGCTGCGTGGCTGTCCTGGTTTCGGCTGGGATGGAGTTGATTTTTTTCTTATTAACTGGTACAGTGCTGTGTTTTGGATGTAGTGGGAGAATGATGTTGATGACACACTGA
>VZTQ01007613.1:0-24014 GCA_013400755.1 Pelecanoides urinatrix | reverse complement strand
AACATAAAGTACTTCTTCAGAGTAGTGCAGGCTTTTTATGACTTCTGCCTTCATCTTCCTCCTCTCCTCCCCTCCATGCTCCTAAATATTTCTGGGACTATCCAAATTACTTAAAACAAATAAAATTTGTGCATAAGAAACTCTTTTGGCTAATAACATGAGGGCTTATTACCACATTTCTTTACTGGCACAAAATCTGAGAAAAGCCTCAAGGTGCAAATGATCTGCAGTCTATTTAACATCATGGTTATTTATTTTTATGGGCACTCATTATTACTCTTTACCTTAAATTATAAGTACATTCCTGGCTCCATATCCCACTATTCTGTAGTCTTTATAATAATATGGTTTTTTAGATTTCCAAATCCTCCTCAATACCTCATCAATCGAAAATGCATGTAAGATCCACTAGTTGTTATACTGGGCAGAGACAGCAAACCATGGAACCATAGCTTGGACCCCAGATAAAGACATTGCTCATATCCCAGACTGGGATATATGCCATAGCTTGGGTAGCATTTACTAAGAAAACCTGTTTTGCAATATCTTAAACAGAGTCTTTGCATACAAATCGATATGCACTGAATTAGTGTTTACATACCACAGTTGCCATTTTATTATGGATTATGTGCTGAACTAGTTCTGTCAAGTTTAGAACAGTATGCCATAATTTTGACTAAATCTAAGCACAAGCATCTTTTTCCATGGAAACAGTATTACAAGTATGCCCATTTCTCCTGTCACAGAAAATTTTCATGAATATTTTGATAAACAGCTGTTATGTTATAGTAGTTTATAGCCATAATAGCATCAGCTTCAGCAAAGAAATGACACAGCATCAGCAGTGATCTCATAACACTTAATTATTTTTGTGAACAACTCAGTAAAGTATAGTGTGGATCATTTCAATTTTGGGGTTTACTGGACAGGAAAAAACTTGTGCTTTGATGAAAAAGCCCTTGGCTTGCTCATCATCTACCCATTAAAGCTGAGCTGGGCTGCTGTCACTCTCTTCACAATACCTTTAGAGAAGAGTGGGTTTGAGCAGACAAAATGATACAGTATTGCTCCTTTCCTGAAACTGTGTTTTGTAATTGCTGAAAAGAAAGGCTGTTTCAAAAAGAGGGATCCTTTAGTAAAATCAAAAATCTTTTTAAGGGCACTATACCACATATGCAAATGAAAACTATTTATTAAAATGCAAATTGTACATCACCAAAACAAAAAAAAACAACAACCCACCACAGATATGATTCTCCTAGAAAGTTCCATATAATTTAGAAAAAACTAACCTCTATAGGTTACTTTGAAAATTGTAGCCTACATGCATTGAAGGCTCCCTGACGTGTTCAGGAGGGTACGGATGTCAGATGCCCAGCATTGTTAATTCTCACCTGCCTGTCTACATCCCCTCTCACCTGTTTCTTTTATTTATTTTTATATTGGACGAGATTTATTCATCAGGATTAACAACTATGTACTGAACTACACAGGCTGCAATGACTAGACAGTGCTTCAGACCATGCTTAATATGCTCATTTTATCCTGTGGGAAGTTTTAAAAGATGCACAAATATATTGCCAGATTGCAAAAATAGAAGATAACTGACATGGGAAAGTCAGAATGATCCAGACAGAAGAAGTAACTCTTGATACCATGAAAACAAGCACTTTGTAGACAGCAGTGATAAAGGACATATCATTAAAATTATCTAAGAAGCATGTATGCCTTTGACGTAAACATTTGTATTGGATGGGGTCTTCTAGTTATTAAATCTGCAGACCAAGAATTAGGATACATAAGTCCATACAGTGCCAAAGGCATTCTGGCATAACCACTGTACACAGTGTTTTCTGCCTCACCTTCTTAAATATAAAAATAAGGAAAACAGTATTTTCTTTCTTTTATTCACTGCCTATCTTGTCCATTAACTAAGTAAATGCACTGGGCCATGGATAACTTCTTGCTACACACATGCTTGACAATGGGCCCATAAAAGATTTCATGATGCTCAAATAAGGTGACATTATACATTCAAAAGAAGAAAGTATAACATCCTCAAGAACAGTAAAGGAAACATAGTAGTACCCAAACGCCTCCACTTTTCTCCAAAGCAGCATATAAGTCATTAAAATTCTTTCTGTGTTTCAGTAAGAAACGGTAGTGGCCAGTATTGACTTTTCAGTAGACGTGCCATTTACATCAGTAGCAGATAAAAAATAAATAAATAAACTTGGTAAGTTCCTCAATAATCCTGCTGTGAAAAGCAGCATAAATTCCTTTGTTTGTTTTCTCTCAGAACCACCTTTCTGATGTTAAAAAGAGGGGGGAAAAAAGACAAAAAATAAGGCAATTCTCTTGCGAGCGTCAGTAAGTAACCCTTCCCTGTTACTCTCACCCGAGTCGGGGATGCATATGACATGTTATTACACGGGTATTCAGATAGATTCTGAGCCACGGTGGCTTGAAGTCAAGAAAAGGAAACACATCTTATAAGCAAAATTACTAAATCTTTCTCTAAACAAACACAAAGACTGGAGACGGCAGGTGCCAGACACTTTGTTGATTGTGCCCCAAGGCTCCAAAGCCTTATGACATTACATCAAGCTCCCTTCTTTCCCTGCTTTCAAAATTCCCATTCTTTCAAGCTTTTTGACTTGCTTAGCCAAGCTCCACAGATTATTGCATTGTAAGTGCCCAGAGACACTCTACATAAAAGATACTTCATAAATGCAGATTGCTTTGTTAATCAGAATCTCTTCACCCTCTCTGGCTTGTTAGCCAAAGCAGCTCTTCAAGCCTTTCCATGCTAATTTTGCCAAGCTGCTAATTTTTTTTTTTTTCCTCCTTTTCTTTATTAAGCATCAAGGCAACAACATATGAAAAAATGAACTTAATAAATTTAATTCAACTATGCAACAAGCATAGAAAAATATAGGGGAAAGCTTTAAATCAGTTAGAGAAGGTTTTGTAATTGCTCAAAAGCACACCCAAACTCATCAAATGCAATCCTATTATTACCTGGGTCATACAAGCAATCTGTGGGATTGTGCTTAAAGTTCCTCTGGCTTTACATACTCATAGGTAATTTCTTCTATGTTTGTATAAGATAACACTCAATTCTGCTTGTCTAGGCTTCTCACAGGGTATTAGAGTTACACGAGGGAAAAAGTAAAAAGCATGAGTTGACTAATGAAATCTGTAAGAGCGCACTTTTTTGTGTAAATATTGGAGTGATTGTCAAGGAGACAAGCTCTGACCGTATTTCATCTTCAAATTATGATTGTCATTGTTCATAGACTAAAAGAAATCTGACAGCCATCCTAAGATTTAAGATCATAAGTATCTTCTCAATGACATATTTCAGTGTATTTGATTACGGAAATTACAATATGATCTATTTCACACTGTCCCCCTCCCCCTTCTAATTTAAACATGTTATCTATCAAGCTCTCATTAGAGAGGTTAAATCTCATCAAGCTGTTCTTTGGCACCTCCAAGTCTATTTCCAAATCAAGAATCACCAAAATATTAGTACTGATGATGATCAATCAAAACATTTAAACTACTTTAAAAGAGGAGCATAAAGTTTGCATATGTCTTGAATAAAATTCACCCATAAGCTTCCATTTATTCTGTTGCCATGTAGAGCTTGGCAAACAAGATCAAAATACCCAAGATCAATATTTGGATGAAGGCTTCCTAGTATCTATCTAGGCACTATAGGAAATGTTCACACTTATGAAGATGTAGTTCTCCTTCTGAGTTACCCTCCTAATATACTGTCAACAAACTTTTAAGCTACTTGGGGTTACGCTTTAGGATGTGAAACAAAACTGACATATTGTCTAGCTGTGATGCTCAAAAATCTGTGGCCAGCTGCCTGCGTTTTACTTATAGGGAAAGGAGTATTTACATACTTCCACACTGACCTAAATTTGCTCCCAAGATGCCTGAGCTTAGTAGTAAGGAACATAGCTGTAGCTTAGTGAGTAGGCAGGGAAGCTCTGTAGAGATGAAGGTGCTTTCCTCAGAAGCTCCGCAGATAATCGCTGACTAATACAGAAAGCATATTACATGTATGCATACATAGCACCTCTCATCATCAAAGATTTTAAATTAATAGTACAATAATATTGCTCAGCAATTGATTTGGAATGAACTTGCAAGAAATATCAATGCAGCCATAACTCACTACATATGACATCATAACCTCT
Organism: Pelecanoides urinatrix; assembly: GCA_013400755.1. NCBI lineage: Eukaryota > Metazoa > Chordata > Aves > Procellariiformes > Procellariidae > Pelecanoides > Pelecanoides urinatrix. The sequence goes on along the minus strand of VZTQ01007613.1, from coordinate 19,797 downwards.
ACATGTATATGTATCTTGTTTCCCCCCTCCCTCAACATTACATTACCCTGCAAGTGAAGACTTGGCTGAAAATTGAAAAGCCTCATCATATATCCAGTCATATGTGCACGGCTAAAAAACACCTGCAGGTAGTTGTTTTAAAGCATAAAGATGACTAGCATGTGGGGATTTCCTCCCCATAATCTGTGCAGTTTTAATTACAACCAGAGGGAGAAACTGCCTAGAGATTCCCTTCTTGTACTAACATATTTGCTTCCAATACAGTACTTCTAACCTACAGATCAGAGAAACCATTCCCTAGACTGATTGAAAATTCTTTTGTATTAAGTTTATGAAATCTGGGAATTGACAAGAAACAAAAATCAGATGTCTTTTTTTATTAGGAAATAATAGAATAGTATTTGAAAAAGAATAAGATTTATCTCAAAATCCATAAATTAGGGCAGTTTAAAATACCGACAAACTGGTATTACATAGTTTGCTTTGGAACTTAAGAAAAATCTTCCACCCCCCTGAAGAAAAAACAATAACAAAACAAGTAAAAACTTAAGATAAGGAATGCACTAGTTCTTTTACTTAAAAAGTATCAATGTTAGCTCAACCATCCACATTTTCCATTTTGCTTTGCATTTCACTCTTTGCTCCATCACCATACTTAAAAATACTAACAATGAAAGGTAAAGCGAGTTTGAACTTCACAGATCAAAATGATTGGAACCTGCTGTAGCACCTTTATTTATTTAAAAGTACTTTCTGAAGAAGGAACCAGTGTAAATTCAGTGTTATCAGAATAATTCTGTTTGAAGTTTAAATAACTCCTATAACAGCCACCAAAATAGTTACATGGATTTTAAAATTGGGTTCCTTACTGTCAAGGCCTCATTTTATGAATCAGATGCTGTTTGCCTTCCCAAATTGTCTACATGGGATTGAAGTAGTGCACAACCTTTCAAGCTAACTTAGAAACTGGCACCTTCTAAAATTTCTGCAGCATAGCTCTATATTCAGTCTCTCACATACACAAGAACAAAGCCCGAACAACCTCCAGAACCTCACGGTAGCAGTATCAATGCTTCACCTTTCCTGCCTGTGGTAGTGAAAAAAAGCATGACAGAGTAAGGTTCGACTCCGTGGTGAAACACTGTAGCTTCTTTAGGGGATATGTTGACAAGGAATGATTCTAGATCCTAAATATTAATCTGTCAGGAAAATACTGTCTCATTGCAGGATGGACGATTTAAGGTTACAAGTACATTCCCGCTTGTGACTTTTCTTACACGGATCTCCCACTCAGTGCATTTCTAGCTACCGTATCAGCCACAGCAAGCTGGCATCTATTCTCACTAAGTCACCACCAGAACTCTTTCAAGTTTTCTTTGTACTCTGAAGAAAATACCTGCACTTTGCATTTTTAATTTATCTATTTACAAAACTGCAATTCATATTTTCTCTTCTCATGGGAACTTTTTCTGCCTGAATGATGTTTCCTGTATCTCCCAAATGAATGTCATTTACAAGTCTTGCAATCTATTTTAACTAGTTCACTTCAACCAGATCTGAACAGCTATCTTCCCTCAACATGCAGACAGCAGAAAAAAAGCACATAAGGCCTGGCAGAATAAGGGAATTTACAGACATTAACAATATTTCAAGCACTCTCTCCTTTGTAGCATCTCTTGATGTTCTAATTCTGCTCATTTGTGGGACCACTGAATAAAACCATTATAACTCCTTTATTGCAAACAGAATTTTCAACACAAAAAATAATTTAGCTGACAGCTTCTCTTTCACTTTATTATTAAACTCACCTTGGTAAAGGGATTACTTTTTGTAATGACAGAGTGGAACAAAAGTGAAAAGAAAGCAGTGTGATGATTAACAGTTAGGAGAGGGACCCCTTCAGCTATACTCCATGCTTCTACTGTCATTGTTACCTAGCATAGGATTGCAGGGCAGAGGCAATTAGCCGCTAAGTGGATGTCTATATATCTCTTTTTTACCTTACTGTAATTTCACCTGGTATTTCTTTTTCTTGACACATCATGTTTTTTACATCAGTAATGGTTGGCATTAGACAGCACCAAATTGCTTCTGAATGATCTAGCTTATATTTAATATATTTATTATAAAGTTGCTCTCTTTTCCCCCCTCATGGAATTTATCATTCACTGCCTTTAAGCAAAAGGAGACAATCTGCCAACTTAATTAATTGGGTGCGTTTCGGAGGGGTGGTGGGGTGCATTTGGTTGATTTTGGGGGAGGGTTGTTTGCCAACCTTTTTGCTTTCAGGTAGATTCCGGCTCTTCCATCAGGGCCCAAGAGATTATTTTCATTGAGCCTCCTCCTTTTATTTCATGGAAACAAAAATGACTGTTAAGACAGGCTGCTCCCACTCACAGTTCGGCAAAAATACCACCTGGGAGTTGCCTCCCTCCTATAAGGAAGAGGTAGAGATGGGATAGATGCAGTTTTTCTAAGCACATCTCTGGCTAAATACAGTGCTAAAGCTGCTACAGTTGCCACTTTTGCAGCAGCTGGTGGTGAGGAAGCTAAGCTAGTGTGGGGAAATCCAGCACACTGGTATGGTAATTTTGTACACACATATTCTGACTCCACTCAGACCAGACATGAACACTAATTTAGTTCTCTATTAATTGTGAGAAGCCATGTCTACTGCTAAATTTGGTTTAGAAAGACCTAACTAGGGCCACATGCTCTTTCCACCTCTCGGTATGCGACCCAACACTGAACAAAAGTAAAACAAATTCAGGGATTGCAGTCTTGCTTGGTCTTTAATTAGACATCACAAGGGTTGCTTGCACCCCTCTCTGTATTGCATTCCTGTAAAAGGACTCTTATTCACTAGCCTTACATTTTTTCAGCCTACTGTGCTAAATATCATCTTTACATTTGGTAGACATTCTAACAGAACTGCAATACAAATCTGTTTCACTTGAGAAGCAAAGTCTACGGTTCCTTAGGTTTTATAACATAGTGCTTAATACAAATTCGCTGAATTTTTCCAGTGCTTCACTATGTGATTTTAGGAGTCTATTTTCCCCAGTGGCACGCAAGTACTAAAGTTGCACTGCATTGCATTTTGCTCTCAGTAGGTGGGAAAGTGCATACTCAATGGGTTATTTTCCATTCTTTATTTCAGTTTTACACAGCCACAGGTGGGGGGTCTTTCAGGTGGTTGCCTAGGTTTACTAGGCACTTTAGAGTCATAAACAAGCATTCTTAAAAGGGTCTTACAAACCTCATCAACGTTGTCAATCATGCAGTAAAAAAAATGTCATCCTGTGTAAATAGAAATAACTTTCAAAATCTCCCAAACTGTAAAAGGCAACACAATGAATATCAACAAAAAAAGGATCAGCCATCTACTCTTTGGTAAGGGACACAAAACAATTTCACTTGTTTATACTCATTGTTTACCTCTCTGTCTCCTCCCCTTCTTCTCCCCAGGTGTGATCTCTCTGCTTCAGGGCATACAAAGCTAATGAAGGATATCATGGTACTTCCTATCATTTACTTTTCTAGTGCTGAGGCTACTAACAGAGCACAAAAATATCACAAAACAGGAAAAAAGGGGAAGTTGTCAACCTACTTAACATTTGCTTTCAGAGCTCTGAAAGGAACTTTTATCAGTAAACATATCATTAGATCATGAATACAGGTATTCATATCCTATAAAATGTTGACAGCTTTCTCGTCTTGCATAAGAACACGCAATGAAATCTTTCCTGCAGGCAAAATTAAAGAAAGGAACCTTCACCCACTCCTAGCACAGCACATACTCTGAACAAAGAAATGCAAAATACATTGCATCTTTTTGGCTGTTCATAGTTTGGAAGAAATCCACGTGTTATAGCAAGATGTGCGCACCATAAAGAACTAACACACAAGGGGATAAAATAGTTTCATGGCTGTTAGGCAGAGAGCTGCCCTTCTGACTGTGCAGGGACATTTCCCTTCCCCCTGCCCCCTGCCACCCCCAGTTTTAAAGTAGGCTTCTACATGTATTCACTAGGTGGGAATTAGTACTTTGTTTCTGATGACACCCACGTCCTCTTCATTCAGCCCAGTAACACTAACCACAGGACAGCAGCCAAGGTCACGTAAGCAGCCTATCCTGCTAAGTAGTCTAAGTCCTCAGAAAAATGCAGCTAAAAATGGAATGTCTAAATGATTTTAATCATAAGCAATATGAAGAATTGTGAACAATATTCAGATGCAGTAGTACTTTCTGTGTGCAGGTCATTTTCTTTTTCTCAATAGAGGATTCAGCTGTTCAGAAACTGAGATGTAGAAACTCAAAAATAAGATTCTATGTCCCATTTGTTCAAAGGCCTACATTAGTGCATCCAAAATGGTAGCAGTCCATTAGGCAAATTAGTTTTCATAAATAATAATCCTGGTCTGTAGAATATTTTGTGACCATACAATAATATCTCAGATGACAGCAAGCAGTTTCATCTGCAAACGCATCCAGAATCTCCTGAAATTTTCCTCAAAAAATGCATTAAATGAAACAATGAAAATTTACATTTTCATTACAGGCTCTAATTTTAATGAGAAAACACCATCTTTCACATTTCCAACATTTGATACATAGACTTTTACTATGGGGCAGATATTTACTGCCTCTGGAATTAAAACATGCTCATATGACAGAATATTCAAATGGAACATGTACTATAAATAGTTTGTTGGGTTTTTTTAACCAACAGTATAAAGCTTTATCCTGTCTGTGTACTACAGAACAGTACAGGCTGTATGGAATACAGCAACATGTGTCTATATGTTATTAAAAACAGTAAATTCCCATTTAAACAAGGGTTACAATCTGTGCACTAAACACCCATTAATGGTTATGAATCAAAATAAAGGGGGGGGCACGTAGCAGGTGTGCGTATCTATGAATTTCAATACATTGTAAAACTGTCTGTAGCTTCATCATTTGGCCTTTCTGAGCTTGGAGACAGGCAATTTTTCATGATTTTACTATTTCTGGCCAAACAAAGAGTTTTTAATTAAATATACCACATGATTCCAGATGTTTGTTTATTTGTTCCAATGAGGCTGTAAAAATGCCTGAATGATAAAATTGGAGGACTCCTGCAAAAACAGGCTAGGCTGGAGTGCAAACTGAACATGGGGATCTCTCAGGAGACTGTATTTGCACAGCATTGCCTGTGCTTTGAACCTGATTTCTCTGGAAGGGCTTGTAATACTGCGGCCCATGACTGGACTTCTTTATTGTAAAAGATTATAAAGCCAAGTGGCAAATTTACTTGCCTTTTTTTTTTTTTTTTTTTTTAAATTCCTGGTTGCGTCATTAGTTCTCCTACATATCTAAAGAAGATTTTAGATAGGTTTATGGTTTTGGATCCCAAGTTTCCACTGATAGAAGCCAATGTTTTCTATGTTTTTCTGCCACTTTATAGTCACGCTGCTTGGAGCTTGAGCATTCTCATGGTTTCTTATTGCCAGCATGACAAAATGAGCTATGTTGTGAAACATTAGACACTTTCTAGTCTACCCAAAAATATGAAGTTACAGTTTTTTCCTCATTAATCATATTCCCTCTGTTGTGACACATGCATGTATGACTGGGGCCCAGGCTGCTAGGTTAGTTTTGGCAAATATGGGAAAAGTTGCAATGAAAACCTCAGAAATTATGGGAATAGTGACAAAAATATGGAAAATGGTGAGATCTTCAACAGTCAGATTGGGGAATATGCAGTGTGGAAAAATGAAAGTCTCTATAATATTTAAAAAAAAATGCTGACAATTTTGAAAGGCTGCCTAAGTCTTCGGCTCCTAATTCCCATCAGATGCAGAACAGGGATTTGGTGCTCAACTCCTTAGATATTTAATAAAATTTTAACGTAAATTTGATTAACCACTTAATTACTCTCTTTTTGTCTTTTAAAGTCTTGCTGCAGAGACTATTACTACTGAGCAAGTGAGGTAAATTTGTACACAAAAGATCACTGCTATTGGTGGTGGTTCCAGTAAACAAATAGATTCCAGTAAGCAAATAGATTAGGGCTCAGGAGCCGTACTACGTGAGACCCTCCTTAAGCTGCTCTTTCATTACTGCCCAGCAATAAACCACTCCATGGCTGAGAGCTGAATGGATCATGTGTATGTGTACCGGATCTCTGGATTCCTTTGAAAGGCAACATCTGTGACTCTATGTCAATTCACACAACGGGGACAGATGTCTAATGCATTTGCAGACTTGGGGTGAATATCAATACAGGTGGGCTTCTGTTATCAGATGGAAGCATTTCATGGCAGTAAGCCTCTCTAAGCAAACTAGCCTCTCTAATGCCTTCTAGCATTTCTCCCCACCTACGTTGTTTTACTCATCCCTTCTACCTATTCTTCTCCCCACAAAAAAAAGATATCAGAAAAACTGAGGAGGCAGTAAACTAGAGTGCAGCTTGGAAGGGAAAAATCACAGCTAGAGGTATGAAACCAGCTGCACCACTAAAGAAACAGATGTGGGTCAGTACCGTTATCTCCAAGTCTAACGTTTGGCAGGTCTACGGGCACAAGCAGGGGCCATCCAACAGTGGCTATGAGAAAGGCCTGGCGTGCCTTTCTCCCAACAGCACCAGAAAGAGCTCACAACAGAGTTCTTTAAATATCTGACATTACCTTCTCACACCTTCAGACTGCAAGGATCCCAATCCACCTCTGACAGATTTTCTCTTTCAAATCCCTTTAACTAAGAGAAACTAGCTAAGACAGGAAAACAAAACCTTTTCTTAACCAAGTCCTCCTTCACATTGGCACTCATCTTTACCATCACCTTGCTTTCCATGCTTCTCCCATGTCTTTCGTGCTTCCATAAATGTTCATTTTCCAAACTGAAAAACTAAGCAAGGCACTAGAATCCAATTTCTCATTTCATACAGGCAAGCCAAATGAGATTTTTTTTCTTTTTTTTTTTTTTTTTTTTTCCCCCCCCCCCCCCCCTCCTCTCATAACAGACTCCTTGTTTTAGTCTTCTCCCACAGTGCCAAAAGAAGAGGATTTCCACCCACTCCCCTCGGGGCTAAGTCATGAGCACAGCACAACTCACTGTTGGGACATATTTCCTGGCATTAATAGGAAATGTCACAGCTTATTTTTGAGTGATCCTGCCCCTGGAAAATATGATCTTGTCTGTTCCAGGGTACTGTGAACTTTTTTTGTTTGTTTGTTTTAAGGTTATTCATCTCATGGTCAGAAGATCCTGGCCTAAGAGGTATGCAGTCTATCACTCACCATAACACCATGCAGCTTAAAAAATATGGTATTTTCAAAGGACACCTCATGTAAAACAACAAAGAAAATTTCTCACTATTCACAACATCTCTGCCTGATACAGAATTCCATATTTTGCATCTGCTTGTACTTCTCTTATTAATCCCCTTCTTAGTTATTAGACAAGTTAAAGCAAATACTTCTTATATACAAATATAGACATCTTTTGTTAAAGAATTGCTTAGGATTCCTTAGATTAACTGAATGATAAAGTACTACCCACAGGTTTTTTTATTATTATTATCTTTTTGGACAGCATACAATGAGCTACTTTATGCAGATATACAGAAAAATCAATTGATAAGAATGAAGTGCAATTCACATTAAGAAAACTAACTAATTATGATAAGTTGCTACATAAATTGCTTTGTAACTTTCCCAGCAATCAATTTCAAACTCTAAATAAGCCTCTGGCTTGAAAACACAATGAGTACCTAACAACTGTGTCAGTAACAACAACAGAGAAGGCTGCAATGATAATATAAACAGGATAATTACCTTTCTGGAAGTAAGTTTTTATGCAAAGCTATTTCCTTTTCTTTTTATGTCTGTGATTTAAAGACAGCATGGCTTTTCAGAGTGCATGTGTATTGAGTTAAAAGCCTTCAAAAATAAGAACTTTGTGTATTAATATTTATTATTAAGTGTGTGTCAATTTTATAATTTTACTTCAGAGAGTTTAAAGTATTATCTTAAAACTCTAGACCTAATTCTTGAAGGATCGATAGACATTATTAGTTCCAGATGAACCTGAGAATATTTATTTCTAAAGTATTAGCAGGTTGAGCAAATTGAGGTAGAACAGGTAAATCCCTGGAGGATAGTTTGGGACTTTCATGCATCACATCAATTGTATTACTCCCTCTGGTTCTCCAAAAATTCTACCTTTTTCCTTCAACACCAAATTTTGAAAGTAGTAGGTCTCCTTTGACATCTATTGGATTGTAAAATCCAGCACAACTGGATGACCCAATGCTTGTTGTGCATTCTAAAGTGCATTTCTGCCTTGACATAGTGCGTATCTCAATTCCTACAAAGCTAGTAGCTGGCTTTTATATATGGTAAACTCCTACAAAGCTAGTAGCTGGCTTTTATGTATGGTACACCCTAAAAATCAGTTAGAATGCATTCTGTATAGTCATACCAGTCATTACTAAAAATTTAGTATGCCAAGCACTCTGAATATAATAGCACAGTATAATGATCAGAGAAAAAATCCCAGACAGATCAAGTTCAAGTGTCTCTCTAACAGATTATATGCCTACATGCTTTTGCTTGCTTAGGAATGCAAAAGTTTAGAAAGATCTTAATTCCAAAACAAGTCTTCAGCACACCCATTAGACAAAAAGAGAAACTGAGAGCAGAAGGGACCTCTCTTTCCATTTTATCAAAAATGCTTTATAAAATTACCTTCAGAGGCTTAATAGGAAGCTTAAAAATATTCTGATTTCTGAGCATTGCTTCTGAATGCAGTTTATGACTTTCAAAGTCAGATTAGACTGTTTCAGAAAATAAGAAAATGTGTCTGTCAGTTGACTCAAACATATTGGTAGAATAAATAACAATTTTTCATTTGGCCACTCATCATTCAAATATAAAACGAGAAAATGTAATGTCTGTGCATACCAGAACACTTGGATAATTAACTGAATAGACACCAAAACAGGAGAGTGGATTTGTTCAGGAAGTTCTTACAAGCCAGAATAGATTGGAACTATTAAACCTTGGCATAAATCCAAGCTAAGGCTCTAAAAACTACTTACATAAATACAGGCTTAGTTTTTAATGGAAACTGCTTCTTCTTCCTTTTACCAGTAAGCTATGGGGCAGACTTACCACTGGTTGTTCCCAGAAACAAGAGCACAAGAAAAGGAGTCATTTATAAAATGTTACTGGAAACCAAATGGCTTTGGCAAATGAATAGGTTTTCAAGCAAATCAGGTAATAGACAATGTTATAAAATATCTGTTTATACAAAGTGCGTCCAGCACTGGTTTTGTATATGGGAAAAACAGATTTTCATGATAGTCATGATTTAGTAATATTGCTTCTCAAGAGACAAAATGATAAATTACTATTTTCCCCACCAACTGGAAAGCACTGTTCTTTTTAGAAGGCAATTTGAGTTTGAATGCTTACACATAACAAAGGAACTTCCTTACCAAAGACACCATTATGAAAAAGGAATATACAACCTGAGGGGAGTGGAGGGTGGGGAGCCTTTTCCCACACATCAAGCAAATTATCCTTAAAATTACGTTATTACAATTTTAAAATTTCTTTTTCCATCAATTTCAACTATGTTAAGAATTGAAAGCTCTATTTTAAGATTTTATATGTACCCAGTTAATAAATTGTCAATAAGGAACAGCAGGCCATACACACAAACCACTAAAAAAAATGACATAAATTTTTTGGAGCAAATTTCTACTAAAATGCACTACATTTCATTACTTTTGTGTATTGGAAGCATGGCCATTTCTATTTAAAAACAACAATAAGTAACTGATTTTTTTTTTATTAAAGGTAGATAGATCTGGACAAGCAGAAAGAAAGGTGGGGCCTATTTTATTTTGTTTCATCAGAAAATTTGAAAACTAGAACAATATGAGCAATGGAATTTAAAAATAAATGAAGCACGTTGTATGACAGAAGGACGTGTCTTTAAACTGACTTGTTTTATCTGGGTAAGAGAATTGTACAAATTTCCCACAAGTAAATCACTGGTGTCTAAAACTATATAAAGGGAAACACAAAATGCTAGTTTAACAAAGACTAAGGAAAGACCCTTAGGAATTTGAGATCATTGTTTTGGAATCAAAACAAAAATAAAGCTAGCTATAAAATTACCACTTTGGAAGGCTTGGCTAATGGGACTGCAATTAGACCTCATAAAGAATCAAGTCATATTGCTGTCAGGTGCCCAAAACCGGCATAGAAGGCCAATATATTTTCTGTTAAAAAATATGAACAGTGGGACCAAGTAAGGGTTCAACTTTGAAAAGTGGGTCTAAGCAACAAAGTAATTTAATGGAAAACAACTTTGCTAAGAGAGGGAGAAATTTTCTAAAGCTTAAAAATATGTATCCAAAATTTATTGCTTTCTTCATGTGCTTATATACTCAAGCATCATAACATTTGATGTAATATTTACAGTGATTATTCCATATCATTCCACGCTGATGCCACACTGTCATATGCTGTTTCTATGGGCTCTGAAAGCGAGAGAGAGATTTTTACAATTCCTGAACATTGCCTGTGCAAAATATGGAGTCAACCCAAAAAGACCAGATCCTGTCTGGAAATAATATACCATATGCATGACCACGAAAGCTATAAGATGCACGGTGCAACGCATGCAGAATTACATGCTTTTGCTCACCCTGCAAAATTCGTAGCTAAATGGAGCGAGAAATGTCCAAGTAAAACTGTACCATTCAAACACAGTCGGCTTGCTCCTGCTCCCTTTCCCAGAACCCCAAAAATCAATTTACAGCTGTACCAAACCATTTGCCAGGCTTTCAGATTCTGGTAAACACAGGTTTCTCCAGGGACAAATAAGAGCACTCCAAACTTACAGCATTCTTCTTTCCAGTTTGCATTGAAAACTGCCAATATTTACATATTGGACAGCTGATTCAATCATTTTTTACAACACTGAAAGCATTCAGTGACGAAAAAAATTGAAGATATTCAGAACCTAAAATAACATGCTTAAGTATTTCATTCTTTTCTTGGAGATTTTTCTATTGACTCCAATTAACCTTTTATGGGCTTATGAACTTAGAGATTTTTCTTTGTATAGAAGAAGTTGATTGAGTCAATGGGCCGTGCCAGCCGGTTGTTCCAAGCTTTATTTACGCCACCTGGAATTTTGGAAAGTTTTCTTAATTATTTCCTTGTGAATATATTTTTTATATACATATATATATATAAAGTTATTGGATCATGCTAACAATGTCTCTTTAGGGCCAATTTTACCCTTTTTTAGATGACACTTTCTTCTCCATTCACTTTATTTATAACTCTACTTAATCATCAAGGAAATTTTCAGCACATGTTTAGCATGCAAAACAGAATATTTCTGGGAAGAGTAAAGACAGAAGTAATAAAGAATTATGTGAACAGCCAAGGGTAAATGTTGATAATTTGGGGAATATACTTTTCCCCTTTTATAGTTAGAGAGCAGGCATTCTCAAACCCTAGCGAAGACAGTGGTGCTCAGAAGCTGGTAAGCTCCAGCTCTGAATGGACATGCCTGCAACACCTACTAAAGCCGCACAATTGCTTTATTGCAAGAGAAGTCAATCAATAATGCAGGCACACAACTTTTGATGCTTACTGCAACTGGCATTTCTTTTGCCAAGTCAGATTCCAAAATCAGTCATAAAGCCACACCTCCAATTCACTATCATCTAAATAAACAGATCTGAGGATACCTGGCTTTTAATGGTAGGTTTTATGTATTTTTATATAACTTAAGCATTTACAAAATTCCGTCATTCTACCTACTGTCTGACTAGACCCTAGTCATTTAATCCAACACCAGAAATCCAACTCAGAGCGATTATGCTTACCTGAAAATCAAAGTCACAACACGTATCTTGGGAATCAGGGGGTGGGGTGGGTGTTGGAGTTATTTTAGTTTGTTTTCTTTTCTTTTTTTTTTTTTGATCTCTGAAGACCAGGTGTGNAAAAATATGAACAGTGGGACCAAGTAAGGGTTCAACTTTGAAAAGTGGGTCTAAGCAACAAAGTAATTTAATGGAAAACAACTTTGCTAAGAGAGGGAGAAATTTTCTAAAGCTTAAAAATATGTATCCAAAATTTATTGCTTTCTTCATGTGCTTATATACTCAAGCATCATAACATTTGATGTAATATTTACAGTGATTATTCCATATCATTCCACGCTGATGCCACACTGTCATATGCTGTTTCTATGGGCTCTGAAAGCGAGAGAGAGATTTTTACAATTCCTGAACATTGCCTGTGCAAAATATGGAGTCAACCCAAAAAGACCAGATCCTGTCTGGAAATAATATACCATATGCATGACCACGAAAGCTATAAGATGCACGGTGCAACGCATGCAGAATTACATGCTTTTGCTCACCCTGCAAAATTCGTAGCTAAATGGAGCGAGAAATGTCCAAGTAAAACTGTACCATTCAAACACAGTCGGCTTGCTCCTGCTCCCTTTCCCAGAACCCCAAAAATCAATTTACAGCTGTACCAAACCATTTGCCAGGCTTTCAGATTCTGGTAAACACAGGTTTCTCCAGGGACAAATAAGAGCACTCCAAACTTACAGCATTCTTCTTTCCAGTTTGCATTGAAAACTGCCAATATTTACATATTGGACAGCTGATTCAATCATTTTTTACAACACTGAAAGCATTCAGTGACGAAAAAAATTGAAGATATTCAGAACCTAAAATAACATGCTTAAGTATTTCATTCTTTTCTTGGAGATTTTTCTATTGACTCCAATTAACCTTTTATGGGCTTATGAACTTAGAGATTTTTCTTTGTATAGAAGAAGTTGATTGAGTCAATGGGCCCTGCCAGCCGGTTGTTCCAAGCTTTATTTACGCCACCTGGAATTTTGGAAAGTTTTCTTAATTATTTCCTTGTGAATATATTTTTTATATACATATATATATATAAAGTTATTGGATCATGCTAACAATGTCTCTTTAGGGCCAATTTTACCCTTTTTTAGATGACACTTTCTTCTCCATTCACTTTATTTATAACTCTACTTAATCATCAAGGAAATTTTCAGCACATGTTTAGCATGCAAAACAGAATATTTCTGGGAAGAGTAAAGACAGAAGTAATAAAGAATTATGTGAACAGCCAAGGGTAAATGTTGATAATTTGGGGAATATACTTTTCCCCTTTTATAGTTAGAGAGCAGGCATTCTCAAACCCTAGCGAAGACAGTGGTGCTCAGAAGCTGGTAAGCTCCAGCTCTGAATGGACATGCCTGCAACACCTACTAAAGCCGCACAATTGCTTTATTGCAAGAGAAGTCAATCAATAATGCAGGCACACAACTTTTGATGCTTACTGCAACTGGCATTTCTTTTGCCAAGTCAGATTCCAAAATCAGTCATAAAGCCACACCTCCAATTCACTATCATCTAAATAAACAGATCTGAGGATACCTGGCTTTTAATGGTAGGTTTTATGTATTTTTATATAACTTAAGCATTTACAAAATTCCGTCATTCTACCTACTGTCTGACTAGACCCTAGTCATTTAATCCAACACCAGAAATCCAACTCAGAGCGATTATGCTTACCTGAAAATCAAAGTCACAACACGTATCTTGGGAATCAGGGGGTGGGGTGGGTGTTGGAGTTATTTTAGTTTGTTTTCTTTTCTTTTTTTTTTTTTGATCTCTGAAGACCAGGTGTGTGCTCAAATCCAGGATATTGGTTTGGTCCTTTCTCTTTAAAAAGTACTGTTACTACATGAGCTCATTGTCAGAACACAATGCACTACAGCACTTTCAGGACACTGTATCAATTTACACCCAGACCAGGATGTAGCTTCACACTCGTCTCTAGCCCTGGCACAACGACAGTGATATAGGCTGCAATGAATTAAAGTCTAATCAGTTGCTTTCCTCATCCTTCCCACCTGAATCACGGATCCTTGTTCAGTTGCATTGCCTGCCTGATTCTTTCAGAAGGTTTCAAGTAATAAGGCATTGTACTAATGCTGTCTCAATCTTCTGCAGTGCTGCAGAATTTGAACATACACTATGACTAAGCTACCATGAATTCATAAATGTAAGACTGACTTTGATTCTGATATCCTATACAAAACCTGCCTCTCTGCAAATGTTTACATGATCAACACGGAATCAATGTGTAATGTGGGAAATAAATAAGGGTATTGTTCCTCTGGTTTTAAGCTGAAAAATGCTGCAAGCTTTATAAATTTCTCCTTTTTAGAACAAAGGTGAAAGAGCTTGGAACGCACCCTTCCTGACTGCTTCAGTTTTTCACCCATTCCCTGAACTTTTTGCTCCATAGGTATGCAGAAGGAATTTGAGAATTTGCCCAAGGTACTTCTTAAGTTCTAAGGATTGGTGAAAAAGGAAATTGAACACTGATCTGCCTTTAATGTTGAAAAACGGAAAAGAATCCCTTTTTATTGCAATGAAAACGTGTTAACATTTCAAAATTATAGCCCTAAATTGTCAAACTGCCAAAAAGCTCTCTCTCTACAAATATTAGAAAGTTTACAAATTCTCTCAAAATTACCAATGCTGCATGTAATCAGCTACTTAGCAATATTTAAGTACTCTAATCTCTTCATGTTTTTCTCTCACACAAAAAAAAATATAATTGAATGTTATTATCCACAGATATATTTGCTTTCCCAGTAGACTACCTTTAAATCCTACTTAATATGAGTTAAAATCTGTAGTCTTGACAGGTATGGTTTTCTCATCTAGTGTTTGAAAGGCACAGTGTTCTCTGTAAAGTGCCAATGCAGCAGCAACTAGCACAGAGAAGGCCTTACAGCAAAGCTTATCACCTTGCAGCAGTTCATATCATAAAAGTTTAGTTCATACCTCTGTGATTGGTGAGGTCTCTGGATCCCGAAGGCAGAGGTGTATAGTGCGTCTCTGGAGAGGTGGAGGCAGCATCACTAGAGGCCTGTGTGACAAAACAAATATTATCAGTACTCTGAGTGAAAGTCAATGATTACGCAAAGAGGCTGCACCTGCAAGATGAGTTCTATGATGTGGTTACTGGTGCACGGAGTCACCAGCCATGGAGGATTAATTTGTTTTTGTTAAGGCTGCCTGCAATCCTTCAAGGTAGTCATACTCACAAGAGTTTACATAATTATATTGGGTTTCAACACTAAAAGAATATTTTCATACAGTTCACGGGTTCAAAAAATTACCATCTTTATCAGGAAATCTTTGGGAAATGTTTAAAATGTTCCTCTTGGTGAAACAGGTTAATATTTACCTGAAGGAAGTTATGAGTGAGTCCACATGTAAGAAAGGAGACAGAAAACAGAAAGCTGGGATAAGATACCATACTTTTCAAAACTAACCAAAACAACTGCCATTCCACTGTCCTGTGAGCTAAATGAAGGGATGTCTTACAAATTATAATACCTATAATGCAAAAAAGTGGACAAGTATATAGAATTGTTAATAACAAACACTTAAAACCACACCAGAAGTCTAATGCATTTAAAGAAGTCAGTACCAAGAAGACTTGCTCAGAATCCTTAAAAGCAAAATGTTAAGGGAGAAGAGCGGAAACCCAAATCTTTCCCCATAATAAAAATTTCAAGATCCTATGATTCTGATTTTAAAAGATTAGACTGTGGAGCTACAGTTTGCAATAAACTAATCTTCATCCAGTTGGAGGCTTCATCTGAAGGAAAGAGCAATACAAAGCCAAGACAAGTCACATTTACCTTCTTGCTTTTTAGTTATAGAGCAGCAGTGTTGCATTGTTAGAAGGAGAAATAAAGGATCGTGTCGATGAATATGAATCATCATCACAGTTTTTAAAATCTGGCTTAAGTTAGATGGATTTTCAGAGAGGTAATGTTATAGACACAACTCTTACCTTCAGCTAGAGTGAACAATCCTTTGATTTTAGCGAACTGTAAACATGCAGATCAATCTACCCTGGACTATGAAGTATTGGAAATCTTCCCTCTCATGACCAATATGGGCTGAGCGCACATAACATCTCAGAGGATGAGATAGATGCCCCTAACATCCAGCAATGTAACATCTGAAATGAATTCTAAGAACAGGCATCTCTTCAGAACCATGTGTTTTCTTTGGGCCTAATTGTTCTGAGTAAGAAAAGTAGAAAAATGTCACTAACTATTTAATATAAGACTTCATCCCTGTAAATCACTCCAAAAGCTGGAGGAGTAAGTGGTCTCATACTGTACACTCTAGATGTTATCTGCCTATTCAAGTGTACTTATTTGGGACTCTGATAATAGTGAAGGTTTCTCTTTGGTACTTTTAATCTCAGTTTATACTGTTGACAGCTTGATGATAGCTTTTCCTAAAAATACTAGCAGAGACTTTGCCTTTTCAGCAATATACCACTGAGTGAGCAAAATTCAAGAGCTTCTAAAAAGGATATTGGAGTGAAGAGGCAATTTAGCTTTATTTCCAATTTTAGGAAAAGAACAGGAAGGTTTGTTTATTGGTGTTTTGCTGTTATTTTATGTACAGTATATAATTCCCTCTCAAATATAGACCAGTTTTCATTACCTCTGAGCTAAGCATTCAGTTAGAGCAACTTTAATTCTATGGAATATCATCCAGGCTTAGGATTGTTTTGCACAAACACTGGCTGGAGTTCTGAATCACATTTCTGAGTAAGCCTGTGCACCAGCAGAAAGAAAGCTATTTGTTTTCCATACCACGTACTGACGTTTGGCCCTAAGCTATTTTCCAGAGAGATTTGTATAGATTGTATTACTCTTAATATTCACAGAAATATTTTGACAGTGACAGCATTAACATGTGACAGTTATGTCTTCAAGTATTGGTGACATATGCATCAGAAGTTCTTATTGCAGTGCAAAGTAACAACAAATACATATAGCTTTGAGGAAAGATGGTTAAAATGGGTAGTAGCTTCAGTTTTAGAGGAACAAGTCACCAAATAGCTCAGTAAAAAAATTCTAACAGTATTAATACAGGAGAAACTTGTATTCTTGCAAGCATTATAGCAATCCAAATTTTGCAGTATATCATAGTACAAGGTATAAAAGTTACAAGGCCAATAAAGTTAGACTACTCATAGCCTAGGTAATGCTCATAACCAAACATTTGGTAAATTGAGGTATCTCTGTTTTCATATTAACCTGTAAGTTTTGTCCGAGCTAAGAATTGTTTCACTTCATACTAAATAGACAGATTGTAAAAGAGTACCAGGTTTTCAAACCATGTTCATCAAAATTACACATACTGTAGAAGCTACAGTAGGAAAAAACCCAAGTAACAAACAAACACACAAACAAACAAAAAAATCCCCCCAAACCTTAAACTTTGAGTCATTTTAATTAAAGCAATGGTTATTGTTTAGGAAATTTTACTTTCTGTTGATGAGTAAGATGTGGCTTGATATTAGGATATATTGGCTATAATGGAATATCATTAATACTTGTTGATTGCTGATGATATTCTATTTGTGTCACATAGCTTGTATTTGTATCCTACTAATATTTACCCATATTTCTAAGGCATGCCACAAATCCTTTACACACCTACATACATCAGTAACTGTGGTATTATACCTGACAAATTTTACAATACAGCAAGAACAGCAACATGTTGGCACGTTCCTGGTAAGGGTTCAATAGATATACAACACAGTTATGGAAAGGTGTGGTAAGTAAAATTGTTTCAATGCACACATACATGCAAAGGAAGATTTCCTTAGCTAAGTACATTTAATTCCAAAATATTTTCAGAGGATGTCACAGACAGAAATCTTAGTTTGATCAAGACATCACCCAAAAGAGAGACAGTAGAGTGCAGAATGAGATGTAGCAAAAACCAAAATAATTAAGAAAATATTATTTACTATGGAGCTTAAGACTTAGACTAAGGATTCTCTTTTATCTGTTACCTTAGAAAGATTTTAAGTGTTTGGCATTTCTCCTTTGCAAAATGTTTCTCATCTAGTATGGGAATATATCTCAAATCTGTAGCATTTCAGTGTCTAACTCATTTTTTTCAGAGAACTGATGAAGAGGCAAATTTCTTGGGGACAGCATGATACTCATTCTCTAAGTCTGACCCACAATTATCAATAAATCTTGTGTTCTGTGATACTGTTGTTTATTTCCATTCATCACAGTTTTAACACTTGTCAAAGTCATCTAGTAAGGTCACAGAGAAATGATCTTAGCAATTTGAAAGCTCGTTGCTTCTCATTTGGTGATTTACATTCAAATAAAAACGGAAAACAATATTGTGAGAATACAGTGATCAGCCCAGTGGTATATATTATATATACATTATAAGATGCAAAACTTGGATTTAGTAAGAAAGTATGACTTATTTCGAAAGATTTTTAATATGTCCACAGGGAAACTACAATTAAGAATGAGGGAAATCACTGCATTATCCATTTTTTAAACTGACAAAAACATTTCTCCAGAAAGGTATATGATTAATGAGACAATCTGTGGTATAGTTCCAACTTAAAGGATCAGCTCCTACTTGCTTTTGAAAAACTTTTCCTTTTATGTAAACAAACAATAATATTTTCCTGATAAGCTTATTCTGTTTCAAATGCACTCAATGCTTAAAATTAGTCATACTGTAACAGATACTTGGCTTATTATAATATTAAGAAATGTCTGCATAAACATCTATTTAGGCTAAGGACTCATTTTGGATCTCTTGGGCACAGATATCTTCCGCAAGAAACACAATAGCAACAGTCTTCAATAATTCATATATATTTTGAAAACCTGCCTAAGCATCTGTGTACCAATACATCAGCAATGTGTCAATTGGACCACTTTGTAACACTGACGGCAGCAACTCACATCTCTTAACCCATGAGTATATTGGACCATCAGGACTTGTTCATATTTGTGATAAAATGTACAGAAACTTTCCATGGAACGCCTCCTCAAGATTTTTTCCCCCAAAATTTTAGACATAACTAACTAGAAATGAATTGTTTACAGATTAAATATATATATAAATCATGTATAAATGTGTGATGAGGAACATAGTCTGCCTAATAATAGAAAAAGATTTAAATGTATCCATTTGGGGTTGAATTTATTACATGCTTGCAGAGAGTATCAAAACGCTACTTCAGAGAGACTGTTTCTTCCCCTGAGTTTGCAAAGCAGCAAGCACAATGGGGCTTTGATTTCACTCTGAGGTCTTTGAGAGCCTCATGATAGCAGAAAACATTACAGGAAGCAGCAATACACTAAGTCTTCAACCACTGCAACCTAGGGAATGGTTAGGGAAGAACAACTTTATTTACAATGTATTTGCTTTTCTATGAACTCAGGAACCATACAGCCAGTGAAAGAAAGGGATAAAGTGTGAAAGAAAGGATAAAGAGACTAGAAAATATGCAAAAGCAGGACCTGACAGGACCACTATATATGGCAGCCTACAAAAGGTTTTTCTTCCTTCTCCCTAACTGTGAACTAGCCTAGAGGTCTCAAATGCGCCAGCCTGAGTCTGCAACCGATCCCAATACACTGCTCTGTTCCAGAAAACCAACAGGGGGCATGGCATGCTTACGTGGGAGAGACAGTTTTCTTTGATGAAATGGGATTTCCCAATTCCCCTGCTCCACAGCCAAGGATAGTTAACTACGAGTCAGCAGTTGCCTTTACTAAACCTCCAGCATAAATGACAGTCACTTTAATTAAGAGGGAGAGGGAGAAACAAATGCGCTATTGGTTATTCAGGCTGG
>VZTQ01007612.1:365-22300 GCA_013400755.1 Pelecanoides urinatrix | reverse complement strand
TATATATAAAATGCTCTGCATAGTATTCTTAAATCCTAAATGGAGTTCAGTGTCCTTAGTGTGCATCAGGTCATTCATCATGAATCTGATTCAATGATGTTTGCTGTTATCTGTACATTTCCTTTAGTGAGATTTGGATTGTGCACTCATGTGAAATCCATTTAATTTTCACAACTTGATCCTGTGTTAGGCTTTTTTTCATATGGATATAAATGCCTGTGATGATAAATATTGAAGAAAGACTGATACTTCAAGCAATAAAATAAAATTTAAAAAANTAGCTACCTTGCTGCACAATGGCTTCCAGCTCCTCCTGTTTGCCGCCCATGCTGCGTGCATTGGTGTAGATGCACTTGAGCTGGGCTGCCGATTTCTGCCCTGACATTGGCGTGCCACCCCTAGGCTCTTCTCTAGTGCGCCTGGTTATATCCCCTTCCCCCTTCGAACCTAGTTTAAAGCCCTCTCGATGAGCCCCGCCAACTCATAGGCGAGAATCCTTTTCCCCCTGTGAGACAGCTGAACTCCGTCTGTCCCCAGCAGGCCTGGTGCCGTGTACACCTCCCCGTGGTCATGATCCCTGTGTTTTTCTTTTAAAAGAGTACTTTATTTAAGCTTATCACCCTGAAATAAAAGAATGCAAAACTTTCAAACGTATTATAAATATTTTGTTTCATTAATAAATTACTCTCACTATTAAGAATGGCTTTATTTTAATACTGAATGTAGCTTGCATCACCTTTCAGATCTGGTTAGAACTCATCTGTTAAATGGCTCTTTGATGCAACAGGTAAATTTCTGTCACACGTATATGTATCTGATGTTTTATACTTATTCGGCTTGTACATTACAATCGTTACATCAGGGGCACCACCCTCACACCATTTTGTTATGCCCATGGGTCCTGTAGTTGTAATTTTCTGTCTTTTTTAAACAGAAGCCCTGGGTATGGGTAGGTCTTTTAAGTCTAAACTGTTGTTCATACTAATGCCTGAAAAATTAATCTTTCTTCTACTAAAATAAACATGACATAAACATAGTTAAGTACACAGCTGGGAAAACAACTTTGAATGAAAGAAGGTAAATTATTCTAATTTTTCTGTGGTTAAAAGCAAATATTTCAGTGTTCCTGATTTTAAAGACATTTCTTTTTTATAATTACAAAGTAATTCTTCCTAAAGGTAGATGGTTTCATTACATTTGCTTGAATAGCCTGACTAATTTGATTTCATGCCATATTTAGAAACATATGTTGCTAAAAATAATCATGATCAGGCTATAATAGTTTAGCTATATTTTGGCAGTCTTGAAGTTGTATATATACATATATATATATATATATATATATATATATATAAAATGCTCTGCATAGTATTCTTAAATCCTAAATGGAGTTCAGTGTCCTTAGTGTGCATCAGGTCATTCATCATGAATCTGATTCAATGATGTTTGCTGTTATCTGTACATTTCCTTTAGTGAGATTTGGATTGTGCACTCATGTGAAATCCATTTAATTTTCACAACTTGATCCTGTGTTAGGCTTTTTTTCATATGGATATAAATGCCTGTGATGATAAATATTGAAGAAAGACTGATACTTCAAGCAATAAAATAAAATTTAAAAAACCCACACTAGTTATACTGTACCCAAGTAAGAATAAAAGCAACTGAGATATTCTATTGTTTTGATTTATCAAGAAAATGTATAAGAAAGAGAAAGTATTTTCACCTGCCTCTGATAGCCAACTAACACATTTTCTTATGTATATTTATTGGATTATCTTTTTGTCTTTTAAAATCATTCCATGATTGTTGTGTATGTGGCTTACTTATAGCAAATTTTATTATAGAGCCTCATCTTCCCAGTAGTTACAGTGTTACTTCTGGGTGTTATCTGAGAGTGCAGATAAATTAAAGACTTATATTCAAGGAACAGTATAGTAAAGGGGGCATGCTGATCAAATGTGCATGTTATATACCTGAAAGCAAAAACCAGCTCTCATAAAGCATCAGATTTCTCAGTGTTGCTGCAGTCAGTTCACCTTTAGAGCTGCAGAAGCTTGATTGCTTGATTATGGATCACTGCAGTGGTTAAAACAACTCTGGGGCAAATTGGTTTTCCTTTAAAAAAAAAAAAAAAGAGCTGAAAGGAAGAAGAAAATAGAAAAATCCAAAATTGTTCTGAAATTAAGGGTGATTTTTTTAGCAGAATGGGCTGTTCTTGGAAAAGTAGTGTTCACATAAATGTACACTGTGAAGCCTATTTGGAGAGGAGCAGGTATCTCTGTATCCAGGACACTGAAAACTCCTGCCTACACTTTCTGTCTAACTACCTTTTTTTTCTTGTCTGCATAATATGTCACATAATTTCCAGCCTATTTATATCCATAATCAGAAAGTGCATAACGTGGTCATCCCTTGGTTGATTGTGTGTGCAAGAATGCTTCAGTCTGTATTAAATAGCAATGTAACCAATTTTACTTTGTATTTTTATAAACAAGTATATCAGTTTATTGTTTTATAGTCACATATATATGAAGATGTACCTCTAAAAAGAGTTTATAAATAAGAAAAGAAATTAAAAGAAAAAATTAAAACCCAGTTTGAATACCATTATGTCTTATAATATTTGGATCAATATTAATGCTAAAAAGCCCTGTTGTACTTTTTCAGTTTAGTGTCCTGATTTGAGAAATATCAACATGCTACTTCTATAGATGGCCTGGGCATTAGATGCTGTGAAGTGATTCTGTGGGTTGGTAGAATGTGAAAAACACATGGATTATCATGATTTTACAAGTATTCTTAAGTGCTGAAACTTTAATGAAAGAAAAGTCTACATGAGTTTTGTACGGAACGTAAAATATGTAGTAGCAAAACACGCTTTGAAAAGTATATTTAACTCACTTGCAAGTAAAGCACGCTCATTACAAAACCACCTCTCTTCCAGCAGCTCCTCAATTGTGCTCTGTGGGCCACCAGTCATCTGCAGAACGTTCTGTGGGATGCTCTCTGGAGAGAGCAGGGGATCGTGTGGTGTTCATTCACTTTGTTTCCATTGTTTTAATTGCACGAAAAGAAGTAAAATATTTGTCAGTACTTTCCCAGTGCAGTCTCGCTTCACTGTAACAAACCCCAGGGAGTCATGGAGAATTGTTCATCCTAACAGGGCTGGTTTGGCAATTTGCTGCACTGAAATAGTGGAGAAACATCCGATTTCAACTACCCAGTAATAAGTTACGCTTTTATGGCAATTATTTCACACTGCTCAATATTTAAAAGGTGCTTTAAAAAGAAAACAATGAGGAAATTATAAGGAAAAAATGTGCATTTAGAACAAAATCTGGCATGCTGTGATAAAGACAAGGAAAATGGGACTTGTATATAGATCAGCCTTCTGTACGCATACACTCCAATATGGCTGATGACCAAGGAGAGCATGCCTTCTTGCTGTTGAAATTATTAAAAATAGGGCAAGGGTGTGACTCATTTTAAATGAAGTTAGTTAATGTTTGATTTCCTTGTAAACATAGCTGTGAATGGGTTAGAATTCATTTTCTGTTAAAAGAATGGATGACTGTGATTGCCATGATCTGTAGAGAAGGGGGCCCACAGACAATGTTTTTCTTCTGATGTCACCTGTGTTACAAAGGTTATGATTCCCTATTTTACTCCCCATTGCACTATCCTATAGTATATAGTAACAGGGTGAATTCATGGTCCCCATTTAAAATCAGCAGAGACAACATTTATGCCAGAGATCTGTTTAGTTGCTCTTAATCTCAATAGGCTGCTCTAATTGGTTTATTCAGGCAAAACCAACAAGCATAACTCTATTTTTTTATATTATACTGTCTACTGATTGTTGCTCCACTTTAATGTAATTTTAGTTAAATTTAATTTCAAGCCATCTCAGCTGAATTACTAAATAATAACATTAAAAGCAAAACAAACCTGAAAAAACAGATACACACTCAGATCTTGTTCTGATTGCAATTCAGGAAAGCTAAAACCAGACAATAAAAGAGCTTGTAATTATTTAAACAAAGATATCTCTTTGAATAAACTAGATGTAGGTATTGAATCCTGGGTATTAATATTGGACATATGCAGACAGGCATCTGCTTCCATTTGCTCCAATCACTTTAACAACATCTAATAGTGGGCAATAGCAACTTTATAAAAATTCATTATTTTGGATGTCTTTTTAATATCAACATTTATTATCAAAATATCTGTTACTTAAGTAGCCATGTCATGGTTCTACTCTATTGGCATATTCTAGTTTAGCAGGGTAACTTTTACTCCTTCGTAGTATAATAGCCATAAATATTTACGATTTCCATTTGCTAGTTCCAGATTTTACGGTTTGTTCAGCTCTCCAGCCATAATCCACTGAATTCTTTGGTAGGGAGCTTAGTAGCAGCTTGATAGGCAGAGAAATTAAAGGCAGGTTTTGACTTTGATCTTTGATGTAGCCATTGTGTCACTGGCCATCCCTCTTTCTTTGGGCACAAAATAGCTGGAGAACTGGCTTAACACTGGGAACCAGCTTAACGTACTGAAGATACGTATGGCTCCTATGTTTGGGACTGACATTTCCGGAAAGCACACAATGCAGATCTCCATCTCCTGCCATCCGGCATGGGAGGCATTCCTGGGGGAAACGAGGTGGGAGTGCATCGGTGGGAGCAGCATCCTGGGGTCATGGTAAACAGACACAAGTCAAAGCAGGTCGATGGCGGCTCTAGTTTGTGTTAGGACCAGTCTGGTGTTTGCTCAGGAGAAAGTGCTAGTTAAATAAAAGGTAGAAATGACATAGGTACTGTCCATTCTGGATCCATTCTCCTTGAGTGCTGAGCCCTAGTTAGAAGCCTTTGGTCCAACTGTACCTTGCTCTCTCTTGACATTGTTTAAAGTTTAAACTTTAGATCTATGATGCCTCATCATCAATAACACTAATGAGACAGTGCCTCATTGTTGGCAAACACAAATTTCAATGCAGTGACTTGAAATGTGCTTCTGTTATTTACTCACTGATGGTGCTAATAACATCCAAAGAGTAAAAATACTTTCAATCTGTTATATTTTTAAAATGTAGTTGTTCCCTAATAGCTGAAATTATATAACGAACATCTTATTTTTTCCTGAAGATCTTATTTTCTTTTTTTTTTTGCCTTGTACATCTGTTTGCATACTAAGAAATTATTTCTCTGTGGCTTTGCAAAAAAGTACTGATTTGTAGAGACAGAAGCTTGTCAGATGTATAATACATATGCTACTCCAGCTAAAACATCTGTTATGTAACTTGTCCTAGGTCATTCTGCTTAATCATGACTTTTTTTATGCATCATTGTACTCTGCAATTGTCAGAGAAATTTTATAAACTTTGCTGAAGTAAAAATTTATATCCAACCATTCTTTCCAAGTAAATTTCTTCTGTGAACTTAAAAAAAGCCAAAGAATGAGAAATGATAATTCCTGGTAGCTGTTTAACATGGAAAAAAAAATCTGCATGTTCAGTGTATCCCACTTAATACTTAAAAGTAATGATTTTTACTATTGATGCAGTGAATATAACATAATCTTGCATTGTACTTAGATTTTAGTTACTTAATGTCCCTTTAAACATGCTTCTTTCTAAGAAGCAGTATAATAAGTTTTCATCATAGTAATTACTTTTTCTACATCTTGAAAATCATTGATCCTGCTTCTCCCTAAATCAGTTGTAAAAATGCCACGGATGCAAAGAAGAGATTAATGTTGCAGGTTTATATATCACTGATCTTATGTAGTCAACCAGCGTTTAAGATGAAATCCATCTGATCAAATGTAGGCACCTGTTTATGGGGAGGATGAATCATTCCCCAGGCTCCACTGACCGAACTCTCCATGAACACAACAGACAAGAACTAGCTCTGATGAAGACATAAATTGTAGACAGCTAAAATAAAGCAAGGTAAGTCTTACCTTTCATCCTTCACCCCCTCCCCTTTCAGAGGTCTTCTGTTCTAGCAGGCTGAAAATTAAAATTTCTTCTTGTAATCATCATCGGTCAGCATTTGGCCATCCACCAAGGACTGCACATTTTACCAGAGCTGTTGCAGTATAACCAGCTCATATTTCAGAGGATGGAAATACTGCCTCAAAAATGCAGCTTTGTGGGAATGTGCAGTTAACAATTTTTGGTTTGTATTTTCACAGTTCATCATGCTGGATTTCAAAACATCCAGCTCTATTTGTCTGGGAAGGGTCTGTTACTGATTGTAAGGAGACACTCTGAAGATGTTTGTTTAAACTAAATATTTATGTGAGTTTATAACAGATAGGAAGATATTTAAACAGGATAATCATTCTCAAAATGACTTAGACATACAATAAACTTAGAAGAAAGAAATAACTGATGTCCCTCTAAAGTTAGAACTGTGTTGTCAGCTGGTTCGTCTCTGGTCATGTCTGGGAACTACATAGCCTGAAACAACAACAAAAAAAGTTGTTAAAAATCTTCTCTCATGAATCTTTCTCTCTTCCAAACATAAATTTAAGGTAAAGACTGTTGGAGCTTCTTCATCGGCTGAGAGACCAAAGTCTTGTAATGGGGTACCTGGAAGGATGTTAGTGTTGTCTAAATCTGGCCATGTAAAGGTCTTTTTTTGTTTGTTGAGGGGGTCATACACGGTAAACAGTTACGTCTTTCACTGTGATTACGGACTACTTCTTCTAAGGTGAAAACCTGTTCTTTAGTGATTAGGCTGAGTGCATCAACTCTTACTGTGCGGCAGCTTCTGCCAGATGTTTCTGAAAAGTCTACTGCTTTAGGAGAACTTCCAGCCAAGTTTGTTACTAGCATCAGCACAGTCACAGGCACCTGGGTCACCTTGGCTGAGAGGGGAGCTGTGTATCAGCTGAGCTGAGGTCACTGGCAGCATGCGCTCCAGGAACGCTGTGAATGTGCTATGGTAGCATAAACCACAGTGGAGGTGGCTTCAATGAGTGTGTTTTACTTCGTGAGAAGAACACGCTAGAGGAAAGAGAAGGGATCAATGAGGCACCTTGCTCAGCCGCTAGTTTCTTGCGGCTGCCTGTGAATTTAGCGTAAAATAGGAGAGCCAGCTGAGGCCCTCTGGCTTTTTAAAGTCAGTCAATCATCTACCAGCTTAACAAATCACTCCATGCTTCTTTGAAAAATAATCATAAGACGACTATGGCAAGTAGGAATAACTGGAAATATGATGGCATCAAAGTGTCTCAACTGATCTTGCACCTGATGGCAGTGAAGTGAAAAGATGCTGTGCAAAGCAAGCAAATAAGGACTTAAATGCTATTCAGACCTTTGCAAGAGTTCAGGGTTCACCAGAAATGAAGAATTAAAATCTAACTGGAAAGCTTTACATTATAAACTGACAAAAATGATGTAATTTTGAAAGTTGTTTTGCTATTGTGTAAACACTGTAAGACTTGCATATGAATGGACTTGCTTGGTAGCAGCAGTTCAAAGCTGTGAGCTGTAAGTAGCAGAGAGGCTGGGCAGAAGAGTAGTATTGTGTAACCTGAATGGTATAAAAGACAGAAGTAGAATGCCGGTGTTCTCCTATGATAATGTACTCTCTAGCTTAGGCTTTCTGAACTGGCGCAATTAGATCTCAACAAGTCACAGCTCAACAAGGCAATGGCTAACCTGCCATTGATAGCAATGGGAATGGAAAAAAATGGTTGTACCTAATATTGTGACTAACGTGCTGATCACCATATTATGCCATCTCTTTTCCTCTCCTTGGGCAATTTCTTAAGAGAGTCATGTGGCAGAAGAAAGGAGGTTAATTTGACAATCAGGCAGAGCTGAGGCTACATGGAGAAGCCAGGGCAGGGTGAGAGGATTTTTCATAGCGGGAAGGGTCTGTAGAGCAAGACCCAGCAACTGCTTTATAAGCAAAGAGCAGAAAGGTACCACTTTGTTGGTTATCACAAACATAACAATCACCAAGGTCATATGTGATAAGAACTGCTGCCCTTGAGACTTACAGACTAACTTCATACTCATCAGATTTATGGCCTCTTCGAGTGAAAAACCATCTAACTTGGTAAAAGTCAGACTGAGCTCAAGTTGACATAAGATTTGATAAGATTTGGGATATGGCGCCTTGGGCTTGGTGTCACACAGATGTGGTCATAGCATTGGAAGGGGAAGCTCAGCAGCAGGCTATTGGACTTTGAGGAACACAATGACATGGCTGAAAGCCTGTGTTTATGTTTGGAAAAGTGTGAGAAAAAAGAGAATTAATGAAAAACATCGTCATTTTGTGAAATCTGAAATGTATTTCTTCTTCCTCCTTAAACATTTTTAGTCTACTCAAACTAGAGTTTTGTAAAATAACAAAAAAAGACAAAGCATTTTGATTTTTTAAAGAACATGAAAGTCAGCACCTTTTATGAATTTAGAGAAAAAAAGAATTTTGGGGAAGGTTTGAATGGCTTTATTCTTGTCTTTGTACTACATAGTCTGTAAAAATGTACTAAGAATTGCTATGTGGGTTTCTTTATTGGTATTGCCTAAAAGGCCTGTATCTACTTATAGTATCTATTTCTTTCTGCCAGTCCCAGTAAATCTCTTCCTTTTAACTAAAATAATGCACTCATTAAATAGAAATGCAAGAAAAGAGAGATTCTCAAAACATATCAGTGTTAAATCAAACCAAAACTTTTTTTCCTTGAATTAATAACAAAACAATCCTGTATTGTTGCAAAGGTGAGTTTAAGAAGCACAAGTCAGTTAAAACCTCATCAGCCTCTGAAAAGAATTCTTACTGGTCACGTATTTACAGAGCTTCCTAAGAAATATCAGTCCATAAAACCAACAGAGCCAATCCTGTAATCCTTATGAAGAGGCGACATAACTTGCTAGTTATACAAGGTATGCCTGCATGCATGCATGAGATCTTCCTACGAGTTACTTCCTACTGAAAAGCCCTGTGATTCTGTTAAAGCACTACCAAATCCAAAGCAGCTGATCCTAACAGGCAAGGTGTGCTAGTGTGGGCTTCTCGTCCTACAGCTATGACCACATGCCTTTTCATCTGCTTGGAAGATGGTCACATCTGCTTGCTTTATATTATATAGGTCCACCTATCGTGAAACACAGCTTTTGCATAAAAGAGACCAAACACAGTCCTTGAGTAGGTCTGGAGTCCATTGGGGTTATTCTTTTAACCACAAAGTCGAATTTAGTTCTCTATCATTTTAGTAACTTGGCAAAACTCCCTGCAAACAAATCATGGTATATTATCCAAGTCTTAGGTAAAACAAAGATAATGGCCTTTCTTCTGCATAGCTGTTGCTATCACTGCAAATTGTGCTCTTTGTGTGCAAGAACTGGATTGAAACTTCAAAGAAACTGTCAGGGCTGTGCTTGTGTTTGGATCGTAGTCATTGTTTCAGCAGGTCTGGAGAAGAGGGCGAAACAGTGGAACAGGCTTTATAAACCCTGTAAGAGACAGCATCACTAATGCTGTCATTGAGCTTTCTATTTTAGAATTGCTGCAACTGGTTTCTGAGTGGAAGAAATGTAAAAGGCACTGTAAATACTGGATTAGCAGGAAAGCAAAAGTAAACAGGGACTAAAACTTCCAGAATCATAGGCCTCTCGATATTCTAGAAGGCCAAAAGGCTGGTTCAAATACACCGGGGCTGCGCTCTATGCAGCAAAAGGGTGAAAGTTCATAGTATAATCTTAGCGCATGGTGTATATCTATATCAAGCTTTTTATTGCGGTGCCAGAATTTCCCCCCTCACTAAGCCACAGAAGGTAGCACAGAAGCAGGCCCACAGCCATAGCAAGTTAGAGTTAAATCGGATATCTCTGCACTGTACTGCTATGGTCACATTTACATTAGTAAATAAAAGAGGGCAAGGCATGCTCTCCGGCCATGTGGACAAGTGTCGTGGCATAACCCATGTCTATATGGTGAACTTTCTTTTGCCTTGCCCTTTCTGCCTGTTGGGAGTGGTCTCTGTCTCATGCAAAACTCCTGAGCTCTATGGCCAGTGCTGTGTGCGGGATTGCTGCTGAGCCCTGCTAGTACAGACTTAGCGACTGACTTCCCTCTTTATGCTTTAAACTGAGGTGAATGGCACGGAGGTAAAACTGAAATGTAAATAAAACTATTTGTCCAGACAGGGGTCTGTGCTGCTGCTGCTGTGGTGGTGGCTGTGTACAGCTGAACCCTGGAAAACTGCCTGCTGGAGACATTAGTTCATCGGCTTTAGTGACACTCTCTGTGTCCTTCAAGCCGAGCATGTGTTTAAGTGTTTTGCTGGAAGGAAGTCTCTTTTATATGGATTTGAAATATTATCTTCAAGGCAATGTGACACTCATTTTCTCATCTTTTCTTTAACTCTTCTTTCCTGCTGTTGTCTGTAAAGGAAGCACAGTCCTACTTCTCTTTCTTTATTACTGTAATTGTCATCTCCATTTTACCTCTCTCAATGTATTCTCATCTTTCTTTTTCCATTTCTAAACTTAAGCCTTTCCTATGCATTGAAATGCACCCTACATCAGATTTTTTTTTCAGACTAGCCTGTGAGAAACTCACTGTATCCATCCTAGATTGCTCTCATTATTTTGCGTAATTGTACAAAGTGTTTTGCGATAACTGCTGTTCATTGTGCAGGCTGTTTCTTTGTACTAAATCCAGAAAGATAAAGAAGATTTTAAATAGAAGACATCCTATGTTCAACCAGTCCTTCATTTTTGTGATAGCTGATAAGGGACAATATTTAGAAAATTTTATTTTTTACAATTTTTATCGTTAATTAACTGTTATGTACCTGAACTTAGAGACAGTAGAATGAGGAAACTTCATTTATACTGTGGTGCATGGTTCAGCTGATCCCAAGAGCCACACTTTGATGGAGTTTTTTGAAAATTGATAATTCAGGCCATTCTATTATTTTCCTCAAATCTGATGGTATCTGAGTAGCCATGGACTTAAGGAAATGAATTTCTGATACTACGGGCTCTAAATATAGAACCTGTGGAATTTCTTCAGATTTGTGTGTGATGAGAAATAGCTGTAAGTGGACAAGGTCTCTACCCCCACACAAATATAAGCTTGACAATGCATCCTTCAAATTATTCTGTGGGTGAGTAGAAAACAACTGGCAGTCATCAGCAAAATACAATACTTCACAAAATACAGTCTAATATTTTACTAAAGGTACAATTGCAAGAAATGAAATGAGTAGCAGTAGAAAATGTCTACTCTTTTAAACACTCTGTTAAACACAAATATTATTAAATGACAGTCTAGGTACCTAGAAGATTTAGTATCTGTTTTAGACAGCAATTGGACAATTTAAGCTAATTAAAACTCACAAAAGTCCTGCTTTTGCTGTTGTCTGGAAAAACTACCATTGAACTTAATGGGAAAAAGATAAGACCTTCTTTAGGTTTTAAAATGCCATGAATGATTTCTGACATTCAGAAGACATTGTGCTTTGCAGTAAAAGAATAAGAAGTGTGGCTAATCTTTCACCGCTTAATGCATTGATTTATTTCTTAAAATTGTTAGAAAGGGCATGGGAATCATTTTATTACTTTGCTTTTTAAATGAAACATGTAAATCCTTAGGGCAGGGACTGTCTTCCAGTGTCGTATATATAAAGGTTGATCCTTGACTGAGATTTCTAGGCACTACCTCACTGCAAATTATAAACATCTACAATAAAATGCTTCTTACAGAATCTGTTTGGATCTGATGCAAGAATCTTCTAAAGATTCTGGCAAATAAACTCCAGTCGCCTCTTGTACAACATGCTGAGCTTCCAGTAATCTGCTAATTAC
Source organism: Pelecanoides urinatrix (assembly GCA_013400755.1). Classification (NCBI taxonomy): domain Eukaryota; kingdom Metazoa; phylum Chordata; class Aves; order Procellariiformes; family Procellariidae; genus Pelecanoides; species Pelecanoides urinatrix. The sequence continues at coordinate 10,464 of VZTQ01007612.1, read as the reverse complement.
TCTTAAAATTAATGCAATCTGTAGCCTGCAGGAAAATACACAGCAAGTCTTCAGTCATATGAACCTTTGAACCAAGACCTTTAATAAATATAATGAGATGGTCACTTAAAAGACTTTCATCAGAGTTGTAATGCACTTTGTTCTGCACTAAACTGCAGAAAGAATTTACTAATAAGGAAACTAAATTGCATATGATGCTTTGGAAGTAAAATATGGCAGATTATTCCAGCTTCAAATGTCTGGAATAGGTGTGTGAGAGAATATCCCTTGCCAAAGAACTTTATACCCCCTTATATGCTTCCTTGAAAAAGCTGAACCTCTATTTCTGAAGAAACATTTTGAGATTAAATCTATTAGGAACCTCTGCCTTATTCCAGAAATTAACTCCAAGAAAACTGGTGACGAGACCTCAGATCATCCTCTGCTTAGAATGAATGAAATGCACATTTACAAGAAGGAAAAATAAAGAAGAGCTTTTTTTTTGATGAGCTAGGGGAAATGGGAGGCCTCAGGACTGCAAAGAGGCTTTTATGATACCCTGGGCTACAGCATGGAGTGAAGTGGCTGAAAGGGATATAACACATTAGGACTATATGAACTGACATGCCACAATCTCAGTGATTTTGTTCTTGTGGAGCCTGAATGGGCTGATCCAGTTTTGAAGAGCTTTGGTATGACACTTCAGCTCATACTGACATTCTTGTTGGGATACACCGGTGGTATCCCCCACACCATGGCTCCCTTCCCTCTTCCCTTATTCTCACTTCAAAAAATGTTCCTACTTAGTTTGGGGCTGCAGGACCACACCGAAGGCAAGAGGCATCTGGTGCTGAAGTTCTGCTGATGCTGATCTAAACCTGGCCCAGACCCTTTGTACACGGCTGTAAAAAATCAGACTGATTCACTGGGCATTCATACTCTCAGTGTTTTAGCCTGTTAACCTTTTTGCTTTGTGATGTTTGGTATTTTAAAGGAAAAACACTAGTAAGTATTTTAAATACTAGGAATTCAAAAACTTGTACATGGTTTCTGCCATGTTTGGATCTCGGGTCTGTCTCAACCAGTAGGCACTGTTTCAATCAAAACAATTTATGAGCAAAGTCAACTTTTGGCACAGCTTCAACTATTTAGCTAACTGGAACTTAAATACTCTATTTTTACAGTTATTTCCAAATGAATTTATGGATTTGAAGTAAGCCCCTTTTTGCTGTATTAACACTGTTTGAAAAGGCATCTTTTGAATCCAAGGTCAGAGTTTCAGCCAGTCATGAACAATGCAGCATCTTCAACTCTATGTTGTTACTATGCATAATTTTACAGAAGCAATGGTCTAAAATATAAACCATGGCTGTGTTATCATGGCAGTAATCATTTGACTAACACTGCTCTTTTGGAAGCCTTATAATCTTTTTTTCTCAAGCTCTCAGTACCAAAAGGATTCCTGGTTTTTCTTTTTCTAAAGTACATCTTGAAAATTGTGATGTTGGATTTTTTTCCTCTATTCAGCCACAAGTCAAAAGTATTTTTCATCAGTTTTGCTAGCGTTCACTATAGGATTAAACCTGACATTATAAACACTAAATGTACTTGTGTTAGAGGAAGTAGACCTTTTAAGCATTCATTCTCCGAATCGTCCACTTGTCAAAATCAGAAAGAAGAGGGGAGGGAAACTACATATTGTATGGTAACAAACAAACAAATAAAACACAAAGGATTTTTCTTTTCAAACCTGGCATGTACTCCAGAATAGTTCTTGCCATGGGAACACTTGATTAATCTCAGCAGCTTCCACTTTTCCCAGTCGGGTACTGTCCTGTCACTTCTCCTGGTAATTGCAAATACAAAGCTGTTTTACATACAATAATGGGTGAGCAAGTTGGTGTTCCTGCTCATTTTGCTAAGCTGCAGAAGCATATTCTCAAATATGTTGCACATTACTGCAGAGTGCATTTACCCAAGGGAAAATGTGCCCTAAAATAATTTACGATCAGCCCTGTTCTAGCAAAATAGAAGGAACATGTTGTCCTCTCTGGAGCACTGTGACGCAGTTTCACTCATATAAAATTAGACAAGGCTGAGATTGGTTCCACTGTATGGTTGTATGATGGACACCTGGTTTTGAGTCCTGCACTGGGTTTGTGCGTGCACTGAGCTCTGCTAAAGGACCCAAGCCTGTGACACGCACACATGCGGTTTTGTAGGGCCAGGTTCTGCAGATTTCTCCCTAAAGCAGTGGGAGTTTCATGGCTTCAGTACATGCGCTGTTAGACCCATAGTTCACTTGATTGAATTGGGATAGTCTGCTAATATTTTTTTTCTCCCTCTCTTTTTCTGTTTGTGCTTAGTTTTTTGTTGTGAGTTTGTTGTTTTTTGTTTTTTGTTTTTTTTTTTTTTTTTCAATTGGGAGGGAAGGAGAGACGTAGGGGGAAAAAAGAGAGAGAGAAAGGGAGAGGGGAAGAATGACAGAAAAAAATTCCTCTGATACCTTCAGCCTTCAGCAGGGAAGATGGTGATCCCTGTGGTCAGTCTTCCAACACTTTACAACTCACCTCTCTCAATTCTTATATACAGTGAGGCCCTGGATGGGAAACTAAACTATAAAGAGATATGGAGGACTGCGAGTGTATGCATATATAACATTTTTAATGTATACTTGTACATAGACTATCTATATAAGATTTTTATATACACTTATAAAATATAAGACAGCCTTATGTAAGAGAACTGTCAGATATTACCAGGATTCTTCCACTACTGAAGCTATTGCAAATCAGTGGAATGCTACAGAATAGCAGGACAATTAAAGTGCTAATCACAGGGCTAATCTCCCCCTCTCTGCCTATCGGAGTGCAGTGTTGAGGCTTGACCATGGATAACAGTTTGGAAAACACACGTGGAGTATGAGAGCTGGCCTCACTACCTCAATCTTAGGCCTTCAGTTGCAAAGAAAAGGTTTATTGAATAGCAAAATATACAGGGAACCCTCAAGTATGCTTAATTACACTTTTCTATAATGCAACAACCAGGGGGGTTTCAGTTCCTATAGTTGAGATACTTAAAAAGGCAGAAGGAAATAATGTTATGCATGTGCTGGGCCTGGCCTTGGAAACTGGAGCTATCAGCTGCCCACTGTAAAGAGATCCCTAATTGGTGATGCTTTCCAAACTTTCTTTGTGTGAGCTGAACTTTTGAGGCAGGTGCTTGCCTCAGGCTTGAATTATTATTATTTTTTACCCTAGCATCCCCAATGGTGTTTGTACACATCGCAATGTGATATTTAACAGTGCAGTTACAGGCTCTTCTCTTCAACTCGCACCTTTGGAGCACAGGATTTTGGGGACAGGGAGTGGGAGGAGAAAGGGGAGAGCGCACCAGTGTCCTTTGCTGGCTGCATTGCGGGTGCTGGCGGTGCTCCCAGCCTGTGCCTTCTCCTCAAAGCCAGGAGGAAGCGATTGCCCTGCAAGGGGCTGCCAGGAGTGTCCATGGTGCAGCCCGCAGCCCAGCTCAGGAACGCAGTTTCTTTCCAGTGGTCAAAAGTTCAAACCCTTTGGGTCAAACCTTCTTGTTCGTGGGCAAACTCACGTGAGTGTCAATGGGGTAATCCCAAGAACAAAGATCCACTGCCGAAGGGTTACTTTTACTCATGACTTGATATTTATGCGATAATAAAATGTCTCTCACTTAAGACACTAAAATTAAGACAACAAAATTTATGAAGACTATTAAGTATTAATAATCCTTAAACAGTATTTTAGGGACTTGGAGGGCTACAGGGAAGACAGTATCTGGTGTAANCTCTTTCAGTAAAGAATTTTTTCCTAACGTCCAGCCTAAACCTCCCTTGGCGCAACTTCAGGCCATTTCCTCTCGTCCTATCGCTGGTTACTTGGGAGAAGAGACCAACCCCCACCTCACTACAACCTCCCTTCAGATAGTTGTAGAGCGCGATGAGGTCTCTCACTTAATAATAAAATGTCTCTCACTTAAGACACTAAAATTAAGACAACAAAATTTATGAAGACTATTAAGTATTAATAATCCTTAAACAGTATTTTAGGGACTTGGAGGGCTACAGGGAAGACAGTATCTGGTGTAAAGAAACATGTAATTGTGGTTTGCTTAGAATTACTACCAAAAAGTTGTACAATAACACATGGTCAACACCGACCAACTATACTCATTATCACCCTGACTTCCAAAGGCACAGTAGTCCTTGAAAACTGTGCATTGACTGTTACTATGTTGTAAAATACTGTGTACAAAATACAGGGCGTAAAATACAGTAGAAAATAAAATATGAATATAGAATTAAAAGCAATTTTTCAAAATTAGAAAAATGTTTTTTTTGTCCTTCATGTTTTTTCCTCTTCAGTTTTTCACCTACTGATTTTCCACCAGCACAATGATGTTTTGGGGCAATCAATGTTTTGTTTTTACCTTTATAAACTTCAACCCACGAAAACATCTCTGAGACTTTGCATTTTTGCCTTGTAGAAAAACAGGTTTTACTTTGTTTTGCCTTTTAAAAGACAGTGTTAAAATGAAGCTGTTTTTCAGAAGACGTGCCTTCAATACAAATGTTTGGGGCCAGTACAGGAGTAAAAATGAAGTTCTGTAGCCTGCTTTGGGGAGGGCTTCATGATGCAAGAGCTCCTCCTGATTTTATCTGCAAAATGATCTAATTGTGGTAAGATCATTGCCAGTCTGAAGTTCATTTGAATGGATTAGTAGAGTGGATTCTGAACCTCCTGATGGAAAAGTCCACTGAAACTTTGTCATTGCTTTTGAATGAAAAATGTGCTGATACAGTGCATGAGAAAACAAAAGAGAAATGGATTGATGAAAAGCAAGACCAACTACACTGTTCTGTCTGCAGGGATGAGAACAGCTGTGCAGAGGGAGACGACTACCACAGCTTCACCTCTTGCCTCCCTGTTGTCCTGCAGGGTCTCTGTGGCCACTCCAGCTCTGAAAAGCAAGCATAAATAAGGTAAGTGCTGACCTGGTGGGGAAGGGGGAATTAAAAACCAAACCTAAAGCTGTAGGTCTGATAATCTATGAAGAGCTTGCTTTTCATTAAAAAAAAAAGAAATTGTTTTATTTAAAAAAAAAAAAAGAAACTGGTGTCTGATTTGCCACTGCTGGTGCAGACCACTGCAAATGGCAGTTTCAGGATCCAGCTGGGATCGACCCCATCCTTGGAGAGAGTCAATGGTTCTGCCAAGAAAAACAGTTTTCAAAACCAGCCTGGACTCTGTGGGAGCCTCACAGGCAGGGGCTGTCTGCAAGATATTTTGATGCTGTGTATTTTCTCCCCATCTTGTTCACAATCCCCTTGTTGATTTGCCAGGGCCTGATTTACCTCTTCCAAAGAGCACCTGTTTTCCTTAATTTCAATGTTTTCCAATTTGTTTCTGCTTGAAAATGCTAGGTTATAGCTTAGAGCAAAGTGAATAGCTAAAATATTTTTAGTTTTGCTGGAAGAACAGCTTTTTTTTTTTTTGGGTTGTGCTTGACCTAACATAAACCACTTTATTTACTTTGGAAATATATGTTTTTAAGTGTAGCCTTTTTTAAAAGCAACAACTGCAAAGTAAATTTTGAAAGTTTAAAAAAGTGAGAGTGAGTTTTTTGATCACAGTGTATTTTTTCACGTTTTAAAATCAAAGCTATTCGGTACATTCAACATGAACTTGCACATACTTTAATTGACTAAAGTCTTCATCTTTGATGAGTAATTATCTGTCTAAAGAATCTGACATCCTTTGGTATGAAGATTTCGTATTACAGAACCTGCTGCTGTTCATTTTGATTGCCGCAGTATCTGATCACTTTGCCTAAGGTTCCCTCTGTTTGGCTAAAGAGAAGTAAAATGTCGTGTGTTTCCAATGTGGGATTTAGGACCTATTCAGACAGCAGACCTTCTGGTGTGACCACATGCCATGCTGCAGAACATGTGCCTGTTCTTTACTGATTTTCTTAGCATGAGGGTTGTCTAATAGGAAAATCCTTTTGACTTGGGAGGTTTGCAACTTTAGACACTGCTCCTAATTTCTTTGTTTATTTTCTATGTGTTTTATGTTCTGTAGTTGTTCTCCATGTTCAGACTTTCTCAGAACTTTGGGTAGATGTAACTTCAGAAAAAGACCAAGCAAAACTCAAAAGGATTTGTTTGTGTTTCCCTGCTTTTTCTGCCAAACCACAGCTGCACATGAACTTGGGGACTGTCCTATTCTTCAAGCAGCCATGCCCTGGGGAGTATTTGGCAAGTACAGATTACAGGAGAGGTCTAAATTAGTTGCTTGTGTATCACGATCTGTGTCTAGAGTTGAAATGCTCCATAACTAGGTGGGACCATATTCTATTCAGATTTAATGTTGACCTTTAGAACTACGTGAATAACAAGGAGAGTGTGGATTTAACAAATTAGTATTCCAGTACTATTATGTAATGTACTATAACGTAATGTACTATAATGTAATGAGTGGTGATCCTCAAAATTTTGCTGAGGTGATACCACCTGGATATTTACAGTGACACTCAAAGGCAGCCCAACCTTCTTTGCACTTGCACATACCTGGAAGCCGTGGATGTCATGAGCAAAATGTTGCTTATCACCTGATGGACATTTATCCAGCTTTGTGTTACACAGAGAGCCCAAACATATACTGCAGACCCATCATGTAAAAGGGATGCCTGTGTTACCGTCATTTGGTGGATACTCTTCTGTCCACGTGACAGGAAAAAGAGTGCCAGAAAAAAAAGATAGTAAAGAGGGTGTTGTAGGCTGAAGCTCAGTCCATTCTGCTGGAAGTAATTTGGGCACTTGTGATGTGAAGTAATTTCAATTCATCAGGATATTTCTTATCTATTATGTTATCTGTACCAGATTTGATTAGAACTGCTATGCCAGATTCAATAACTGATCATCATAAGTGTACTGCCGAGTAAACATAGTTTATATTTGAGATAATATTGCATTTCAGCTAATCAAATCCAAGTATATTCACAACATTAGTTTTTATGCTTAAAGGAATTCTACCTAGCCTATTTGATACGTCACATGGAGTTTAATTCTAAGATCAAAAATGTAATCCAATCATCTCACAAGCTCAATATCAGTTATTAGAATTTTTTACAGTTACCCATAAGCAGAGTCAAACATTTCTCTGCTCCTGTACCTAAACTGTAATTATCTAATGTTTAATTAATTTTTAATTTAAGATTTGTTATCTAATTTAAACTTACTTTGAGTTTTAGTTGCTATGCTTGGAAATGGTGTATAAAGGTGTCAGTTGCACATACTGACTGATCTGGAGGAGTTGCCATTATAACATTTTTAACACTTCTAAAGTTTAAGAGTATTTGTATCTAGGGGCCTTGTTCAGTCTGTTACTATAAAGGATGCAAATGATTGATACTGAGGCATGGAGCGAGGCCACAGCAGAGCCCTGGTTACAGGGGCATAGGGACAAGACGAAGGGGCTGCTCCTGAGTAAAGCTTGGGTCACAACTCTAGGGAGAGGGAGCAACAGCTGAGAGTGAGCTTGATGTGACAGTTTTTAGCAGTTGGTTTGGGAATTAGCACTGCCTTTAATAAGCACCTCTGCTGAATCAGCTTGGACTAACACTAACACAAGCCCTTTCAGTAGTCCCGCAGGCAACAAATCCTCTGTGGGACAGAACCTCTTTGAGGTCACGGCACATCACGTGAATTCACCGTCTGCTCTCATACAGTTTACAGCAGTTGCAAGCTGGTTTAACTCTGGAACTGCACTTTTCTTAGTCTGGTCTTTGCTGAGCAACATTTATGGGTACTTTAAACACAGGATCCTTGAACAAGCATATAAAAACTTCGCATAATAGAAACTTAACTGGAGCTAATTAAACCTGACTAACATGAAAGATTAGGAATACAAAAGGTGTATTCTCCAAGTGATGCCTCATTCTTCAACATTTACTGTATTTATTTGCTTGTAGAAATGATGCAGGACTGCCTATACAGAGAGAAGTGAGGGTTTTTTCAGGGTTTCTAAGTATCACATATAGTTCAAAAAAGCTCAGGCAGAAATGCATCCACTGATTTCCTATTTCTATTTCTCTGTTAGAATGAGCAAGTAAATATGTTTAAAAATAGCTGTTTTTTTAAATTAATGCATTCAAAAATGTATCGTTTGGTTATTGGTTTCTGAATGCTACAGCTGTTTTGCACAGTAAACATTCAGCTAATATGTTTTCACTTGCCAAAACCCCTCCAGAATTTATACCAAATAGCTATTGTTTAGATAGAGATGATGCTGTCTGTACCTGAAAATATTCAATACACTTTCCTTATTTTGATCCAAATACAGATATAATATGGTGAAAATATATGGCTGAAAAAATGTATGTGGTGGAGAGGGGAGCTGAACTTTGTTATGTCTCCTTCCATGTCCAGACCTCTCTGAGCTCCCTCAGAGTTTGATGTGTAGAGGGAAGACACAACATGGCCCAGGGAGGAAAAATCAAGAAATCGTATGGAGCTGTGGGTTGATAAATAATATAACTCTTCTGCAGAGACGATTCTTGCAATCAAGAATAATTTAGCCTGGAAAGGGACCTCTGGAGCCACTCTGCCCAAAACAATGCAAACTCCAAAGTTACGTTAAGTTCAATTGTTTTTGGACGTCTCCAAGGGTGGAGATTGCACAACATTTCTGGGCATCTGTTCCAATATGTGACCACCCTTATTGTGAAGGTTTTTTAATCTAGTATCTAACTGGATTTTCTCTTGCTGCAAATCTTGTATCCATCTTAAGGAGAATTGTCTAGTTTCCCTCTGTAGCGAATAGAAAGAAAGAAGCACCTCCTGAGGTCTTTTTGGACGGGATTGAACATCTTCAGGATGTGCCTCAGACACAGAGGGAGCCCGTGTAACACAGAGAAATGGTCATAAGGCACTTCTAGATAGTCAAAGTCAGGTAAGGGGGATCCTCTCTGGTCTGACAAAGACACCTCTGCTTGTGTTCTAAGTGGACTCTCATGAAGAGTATTATTGGAGCACCTCACTGGGTCTAAAGGACTCTAGCTAGTATTTTGGCTAAATGCAGCCTTTTTTGCTGTTTGGGATTGTTTTAGTACATTGCCTTGTATTCCCCAGCTTAGTTGGCTCCCACTGCCTGACTCTTGAGCCCTCAAAAAAGATAATGGCTTCTCTTCTTGGCTGACTCTTCTCGTAGAGTGAACAGTTAGTAGGTTTCCCCCAAAGAACAAGTCTGTAATTTGAAAGTCTTGATATTTTTTAACTAGACAATTTTTAATGAGATAATTATTTCATTATACAGTCCATTCATTACTCACTGATGCTATAAATGGCTCATTCTGTGGGTAGGTACCATATATATTAGTATTCACTTGGAATACTTTTAATGCTATTTTTTGCTATTTCTTAGTGCTTAATTATATATTATAGTCCATATTGCATGCATGTTGCCAACGGGATTTTTTTATTTACCATTTGTTGATTCCTTACACTTTATTGCACGTTCATTTCTGTTTCATCTCAGTGTGAAATTCTTAAGTACTGGCATATGAGCAGAATGATTCACGCCATGGGTCTGGAAGAATTAGGTTGAGTTTAGTATTCCTTCTTCTAATAGGAGAAGACTTTTAGTTTTAGCCCAGATAGTCTTTCTTTTTTAAAATTTTTTTTTACTTGCTTATTTTTTCACACTAGGAATTTTACTTAGTGAGAAAAAAGGTTGGTTTTTATGCAGTGAACTACTGGAGGAAAAGCAGAAAACAGCATCAGAAAAGCAGAGAGGGAAAGAGGCAGTAGAGTAGCTGTTGAGAAAGAACTGGAAGGAGAGGAATGATTTAACCAAGGGCTCAAAGCCCTTGCAGGAGCACAGCAGCCTTGGTGGAGGAGCAGCGATGGCACTGCCTGCATTGTCAGGGGATAATCTCTCTGTGAGGAACTTACTTTACCTATAAGAGATGGGTAACATTGTTTCCCCTTTCTGAGTAGGAAAGAGAGACTCACACTGCTAAACCTGGTTTCACGCTGAAGGAATTTGGGGGCCACTTGTTCATGCCTATTATTATTATTATTATTATTATT
>VZTQ01007611.1:0-20503 GCA_013400755.1 Pelecanoides urinatrix | reverse complement strand
AAGTTGTATCATGTTAACCTCCCCTTCCTGATACTAGTTAAATCTTTCAGAATATGCCATGTAGACTTTCTTCTTTGCCAGTGGAGTGATACATGTCAGGTAACAAAGATGATGAAAACACTGAACGATTTAAAAATCAATCTCAAAATATATTTGAAATTATTTTATGAGTCTTTTATATGGTACCTTTTATGGAGGGGTGAATTCTTCTGCCTGCCAAGATGCAAATCTTAAATTGCGAATTAAAGCATAGAGTTTTGATGATCTTCAACATCGTCGGCGTTTTTAATGAGCAATCCTGAAAAGCTTTTCGTAATAACTTCTGTGGGAATTTTGCTGTGGGAAGATGAATGGCTGAGGAAGAGGGAGTGCTCAGGCTTCTTTGACTCATTGCTACCTCTGTTCTTCTCCTTCTGAATTGCTGTAAATGTCTGGAACACCAAACCTGCGTTTCTTTCTCATGGAGTTTACTACAGCATTGAGACTAGGATATGTAGTATGTTTATGAAACTTGTAAAACATATCAAGATTTGTAAAAACGCCACAGGAACAGTAGATGTTGCATAGTAGGAGTTGAGCAATTAAACTCAAGCTACTTTTTTAAAGAACACTGGATTCATATTTACTTTAATGTGGTGGAAAAGAACAGATTTTGAAAATACAGAATGCCAGAAAATGTGGCTGCGTTAGCATAGGCATTTCTAATAATAAAAAAGCAGATGCATATGTTATTGTGGAGCAAACTGTGGTATTTGAGAGGGAGCAATGTGATCATTATTCGTAAACTTTTAGAGTTTGTTCTATGTTTGGGACAGTTTTTAAAAAGAAAAAACCTTATTAATTTCCATTTACGTGGTACCTTGTGTTAAGTAAATATGTTACTATTGCTTTTCTGTTAAAGATTCTAGGGAGCAGACTTTTAGTGATTACTACTAATCATACTGTGTTGCTTTTTAGGCCACCATATATGTTAGAAGTACAAAAACCTCAAGGATCACAGTTAAGGTATTTAGTATTTCACTGCAAGGTAGACATGCAAATAACATAAAGGTATACCAACCCTAATATACTGATAGCTGTTACATTCATGAGAGTTCAAAAATTTGATTTGGTTGTACAGTGGAGAATTGCTTCCTGTTGAAGAGTGTGAATTGGATAAGTAACCTCTAAGTGATGTTTGGGCTCTCCTCTATCACTAATGTAACATGACTAGTAATCCTGGAGCTGACTAGAAAAGACTGGGCTTTGGGTTTTGTGTAGAATAAAATCTTCACATGTGGGTTCAGTCACTTCTTCCAGTGTATCGCAACTTGACTTCTGTTCTGTGTTACTATGCCAGTTAACATGAGCTGAAAAACTAGCCTGTTTGATTTGTTCCCCCTGTGTATTCTCTTGCAGCATGAATGTCTTGAATGTTGTCTTACTCATGCCTGAAGCTTTTTCTACAGCTGTTTTCTACAGTTAGTTTATTAATCCGAAGATAGTTCAGCACAGTAAAAATACTTTGCAGTACAATATGGGTTCAGCTGGCTGTAGAACCCAAGGAAAGATCACAGTGCTGTTCTAGGAATGTGATATTTGACATACAGCCTGAATGGGTTTTAAAGATTTTTGTTGTCAGAAGGATCTATCAGGTTGTGTTGTTCCCTTTCAAAGCAATCTTTGCAATTGGGAAATTAAATGTGCTGAGAGTCTAGAATACTTTCACAGCACTCAAACTGGTGATGCAGTAAAGCATTAAAAAGGGCAAGGATATGGGAAATGCTGAGTTATAAAGAGGTGCTGCCAGATGCTGATAACCTAAAGTTCTAATGTCAGTACATCTTAATTTTTTGATTTCTTGACTAGCGGAGGGCTTGTGTGTGAGTTGGATGATGAAACAGTGGACCAAGCAGATTTGGTCATTCAGTGACCAAACGTCTTCATGTAGTGGTTCCAAGGATCACAGTTCTAAGAATCTGTAGGAAAACTGTCTTAAGTTGTCTTACATTTTAACGTGAATAAATTACTTTTCTGTGAGAGTCAGTTTTTTTTTTCCTTCCATGTTTCTGAATTTTAGCTGGTAAAACAAATTCTTAAAAGACTAATTTGTTACCAAAGCATCCATAAATGTACTTTTTGATACTGGGTAAACAGTATCAAAATTTAGTATTGGAGTAGAACTTGTCAGTGGATAGACAACTAAAAAATTTCAGACCCTTAAAAAATTTAACAGTAAAATTCAGTTAAACTGTCATCATGCATGGGCAGATGTTAGACACTTGCTTTTAAAGAAAATAATAAAGGTCAGGATCTGAATGTACTGCTGATTGTATCCAAACCTAGGCCAAATAAAGCAGAACTGTGGCTGTAGTAACTTAATATAAGGGTAAGTGTATTCATATTTAAAACAATATACGTAATTTTCTGGTCAGAAGTAATTATAGAGAGCATACATATTTGCACAGAAATGGTATTCTTCACTTTTTAAGTCTTGTGGAGAAAGCAAATCCCTAAATTTTCATTTAAATCTAGTTATATTTTGCATTAATAATCCTAAAATAAAAATTGATGCTTTTGTTTAGCTATTTAATGGGAAGATGAAGCTATGTAATTCTAAGAACATCGTTTCAAGGTGCAACTAAGCAATCTAACGATACGTGCTGAAAAGTGTGGGGTTTTTTTGACCTTATCCTCCTAGCTGTATGTTTCTGTTCTTTTTGTTGCACCAGTACTTGTCTGATTCTCTAGCAAGCTTGTTCAGGAAAATGAGCTAGCAGACAACTGATCGCTTCTAGTTGATGAAAAATGGGGGGAAGGCTCCATTTACTCCTTGAACTGCCTTATTGTGAAGTCAGTTTGATTCCACTATATGGAATGGAGAAGCAGGGGAGGAGGGAAGAAAGAAGGAATTCTTCCATTTCGGCAGCAATTAACCATTGTGTTTTTCTGTAATGGGGAAATCTGATCATCCTCAAGCTATTCTATAACTGAATCATCATAACAAAACTCTAGATAATGTGATCCTTTTCAGAGTCCAGAATGAATTCTCCAAACCAGGAGATAAAAAATTTAGGAATTTAAAATAAACACACACGTTAGTCCCACTGGAGTGAGACTAGTTTGGGGTGAGTTTACTGGGCACTCCTTCCTATGATCAGCTTTGGGGGGGATATGATAGAGAGATTTAGTTCATGCCACTAACAGTATGCAATGGTCTATGGAAATTTGCTGTGGTAACAGAGAACTGTTACTTTTGTGTGTTTTCATCTTGGCAGGAGAGCCAAACCATTTGTTAAACACAGCAGGAGAGTGGTTTATTTTGAAACTCCCTCCAGTTTTGTTTTCATGGTGGGAGGTATTCTTGGCCAGAGTTTGGGAAAATTGCAAAATGTTTAGGTAACATTGTATTCATCGTCTATTTTTCTAAGGCAAAAAGAGGACGTTATGATCCAATATATAACACCACACTACAGTCAAGTGCATGTTATCCATAGAACTACCTAATAATTACCATATTGCACCTATAAACTTTTTTTGAGGTATAGCATATCTTCCTCAAAGAGGTAGTTTTGTTTGGAACTGTAAGTGGTAGAAAATCTACGACATCCCTGGATTTCGTTACTTAATTAACCTCCCTAGGTTTTACAGCTTAATTACACTCAAAATTTACCGCACTGTCCCACTAAATGTGCTTATCCTACATTTTATTTAAGGGAATGTAGGACACGTGGCATGTGCTTTTCTAAATTCTTATGTCCCAGGACTGTATTTGCCTTTCAGGAGAACAATCGTTGCATGTAGTAGTTTTAGGAGTTTAAGGCAGAAAAGGCAAAGCTGAAGTGAAGGTAACTCCCTGTTCACATATGAATGTGTCTTCTCTGTTCATTTATACTTGTCTGCCAATTTAGAAAATGAGCCCTTTTTTGCCACCTAATATGGTAATGAAAGAGTAGGCAGACTAAAGAAAAATGTATTTTTGTTTTTTTTTGTTTCGTTGGGTTTTTTGTTGTTGTTGTTTGGAGATAGTTTAACAGTGTAGAGGAGAAGGTGACAGTGGCCAATACAGGATTAAGTCTGTGTAAGTGGGGAGACACATTAACATTCTTCAGGATTTTCAACTTCTTGCGACAGTGTGAAATTCACTACTTAAATAAAGGTAAAGCTTCCACTTAAAGTGAGGAGTCAAACTAAAAATGTATATTCCGGTTATGGTGACATTGAAACTGATGATGAAACCTATGTTCTTTGTTGTAGCTTTATGTTTTATTATCTATTTAGACAGGAATAGCTTTTCTCTGGGGCTGCCACATTGTCCAGATCAAATGTGTATTAAGATTTAACATGTTGAAGTACAGCTGTTTGCAGCATAAGTAACCAAACTCAGCATGGTGACTCAACGTGATTTCGAAAAGCAAAGGAAGATGACATAAGCCAGTTTTCATCAAAAAAAGCAATAAAAATCTCTGACATAATATGGATGTCACGCATGTTCTGTTATATGCAGAAATTTCAATGGAAGAGACTGTAAGAAGAAAAAAAAATGCAAAATGTGAAGAAAGAAGATGCCAAAACCAAATATGTGAGTTCTTAGGTTGAAGGTAGGCAGTAAAAGTCTTGTTGCCAAACTGTTGTCTATTAAAGGCTACTTAGGTTCTGACTCTTGAAATTGTAAAAGGAAACAATGACTGTAGCTTTCACACAGTACTAGATAAATCTATAGCAAAAACAACTGCAGAAGAGAAACTCTGCAATCATACTGGGAAAGCAGTTACCGTAATAAAACATGGTTATGATAGCACGCACAATAGTCTTGATGTAGTAAACTGAGCAGCAACTGCTATCAACTGAGAATCAGTATGTTTTTCTGTCCAGTTACCACTATGCTGAGTTTGTTAAGAGTGTTTAAGATGCTTGTTACATCTGAGGTCACAGTATGAAGTGTACTGCGTGTCTCTAAAGAAGGATGACAGTGCAGTAGATTATAGCATTCCAAACTGCTTAAATATTATCATCTTGCTGACTTACATGTATGTGCATCTGTATGTTCATCATCAGGCTGGAGGCTTATAAAGTCTGAAAGACTATCAAGAATCTGTAAAGTCTTGAATGTCACAAGAATGTTGGGAAAGTCAAACACTGTCTAAAAAAAAAAAACGTATTAAAAATTGGCAACATTAAGATTACAAAGCAGACCCTGAAAATTAGATAACCTGTTAACAAACAAAAAACAGACTTACTGTGAAGCAGAATACTTAAGCCCTTTGTGACACTTGGTTAATTCTCTTTGGGGGTTTTCTCATGAAACAACAGCTGGTACTGTTTTGAGAAGTGTTATTGGAGCTCTAACAATATGAAGACTTTCATATACGACAGACTACAAAAAGGCATTCTTGAGACAATTCCAAAATATACAGAAGAGATTTTCAGTTTAACAACACTGCAGTTTAGTGCTTGCTCAGTTTAAAAAAAAAAAAAAAAAGGCTTTCCTGCTATATTTGCTTGCATTTTAAGTAGTAGAAGCTCAGCAGATGAAAGCACTTTTAAATTTTTTTTTGTTTGTTTTTAAAGTTATCAAGGAAAACATAATAGGAAGATCCTGTGGAGGATGTTTGTGTCCATAGATCTATGTCATGGTTTTGGTGATGAAGATTTTTCTCTTCTTTGGGATGAATTCTAAACATCATTTGAACCATATAAGACAGAGATACAAGGATGCAGAGTTGGTCTTCTGTTTCAGAGTACAGCACCAGCACAGTTGGTCTGGGAAACTGCAGTTCTGCAGACTTCTGATGCTTGCATGCCTGCATAATAACATTAGTTTATGTAGTTGAATACTTTCTGGCTTTTGTTTTTATGCTTATGTTTCAATAGTGTGTAAGTTAAATAAGTTCTGAGTGTTCATAACATGAGTATTTTTTGCATACAGAAGATATAGCATACTTGGAGGATTGTACAAATACAATCTGTCCTGCTCTGACAATGAAACTTAAATGTTTAAGTAGAGCATACTGAAAAGGTGTTTGTGATGTCATAGTAAAAACTATAGAATTAAAGAACTTTAAGACTACTTTTTTTTAATAATAACTGACCAGGAAGAAAAAAATGTTATGCTGATTCTTTGTGTGTTTTTTTTCCCTCTCTTAAATCATACATAATCATGTTCTAATTAGTGTGTTATAAAAGATAATAGACACAGTTGTCACAGGGAGTAGAGTAACAGAAGATCCTTACTACTGCTGAGTTAAAGCAAACTCACTGTTCCCCCAGGAGTTACACTTCTGCAGGAGTAGCTCTTTTTCGGCAGCAAAATTTTTCTGGGTGTGACCTCTATTCTCTGTCAACATGACAACAGTCTGGCAGTATCATCTCAACAGAAATAGTTTTGATACTCTGTACATTTCTTACTGATAAGTTGGAAAGTATAAGTGCTTCCAGGTTTTCAGTAAGGCTTTCACTGGAAAACAGAAATGCATTTCCTAGTGTTGTATTAAAGGCAGTGGCTTGTAGGAATCCCTTACCAATAGTTCTATTCTGTAGTAGTTTTTCATGATCTAGAGGTACTCATTCAGTCACAATAAAATGGACGACTTCTAATCTACCAACTTTTGCAAACATGTTGTGGGACAAGTAGAGCTATTGGAGATAGGAAAATTGTAGCCTAAATTGATTAGGCTAAGATTTGAGTCCTTATTCTGTGTTAACGTGTTACTGAGTTGTGATGCATGGTTAGACCCTAGTCCTCAGATGCTGTACAAGTAGAAGCGTTTTAGAGAGCTGTCTCAGATCAATCATAAGAATACAATACTGATGTACATGACAACTGAAAAATTGGCATATGATAACTGCCCATCGTGTACTTCACCAACTGTAAAAAGCTCTCGAAGCCTAAGAATTGGGAGCAAATAGAAGAGTTCCATTTGAACAAGATTCTGGTGGTCTTTACACCTGTAATTCTTGCTTTCTGTATGAATTGCATTTCCTCTCTTCCCTTCTTTCAACTCTTGCTTCTACTTCATCTGAGAAATATTACTTTATTTTCCTGCTAATCACTAGTCCCTTTAGAACAAGTGAACATAGCAGAACAGTGCTAACAGGGCTATGGAACCAGTAAGTAATCTAAGGGTGACTCCTATGAGGTATGACAGGAGTAAGGTCAGAAAGATAGATAAAAAAATATATCTACATACAGTGAAGCTCATTGGAAGCCTGGACATCATTCACAGAACTACTTCAATGAAATAAAATTTACGTTGCAACTATTGGCACTGCTTCTTTAGTAACAATTCCCGTTCCTCCTCTTCCATATATCAGTGTAATGTATCTATCTTGTGCAGTCCCGTTTCTTTTCTGCTTGCTTAGCTGATCCATGGCTAATCTTTTAAGGGTGGTGGTGGTGGTGGGATTATTGCAGTTTAAGACCAAATGACAGTGTGGAGAATAAATTAACTTGGACACCAAAACACTTTAATCACACATGCATGCGATTTTGCAGCTTCCCTGTTTGGTGGGAGATGTGATGTGCTCCAGAAGAAAAGTCATGAGAGTTAGTGTTGTGGTTCCGACTCTGCTGCATGTAATCCTGATGCAGGATTGTGGGGTCCCCTGTATTCTTTCCCCCTCTTATTTTGGATGCTGCCAGTTACAGGACTGGGTACTAGAGAATTTTTGATTCTCATTTGGCCTGTTCAAGTTTACTCAGGGCCAAACGATTGGCTGTTGTCATCACTGGTGCACACAGTCTGCTTGTCTCAAAGGTTCTCAAAATACATGTTTCATAGCATTTCTGTAAATAAACTAGAAAAATGTGATCTCTAAATCTGGAAGAGATAGGTAATTTCCCATGTTCTGAATAGAATGAAATGCTTTATTCCTGTGCCTGCTAAGAGGAAAGAAAAAAAAAAAGAGCATCAAAGCTTAAATAGTAGAAGCTGGAGAAGACAAATTAGAATATTAGGGAGAGAATTGTCCTTGTTAATTGTATGCTATAGGTTGGTGTTTGGCCTTTTTGAGTCTGGTGAAGTTGTTTGGGTGAGTTCTGTATCCTTTGTTCCATATTCTTACGTGCTTATATGCTTTCTTACCTGTTGCTTTCAGTGCTAACTGAGGCTGCAGCAAAGGCTAGATTGAGAGAGAACTTTCAGGCTGAGAAATTTACATGGGGACTGGTTAATCCAGGATTGGAGTTTAGCCTACATTTACTTTATACAGAGATTTACTGGGAACAGCTAAATGGGAGTAAAATGTTTACCTGAGTGGCAAGTGGGTTTTGTCCTTATTATTTGTCTGTTGATGGCTTTTACTAGTCACATAACACCTGCATTGAAGTTTGTAAACCCCCTGTAAGAGAAGGAGGCTATTTCAGGTATTGGGCAGGTGGTGACAGAATTTTTTTCTGTTATGTCTGCTAGCCAGGCAAATAAATCACCTGAGTTCAAGTTATGTTTATTGGTATTTTTAAGATAATTCCAATTTACAGGTAGGAATGTATACAGTAAAATGTCATACCTAGTCTCTTGGTAGATAGACTCTTACTGTCTCAGAATGGGGCTTTTCTACATTTGGTTGCCCTGAGATATTTAAACTTTTCGTTTGTGTGGTTTTAGTTCAATGAGAGAGATATTTATCAGGA
The DNA here is from genome assembly GCA_013400755.1 of Pelecanoides urinatrix. Taxonomy (NCBI): domain Eukaryota; kingdom Metazoa; phylum Chordata; class Aves; order Procellariiformes; family Procellariidae; genus Pelecanoides; species Pelecanoides urinatrix. Next base: position 11,892 of record VZTQ01007611.1, on the reverse strand, counting down.
AAAATTTGCTGAAAGATGCGCCAAATCCCTGTATCCTTCCCCCAAAAGTGGATTAGTTTTCTATAACACTGCTTGCTCTTCAAATCGAGACATTTTTCATCATCTCCGGCCATGTTAGGCTTGAATTCTCGTTAAATTATGACATTATCCTGTGTGATTCTCTTTTTTTTTTTCCCCACAGTTCTTGGCTTATTTCTTCAGAAAGCATTCTAAACTGGGATTGTACCAGGTTTAATTACTTCAATTAAATAGGGAATGTAAATTACAGCAGTTGAGAAGCCATAGGAGAGGCATTACAGTGTTTCTGAAGTCCTACTGAATGAGTTGTCTGAATTAAAATGTAAAGGAGTAGTTTTACTGTTAATATTCAGAACAGTATTCAGTGTTTTGGATTCAAATGCTTAAGCACAAAATGGATGTTATAAATACTTAACCTGAGGAAGTGGGTGTCTTTTGTAATATACTGTTGTTTCATTATTTTGTTTTATCATGATTAGTAAATCACTAAAGTTTGAATATGTGACAATTTGTTAAGAAACTGTCACATAACCTGTTGAATTTTTTCTGTTGAGAGGATAGCTTGATCTTAATACATCTGGAAATTTAAATTACATGACAAGTTTTGATTGTAATTTAAATCTCTGTCAGGTTTTGTTTGTATCTTGAGAGTGACAAATTGAATGAATGAGGTTGATTGTTGGTGTCTTTTTGGTTTTAGACATTATTTGATAATCAGATCGGTACTTCAAAAAAGGAAGACTCGGAAAACATTAATAAAAATGACACTTCAAAGAAGATGTCTGTTGAGAGAGTTTATCAGAAGAAGACTCAGCTTGAGCACATCCTCCTCCGCCCAGATACCTACATTGGGTCAGTTGAACCGTTAACTCAGGTAGGTGTCACTAAGTTTACAGTCTTAATAGTTTTTGTTGTTTTAATGAGGAAATTACTATTCTGGTTAATAAATAGGCAAATCTCTACTTTTCTGAGTATTCTGAATTATCATACTGAAAACTGTTGTGATGTTTATGTATACATGTGTAGGAAGGGGTCAAGGGAAGACTTTTTAAAGCAGTGCTTGATTCACCTGAAAAAACATGCTCAGAAAATGTTGAGGTTCAGTCAAAACATAAACACACATCTATGTGTGTAAACACACAGTAAAGTGTGTATATGTGTGTGTTTAGAACCATGCCTATATGCACACAAATATGTATACATATTTGTAAGTAGCATTTGCTCCAGGTCCAAAAATGCTTTGGTCTGTTTGTTTAGGTAGAGAACAAGAATTTAAGCCTTCTGCTGGCACTTTTTTCGGCTGTTTTTGTGAAGTTACAAACTGATTTGAACTTCACTGTCTGTACTGTTGGAGTTCCCCACCAAGTAGAAAATAATGCATTTTCATTATGGAAGTCTTTGTGGGTACAGTTGTAATTTTTGCCAGACTTCTGCTTCTGTCTCACATGACAGCAGAAATCAGATTGGAAGAGTAAAGTTCCTGAAGTAATTAGATCTTATAGAATCATAGACTGGTTTACCAAGACAGTAAATATTTTTATTTTATTTTGTTTACATGTAGTTAATGTGGGTTTATGATGAAGATGTAGGAATGAATTGCCGAGAAGTTACCTTTGTTCCAGGCTTGTACAAGATCTTTGATGAAATCCTTGGTAAGTATTTTTAACAATAATATTGCTTTAGCATTATGGAGTACACACTTTTCTGAGAGCTCTCAAAGCATAATAATTTGTTTCTAAATTTAAATCAGAGTCCCACTAAACTGCAGTGCATGAGAATTTTAGTGTATTCGAGCACTACAGAACAGTTTAAAGAGGAAAGAGTGTTTTCAGTTGAACTTGTAAGACAATGTAAATATTTGTTACTGGATGTCTAAACTAGATCATTCTTTATGATCAATATTGTTCCAAGATTTTCAGTCTGCAAAGTTGATCAGGGCCACAGTTTTAAATAACATTTGAAAGAAGATTATTCTCCTGAAAGAAGACAACTGACAGTTGTCTAAGTGTTAACTTAGATAATCATCTTACGAATCACTAAAACTACCTCCTTCTGTAGAGGATGATAGTTGTGATGATGGTGATTCTTACATGGATCATTTCTAGACTTTACACAGTTTTAAAATCAAGAAGTATCATATAGCCATTTAAAAGCATGGTGCCTGAGACACAAACAAATGATTTTTAGAAAATTCTGTCCTAAATCCCTGAGTCGCTATGACTTACTAGTTTAGGACATTCTCTTGGTGACAGGCACACACTGAAGTCTAGCCAGCAGTAGAGATGTGCAGCATCTGAACAGTGTGCTGTCTGCTGAACTGATATTTTGTGTTAATTGTCATGAATTCTTGTCAGTTTTTATGAAGTTATGTTGTAAGGATTGCTGGGATTACATTGTAAACTATATTATGGTCTATTGAGGTCAATGGAAATTTTGTCATGACCTTCATTGGGTTCAGCACTTGTCCACATCTCTAAAACTATGCTTTACAGCATTGCTGTCTTGGAGGCAAAAAAGACTATGTCTTGGCTGGGTGGAAAAGAAGGTTTTTTTATTTTTGTTTTTTATTCATTACTTAATTTGAAAAATATGGGAATGAAAATTTTTTTACACTTCTTTGAGTGCTGCCTCACAGATGAAATTTACGGGCCTCTCACAGGAGGGAGTCACTTCCATCTTGTCCCATTCAGAAGGAAAATCGTTATCATATCATTATCGTAGTACTGTATGGCTTATTGCTTCTTTATGTAGCACTAATAAGTGCTCCACAGAGTGTGGTTTGAGAGCTAGGGGTCAGTGTAATAACACTATGAAAATTGGACATTGTAGCTGTGCATACTTTTTAATGAAACTGCACTTAACAATTTTAGCAAAAGCACCTTGAAATATCTGATCTTATATTGAGATCCTTATAATCTATTAAGATATTAAGCTATTTTAATTTCAATGGATTTATCTTCATGTCCTTTGGTGGTTTTGGGTTTTATTTTTATCTATTTCATGGGTGATGAGACAAATGCTGAAAATGATTGTAATGTGTTTTCATGGTTAATGGCCATAGTCGCATTTCTGATTTCTGTTGTTTGTAGTTAATGTACATTGGAGTGCAGTTTAATTAAATTCTGATCAAATGTTAACTTCCGGTTATCCTTCTTTTGATCCTAAACTGTGTAAACTGTTTAGGAACCAACTTACAAATGTTAGTTATAAGTCTCACAGGCTCTTCAGAGATAACTTTCGCTGCAATCAAAACACTACTTAATGGATGTGACTTTTTCAGGATTTGGTTTCAGTGACAAAAGGATGTGTAAACTGATCTGGTGATGCATATAATTTCCTAGAGTTTTTAACATGCATGGTGTAATATGTGTAATAAATATGCAAACAAGTGCAGCAACAGAAGAATGAAGTCTTCAGTGTGTTAAGAACAGTTATGAGAACAGGCTTACAAAATACACTTTTATATTTACTTCTAAGATAGTCTAACTGCTAGAAATAGTCAGTAATTATAAGGAGGTTGAAAATTATCTTCTTGCAGTTACTTGGTCATATTTATAGACTTCAGTAATAAGACACAGAATACACAAAAAGATACCAGTTTAATACCTTGACAATTGTAACTTGTGGTGGAGTATGTATTTAATCAGTTTTACAGATCAAGTAATTAATTATTGCCCCTAGAAAGTGTTAATTTGTGCTACTCTGTTCCATAGTAAATGCTGCTGACAATAAGCAGAGGGACAAGAATATGACTTGTATTAAAATATCCATTGATCCGTAAGTAAAAGCATGTTTTCATTTACTTTCCCTGCCAGTGCTATTGTAGTTCAGATTTGTACAAATTATTTTACTAAATGAAATTGTTTTTTTAAAAAACAAAATAATATTTTTGGATTATTTCCATTAGCTTCATATTTTAAGATGAAAAGGTGAATTAAAAGTGGTTAACATTAAGTACTATCATTCTGAATTTGTAATAATTTACTTTTCTAAATCACTCATTAATGTTTGATTGAATGAAAGAAGATTATAAAATTCATAATTAGATGAAAGCTTGGCAGTACATAAGTGTAATCAGCCAGGTTACTTACAAATCATAAATACCAACCTTGAGGTTTTGTAACATAATTTTGCACCTCTTGAATTTCTATGTTAACTCCTTTGACATTAGGATAAGGTTATGTTTGAATATCAGCTATATCACACTGAAACTGCAGATTGCAAATATGTCATTACCGCTGTTTTTCAAAATTGAATACTCAAAGAGATATTTCCTAATGAGGAGTACTATAGTTAAATAGATGTTGATTGGGTTCCTTTAGTAGTACCTTTTCAGTGACGTTTAACTGAATAATAAATGTTTAAGACCTAATTTTCACACCTAATCTTTAGGACAAATATACCGAGAAATAATTTTTCTGCAAGTTTTCAATGCATCATGAGTTTCTGTAGACCAAATTGTTTTTATTATGGAGTGGGAGGGAAATGGTAGTCTAAATCTGCCTGACCTGTCATGATTTTGAACTCTGTAATAGCCTGAAATGAAAATTCTATATGAGAGCTACAAGTATTAACGATGCCAGATGTTGATGGATTTTGGCACTGATGCATAAAATAAGCTACAGTGTTTATCATAACTGGGAAATAACAGTTTTAAACAGATGATAACTTGGCTGTGTGGGTGGACTTCAATGAAACCTTAAAAGCTACATCCCTAACTTAAGTATAATTCTGTCACTAAACTTCAGGATTTTGTTGCAGAGCATGTTGATATTGAAAGCTCTTCAAACAGATTTTTGGGGGTTATTTTTATGATACGAAATACTGTCATGTATGGGCAATTACGCTCCTTCTTCTAAGACATCTAATAAGCACAAAGAAGTGGGTTTTTGTCATTAAAATTGATAGAGCTGTGAATAAATGTGGTAAGAATATGGTCTTTTATTGTATTTTATGTGATTATTTAAACAGGTAAAATGTATGCAGGAGTCTGCTTTCAATATTACATTAATTGGCTTAATGTCTTCACTATTTTATAGGGAGTCAAACATTATCAGCATATGGAATAATGGAAAGGGTATACCAGTTGTGGAGCACAAAGTAGAAAAAGTATACGTACCTGCTTTAATCTTTGGGCAGCTGCTAACATCCAGCAACTATGATGATGATGAGAAAAAAGTTACAGGCAAGACTATTTAACATGCTTTGTTTTATTCAATTAAGCCACTGTTTGTTTTTCCATATGCTTTCGCTTCTTACTTCTTCTCTTTCTATTCTGTTTCATAACAGATGATCACTTAGTCACAATTACTATAGCTCTGTTAGAGTAAAAGGAATTGAAGAAAAAAAATCTTACTTTTTCTTTTTTAATATCAATGTTTACAGAGAACTTTACATGTACATCTTTAATGTCAGTACTCATTATTCAGTAACAAACAACATATTTTCATATTTTAATTATAACTCATGCAAGCATTTAAACATTTATGCTCTTGAAATGAAGGGGAAAAAAAATTAATAAATTAGGGTATGATTTATTATCCTAAATGTGAAGTAACTCTAATTTAGATCATGAATGAAAGTTAGTTCTGTTCTATCCTACACCATATATTTTGCCCATATTATGATGTGTGGTTGCAGAGTGATTTGGATCTGATCATGACCTAGTTTTTAGCTGATCAGGGTGTTGAAGTCACTTGCCTTTCAGCAAGCAACTGGTAGATCAACCTAAGGGAAGCAATGGGAGCATCCTGGCCTTGGGGGGAGGAGCAAATTTTTTGAGGCAGAAGCAATTGCACCTGATTGGAGGTAGTGTGAAACTTCATCTCTGGCATCCTTTGATAGCTGTTGACATGTGGCCCAACTTTTGTCTTATATAGGAACATTTTACTTCATTGGCATACTCTCTGAATATCATAAATATGGTTCTGCTGTAAAAAAACTTACTATATGTTGTTTTTTCAGGTGGACGCAATGGCTATGGTGCAAAACTCTGTAACATATTTAGTACGAAGTTTATAGTTGAAACTGCTTGCAAGGAATACAAACACAGCTTTAAGCAGGTATAGACATGATCTCAACTTTTTTCCTTTGCTGTATTTATAAATTTAAAATTCAACAAATTTTCTATATTTCATGAATATTTCAAGAAATGAAACATTTAACATTCAAATAGATGTGTAGAGTTTGCAGGCTAGGTAGTTCAGTCAGTAAAATTGGTACTTCTGTGTATTAGAATTTGGGTTTTTTGTTAGGTAATATTTTTCTTAGGAGTGTTAAGTGACTAAAAATGAAAAAAATTCTTCTGTTAAAACTAAAGTATATTCATGTGCATGTGAAAAAAGATATTTAATTGAAACATTTTGTAATTGCTGTTATATAATTTGTCAAAAAATCTTTCTACTTAGCTGTGCAATTCTCTAGATTAATTTTTTAGTGTAAGAAGAAGATTTTTTGGTGTTTATTGTCATGAATTTCATTAGCCTAGCTGAACTTCAGTGCAAACCCTGCTTCCTCCCCATTTGTACCCATTGCTCGTTGTTATCGTTAGCACACAGACCAAGGGTTGAATGTAATCTGATCTACTGTATGTAGTTTTGAGATGGCCAGCTTTCTAAAAGTTTGAAGAACTTTGTTAGAGTATTAGATACCAAATGGCTTTGGAGTCTTTCCCAGTCGGTGGCTTCCTTCTCTTTTTTTCTGGACAAGTAATTAATTTCTGGTTATGCTGTCATGTCATTACGTAAACAATACATTTCAATGGTTTTACCTGTCTCTTTAAAAGTGTAATATTTTCTGCTGACTGCCAAAAAGCAAATTAATATTGGTTTGAGTGTACTTTTTGAAAATGACATGCTTTACAACTTAGATGAAGTGCTATGTTTCTCAGTATTTTCAAAAATTGTGAAAATTTAATACAACTGAACTTTGATATATGCTGTGAGTAGGGTTCTGCTTAGTCTTATAAATGTGCCCATGTTCTTCAACAGGGAACAATACCAAGACTCCCGAGTCAAGTCTGAGCAAGTTAGTTTGTCAAGAAGCATGCTTTGGTACACTGCAGATCCACTAAGATGCTATCTCAGAGACGACTGAGTCTCTGTACAGGGACTAATAAGCTTCTTTATAGAAGTGTGTCGTAGATTGAAAGCGTTAAACTGATGGGCAATGAGGACTGTTTAGCTAGCTCACTTGTATCTAATTTAGTCAGTTCTGTGGTGGGCTCTATTTGCATTAGAATCATGTCCATCAATGTAATGATACCTGCATATTTCCAGAAACCACAAATCTGCTGTCACAGATGCTTGTGCAAATCTTGGTAAAGCATTTAATTTTATGTGTAGTGTTTTACCAAAGGAAACTTGTAAAAGAAGTCTGAGCTTTTTGTTGTGTAGCTGTTGCAATCCTAGCATAGCAGGAAAATGGAACAAAGGAGGAGGAGGACGACATGTATTGTAAACTAACATCTAAAATGTTTTGTTTCCAAAGACTTGGATGAACAATATGATGAAGACCTCTGAACCCAAGATTAAGCATTTTGATGGTGATGACTACACATGCATTACATTCCAGCCAGATCTAGCTAAATTTAAAATGGAAAAACTTGATAAGGATATTGTGGCCCTCATGACAAGAAGAGCATATGATTTGGCTGGGTCATGCAAAGGAGTCAAAGTCATGTTGAATGGGAAGAAATTACCTGTAAGAGCCTCATTTAAAATATTTTAAGTGTACTGAGTATTTTATGCAAAGAATAGTAATTGTTATCTGTATTACTCATAGGTAAATGGATTTCGCAGTTATGTAGATCTTTACGTAAAAGACAAGCTGGATGAAACTGGAGTTGCACTCAAAGTTATTCATGAAGTTGTGAATGAACGATGGGATGTGTGCCTCACTTTGAGTGAAAAAGGGTTTCAGCAAATCAGCTTTGTAAATAGTATAGCTACCACAAAGGTGAGTAGTTATACTAAATGATAAAAAATTTAAATGATAAAAATGTGTGCTAAGGTTATGCCCAGTCAGATATTTGATAAAAAAAATACATCTGGGTTACTAAAAACAAATAGGTGAGGTAATCTTTTACATGAGAGGATCATACAATTGAATGCAATCAAAATACATTCATAGCAGTATTTCTGAATATGCACTAGTTTTTAAAACACTAGTAATCATTATCAGTGATACTGATGTCTTATGTGAGAGTACATGGTATTGATTAAATATAAAATGAATGGAACTATTTTATTCCTTCCTTTTTAACACATTGTAATAAAATAATTCTGAAATTAAGTTAAAAAAATGTAAAAACCCCTTTAAAGCTAGTAGTGGCAAGTTGTGGAGGGCAAAAATGGCTTTTGGTGTTCTTGAAAGATGGCTTTCCATTTATTGCTTTATGATGTATAAAACTGGCCTGAAATGTTGAGATTAATTTTTTTATTTGTGTTTCTATATAAGGGGATCTAGGTGTTCTCTGTACTTATTAGCAACTATAGTAGTAGTGAAATGGTATCATAGCAAATCTTGAGTTATGATGAAGCAGCAATGTGCTCAGCATACTCAAAGTACAATCTTTGTGCTTCTCAGATTGCTGGGGTGGTCAGGCACCAAGGCAAGCAACTGAAATCAACTGGTGTAACTCTCATTTATGACAGTTTGGTGTGACCCAGGTTTAGGGATCTGGGATTCACCATGGTGAAAGAAAGTCTTTGTCATTTCTACTCTTCATAGAGGGCACCAGATGAGTGATCTAACAACAGTCAAGTGATTCTAGTGATTGGTGAGGCTAGTTTTAGGGAATCTTAACCATGAGCTTCCCCAAAAGATGAGAAAGATAAGAATTTGTCATCAGGCACTTAAAAAAACCCTCCTTGCTCAGATCTTTTCTAAAAGAGTCAAACAGAAGAAAATTCTAATGGTAGCACAAGTGGTTCATGAAAGTGGGGTCCCTAGTCTAGGCAGGTGCCCAGAGAGATCAGTGTCAATCTTGGTGGTAGATGATGTGTAGCCAGTGTTTTGGTGCTATATAATTTTTACTACATAACTGCTTCCAGCGTCATTTGCAGTGTAGCTGAACCAGTGTTCAGTGGTAAGGGGTGTAGTTTATTTCATTGTAGAATATTTACTTTCTAAGTGTGCATTTTAATTAAATGCTTATCTGATACTTGTCAAAACTAGGGATAACAAACGTATCTGGTAGTTGAAAGGTTAAAAGTCAGTTTTAATTCAGGCCTCTTTATGCAACATAAAGAAGAAAAATAGCATGACCTTAAAGACGTATACAATACCTTTATGAAGAAGCTGGCAATGTAGAAATACTTAATAATGTTTGATAATCAGGTGAAGAAAATGTATTTGAAAAAAATGAATACTTATTGACTCCTAAGCTAAATATATTGCATACACTTACTCAAATGATTTTGAATTTGACTCTTTTGGATCAATTTTCACCCATCATGCAGTTACACGTACATTGTTATCATATATTCTTTAAGAAAATTCATAGAAAAAGTACTGTGTATTCTTCAAAGGTAAGTGTTGTAATTTCTAGTTTTTCCCACTCTCCCGATCCATGCCTTATGTGTGTGACTGGATGTGGAATGTTCGGGGCCGGTGAACCACCTCACCAGCAATTGATGTGCCACTACCCACTGATGAGACATAATGGCTAGTAACTAACTGCGTCAACTGCCTGTCCCCTTATCTGCTAACAGGTGAGGAGCTCATTTCAGCTGTTTTTTGGTTATTTATCGCTGTTTGCTGAAAGCTTTTCATTTCTGTTTCTGGATAAATTTCACCCAGTCATAACTTCCCTTCCACCTTTTTTAAACTTGCTTTAAATTCCAAACAAGTTTTTTTTAGGTTGATGGGATTTTTTTTGAGGGGTGTGTGGAAGGTCAGGCAGTATGCTGAGGCACAACTCCATTGTTTTGTTCTTGTAAATTTGTTACCTTGGTCAGGTCCCCATTTATTCACGATTTTGCCACAGTAAACCACCACAGAATTTGCCTTCAGGCTCTGAGGCAGCATTTGAAAGAATGTTTGTAGCTATTATGATTATGCAGATAACCTTTTGTTGAGACTTGCATATAAACTGATTAAACATGGTCTTCTCAAGTTCTCAATTTCAAATAGTAGCTGTAGTAGAAATTGTAGTAGAAACTTCAGTTATTAACACAACAATCTAATGATATTTTTAATATGGTGGCACTGCTAACAGTAACACTACTAATCATTTTAGCAGAAATGCTCAGCTAATGCAGATGCAATGTCAGATAGTAGACTAGGGTGGAGGGAGCATCCCAACATGTTAAAATTTGCTGGAGTTCAGCAAGAAATTCAGGACCATTCCAGAGCTGGATGTTTTCAGATTTATTCTAATAAAATAAACATAATAGAAAACAAATGCAAAATAAAGTAGGATTTTATTTGTATAACTAATTCAATGAAAATTTCAAATTCATAATTAGCTTCTGAATTTGTTTGCCATATGAACCACCTGTCTGTCCATAGAATTTAAATATGGCTTGCCTCAGAGTTAATTGAGGCTGTTGGCTATTGATGACGATATGAGTAGAATGTATATAGGAGTCAGTCTAAGCTTCATTTTTAAGGTTTTAGTTGTTACCATTTCATTAGATGTCTTTGCATCCTGAAGTTTGCAAGACTGGGATTCAATCATAATGGTTACGCAGAAGGTTATGCAGTTTCAGTGCTCTTTCTCATAATACAATAGTCATAATAGTCATTGACAGCCCTCTAGATTTAGAGGGTATTTTTCTTTTCCTGTCTTGTATTAAAATGTACTGACAGTTGGGGCAGTTATAGGCTATTATGCTTCTATAGTGGGTAAATGTGCCACCTACTGGTGAGATGGTTGAAAGGTTCCCACCTTTGAGCTCTGAACATCCCTCACTCAATGCTACACACTAAGAATGGACACAGGAATGGGGAACTGTTATAGTAACTAATATCTTCCAAGAACAAGAATTACTGGTAAGTAGCTAATTTTTGATGTGTCAGATGTTAGTTTGAGCAAAATATTTGTAGTGCTAAAAATTGCAAAAAAAAATTGCTAAAGTTGTAAACACAAAAATATACTGATATTCCCATAAGCATAAGTTTTCAGTGATGTGATGGGTAAAAGTAAAGCACTTTCCACATTGGATGGCAATTTTAATGTTTTTTTTAAACATGTAATTTGATATTTTCCTGTAGTAGCTTTTCTTTACAGTTTGGAAATGGTTTTATTTTTCTTTAAAGCAGCAGGATGTTGATGTATCAACTTTCACTTGAACTCTACTATGCTGAAACTCTGTCATCCATAAGTGAATAAAAACTGTTGTGTTTTAATTTTAGCATTTTGGGGGTTTGGGTTTTTTTGTTTGTTTTTATGGGTTTTTTTGTGGGGTGTTTTTGTTTTTAAGAAGAAATGCCATGAAAAAATACTTCTATGTATGGTGCTTCTAAAACACACTAATGGTTTGTGTTGCTGTTTAGTAGGTGACTCTAGAGACTGACAGAAACCATAGATGGTTTCTTTGAAGTGCAAGTACTGTTTTTTGTTATGACTAATAATATTTACCATTTTAAGTTATTTTGTTTACCTCCTCTTTCTTTTTTCTTTTCATCTCTACTTTCTACATGAAGTTGAGAACACAGCTACTACTCCCGTCAATTCAACCACTTTACATCGTCTTCAGTCTTTTCAGATGCATACTCTGCCTTAAAAAGTAGAATCCTAACTTTTGGGATTTGCTTGCTAGTTCTTTCTTTTCCTCTGTTTTTTTGCTTGCTGTTGTTTCTTGGGTTTGTTGTTTTCCATTTCTTATTTCTTATCTATCCTATACTTCCCCGAAGCGATCAAAAGGGACT
>VZTQ01007604.1:0-53583 GCA_013400755.1 Pelecanoides urinatrix | reverse complement strand
CCCAGCCAGAACCAGGACAGCAGAAGACTAAGAAACATGAGCTGGGCCCAGCCTTCAGGAGCCACTCTGTGCAAGTTCTGGTGAGGTGAGCATCACTGGGACCACCAGCACTAGCCCAGCTCAAGGAGGCTTGCACAAAACTTCTCTGTAGAAAAGGCAAGTTAAGTAACTCAGCCTGATCCTTGAAAGAACCAAAACCCAATACAAAACATTAGGTTCACATTATCAACGGGGAACTAGAAACCCCCAAAGACTGACTTTGCTCCAGATCATGCTGCCCCTATCACAGAACAGGTCCTGAAAAAAATTAGCCTGTTCCTCTGGTCTAACGCAGTAAGCAGCTCTCCACGCAGGTTGTCTGACAACTGACCCAGATAAAGACTTTAAAGATAAAAGAGGAAAGAGAGCATTCACTAATGCTGTTGTATGTTATTAATTAGTGTAATCATCTGAAACCAACATTTCTCGACTGTGCACACAAATGAGTTCAGCTCTTGCCAGTTCTTTAATACATTCTTCACGTAAATGATGAGACACTGCGTTCATGTTCTGAGACCTTACCTAAGTATTCTGGAAATTTGAAGGACCTTTTAAAGTTATCCAGAGAAGGAGAATAGCTAAAAGAATGTAATTAATATCAGCCTGTTTTAAACACAACACAGTCAACATTCGTCCCTTGGCAACAATATTTCTCTGAAAACAAACTCCTTCCACATTGGAAACAAGCCAGAAATAAAAGGTTTCAAACAGCAGAAAAGCAGTAAGCAAGCACTACATTCTTAAAAACACAATTCCAATGCACTCTTTTCCTTTAGGAATGCTTTAATTTTTGCTCGAATTGCTATGATATCCACAGCAGCTAAAAAAAGTATGCAAACCTAAAGTTCTTTGAGCAAGTAAAATGCAAATGAGGAAAGCCCTTGGGACGTGCTTCATCCCACATGTTTTAACCCCACTGACAGTTGTAAGACTTAAGAACCTTTCCTAAGTAAAGATTGTCTAATAAATTATTTAATTCTTCTGCTAATATTTATTATTGTATACTTGTTTAGACTTAACTTCCCCAAGGAAACCGTACTTCAGGGATTTTGTTTTTCATTTGTTTGCTTGTTAGAGTTTTGTGTTTGGGGTTTTTTTTTTTAATTGGTCAGTTGGAAATTTTTCTTAAAAGAAAGAGGAAGCTATAAAAATGGAGAAGAAAAACAAAGAACAAAAATTCAACCTTCCAATTCCATACATTATTTAACTGTAGCCACCATCAGAAATACAGAACAGAAAAGTATTTTCAAAACATACAAACATGATTTTTCAAGTATCCAGTAAACGAGCTGGCATGTCGACCAACATTATGGTGGTGGACAGATGGCAAAAAAATTTCATTTAATTTCTTAGGTTCACTTTAAAACAATCATTGATAGTGAAGAAATTGTTTATTGATTATCAGTATCTTAAACATCATGAAGCCAAATTTTCAGGAGGTTTTGGGTTTTTTTTAAATAACATCCCCAGTAATATCACTAACAGTTTCTGAAGAGTGACATTGCTAAGCACAGAGAATTGTCAAATTACAAGTAGTCGACTTTTCCACATTGTTTATTATTTCAAAATATAGAGGGTTTTTGTTGTGGTGGCTGAAGATACAATGCTCCCCACTACACACAGGCTCAGTTTCCCCACCTCAATCCCTTCCCTCAACCCCCGAGCCCAGTCGAATCATCCCCAACCTGGGGTTTTCCATGACTGTTTCCCATATATCCCAATCACTCCAAATACTTGGGATTAAACTGTTCACTACGATTTACCTATCATTTCCAATGATGGCCTTGCCACAACACCCTCTTTTATATCATGCTAACCACTTTTCCATGTCCAAGGGCTGAGTGGAAAAAAAATGCAGGGGCTGACCTCAATCTCTCTCTCACTAAAACAACAAACATGGCTCATTTTGTTCACTTTTAGAATAAATCAATTTGCTCTGTGATTGGTTTAATTTGAAAGGTTCTAAATGCTCCCCTTCTATGGCTCTTTTAAGGAAAAATTACTTTAGTATAAATGCACAGAATACTGCAATTTTTTCTGATAAGATTTGGCTACAGAAAAACAAAGAAGTCAGTGAATACTGTAGCTGAGCATCCAGGATCCTATATTTTAAAGATAAACATGCTTAAATCAAAATGTGTCAAAAGAGTTCTCAACATGAATTAATTTATGATGTATTTTTGATAGCACTCACCAGTACTAGCTAATGTAGAGGATGGTACAAATGTAAAAATAGAAACCAGTATGAGAAACAGCAAATATCCTCCCCTGGCTAAACAGTTAAGATTGCTAAAGAATATATGATTACCTGTGTCAATTTAAATTCATTTAAAAAAAAAAAAAATCACCAAAAAACCAGCCACAGAAATGGTAAAATCCTGGCCCAAATAGTTCAAAGACAAAACTCTTTGCTTCAGTGAAATGAAGATAGCATTCCATAAGCATGTAGATGTTGCATGCAGGCAGCACAGAAGATACCATGCTGTTACTTCTGTGACCAAGTACTCCCTCCCTCATCCTCAAGAGATTTGCTTCAGCTGCCTGTTGCTTCACCTCGAACACCTTGTGACTTCTTTGGGAGTACCTTTGCAATCTGCACGGCATTTGCCTCTAAAAGGTCTGAAAAAATTACTTTTTCACTTATAGAATCACTAAGGTTGGAAAAGACCTCTAAGGTCATCGAGTCCAACCGTCAACCCAACGCCACCATTGCCCACTAAACCATGTCCCTAAGTGCCTCATCTACACGTCTTTTAAATACCTCCAGGGATGGGGACTCCACCACTTCCCTGGGCAGCCTGTTCCAAGGCCTGACCACTCTTTCAGCAAAGAATTTTTTCCTAATGTCCAATCTAAACCTCCCTTGGCGCAATTTGAGGCCGTTTCCTCTCGTCCTATCACTTGTTACTTGGGAGAAGAGACCAACCCCCACCTCAATACGACCTCCTTTCAGGGAGCTGTAGAAAGCGATAAGGTCTCCCCTCAGCCTCCTCTCCTCCAGACTAAACAGTCCCAGTTTCCTCAGCCGCTCCTCATAAGACTTGTGCTCCAAATATGTGGTTCAATAATGATGGAAGCAAGAAATATTTGTATTTGATCACTTTAATAAGCATTCAATATTTCTTATCAATAAAATAGCAGTAAGTTAATACGAGAAGTGTTAAATTTCCATTTGAAGTTTCCAGCTTCAGCACAGAAAGC
The DNA here is from genome assembly GCA_013400755.1 of Pelecanoides urinatrix. Lineage (NCBI taxonomy): Eukaryota > Metazoa > Chordata > Aves > Procellariiformes > Procellariidae > Pelecanoides > Pelecanoides urinatrix. Next base: position 50,343 of record VZTQ01007604.1, on the reverse strand, counting down.
AGAACTGTACAAAACTTCCCGTACAAAAAGAAAGCTAACATATCAATCCTATTAAAAAAACAATAAATCTGTATTTTTTACAAAAAGGTGCTCTCTTACAGTGATTGCTAATTAGAGCAAGGAGATGAGCAGTTGAGAGAGTTTCTCATTCCCTTTGGCTCTCCTCCCAAGATACATCACTCAGTGAAACTTTTCTGCAGAAAAATGTCAGTATATACACCCTACTTTCATATTGGTTAAAAGATTTCAGTCATCGTACATTCAGAAAATGTTGTAAAACTTTTCCAGTTGGTATGAATATACTTTGCAGATATGATGCTCAATAATCAGCTGAAACTAAGATGCTTCAGCATGCTGCAGTATGTCCAAATCTCCTCTTACTGACAAAAAATGGCTATCAAATTATATATAGACACTGAAATAACTTTTTGCAGATGGAGGGCACTTAGTCTATCATTTCCTTCCCTAAAAATAATAAATTTCTTCCCTGCTATCATCTTACTACACCTTAGCTCAAACAGCAGAAGAACTAACAGGGTTTCTCAGATGGCACCCTTAGAAAACCAGGCTTTCTCAAGGTCACAGAGCCAAGTTATATCAGAAATGGAAATAGTATTTGAGACTTTCAGACTTTAATTACTGTACATACAGAGGAAAATGCATCTTGTGGCATTTCCTTTCCTACTTGTTCTTTCACATATCTTTGCCTCTAAGTCTGGAAGCGTTATCTATTATCCCCTGCCTATTCTCTCATGGACTATCTTTTTCTCTTTTCTGATTCCTTTACTCTTTTCAGAATTAATCTGAATTTCTCCTAACTGCCCTCTCATGACAGCTCTCAAGATGGGTGGAGGCTGACTGGTATTAACAACACACAGAATGAACTTAGGCAACTATCCTACCACCTCTCCTTTTATACAGTCTTCCTTTCTGATAAGCAATGCTACATTTGCACTACTGGTACTTTTTGCTCAAAGTCATGCATTCAAAGGGATTCAAATGCAGCAAACTTCTACCCCAGGGAATTAGTTACAGATTGCAAGATTTTATATCTTGCATGGTACTCTCGAAAAAACAGAGCAAGCAGAAAAGCCAGTGGATTTGCTACAATGAATATTCACAAGCATAAATCACCAGTGCAGTATGTCAAAGGCCCAGGCTATGCTAATAAATACTTGAAGCTAACTCCACCAGCAGCCAGCTTGCAGGATTATAGGGAGTAGGGTAAAGGTAAAAGAAAAGAAGTTTCCCCTTAATTAATCAACACAAAATTAATTCAAGCATTGTGCACACAGATAGTACAGGATATAATTCAGTTCTATAAACATAATTAAAGATACAAAGGATTTAAAGCCTGCAGTGTGTTTTCTGAAGTTTTAACTGAAGCACTGAAGTCTATGCCAAATATTTTCCTAGTATCTTGAGAAATAACTTGCTTTAGTAAGCTAGCTACTTTCACTCTAGAGAGATAAAATTCAGGTATACCTTCACACAAGAAACTTAATGTTCAAGTGCAGAGCTAGGCGTGTGCTGCTCTGTGGGTGACACCAAGCTTTCTTCTCACGGAATAACCACTGGAACAGCACGCAAAATGTACAAGATTAGGTAGCAGTGCGTGGGCAGTGATAACCGTATGACAAAAAAGAACAACAATAAAAGACATAAATCACTAAGAAGATATTTTTGGACTTGCAAGCCCAAACTGACACAGCAGATTAACTGAAATTTTGTATCTGGAACAACCACCCAGTGTTATTACAGAGACAGCATATATTTAAAATGGATCTCAGATAATGCCTAGTTGTTTAGCTAAGTACAGCATTCCTCCTCAGCACATGCGCTCAGACCATCTGATCTGTCCTAAATATTTATCAGTGGTGTTGGTTCAGTGCATTAGGAAATGACATGTCCTGCTCCACACACATTAGCATTTTGTGGCTGCCATTACAGGAAACAGAGCCGTACAGTCTTCAAGGGCACAAGAACAGCCACATTGAGCACCTCTCTGGGACTCTCCAAGAGCAACTACCACTGAGCTTACTAAGGGTTTGCTTCCCTCTCTCTGCTCAGCCACCACTAAACTTCAGCAACATCTCCCTTCACAGGGACACGGGAATGAATTTTTGCTATCTCCTAGATGCCACCACCCCTAGGCTGGAATGCAGTAGTTATTAGCACACAAAATCATTTATGCCAAGTAGCAAAGAAGAATGCTGTATCTACTTGAATATGGAGAAGTGTAGGCAGCAACACTGTAATTATTCAAAGCAGAATTTGGTCACAGACTGCACCCTCACCTCCTCTTAATGGTGTTTTGAGACCTTTAAACAAGTGGTTAGGACTTCTCTTCTATGACTAATCAAAAAGGATTCACTGCATCCAGCAGCCCAGAGCTTCCTATCGTAAAGGAAATTGATTCATGATTATCTCTGGAGGAAGCAGGTCAGCTACTAAACCTTAAGCACCACTGCTTACACTGCTGGGCTTCCCTTTGGAGAGCTCCTGGGGAAGTCTTACCCATGTTTGACCCCATTTATTCTGCAAGCTCTGTCAAAAATTACAGTTACAGCTGCATTAGCTACTGTCTTAAAAGGTTACCCCAAGCATGATTCAATTCAAAGAAAAAATACCAAAAGCTGTTATCAAAGGAAAAGCAAATGGGACAGTTTCAGAGATACTTTCATGGACTGAAGGAGTTGAAAGGCCTTTGATGTAACTCTGGAGAAATTAATGGAACAATATGGCTGCTGTCAAGTCCGACTGCCAGTTATCCTCTGACATTGGGCTTCCCCCACGATTTCTGAAACCAAGAAAACGTGTGGAGGGTGACATGGACAGGAAAACTCCCTCTTATGCTTCAGAGAGTGAGGAAGTTGAAGTACAGTACACAAGCCCGCAAAATAGTGGTTTGTATCACACATGAAATAACAATTAACGAAATAAATAACCTATATCATCATTTATCAGCTCCCATATCTTGTGTAGATCATACTCCCTTGAAGTGGAAAATGAGGTGACAATTAAGATTATGTGCAGTATGTTTGGCTGTGCATTCTTTTTGTAAAGGGAGAAGTGCATGGTTTTGTTTGGTTTGAGCTCTCTACACATGATCTTGTACACATACACCATTGGTAGGCAGTATCCTGCACACAGCACTAATCATTTTAGAAAACAAGAATGGAAAAAATAATATTAGAATAAGATTTTGCACACACACGCAAGAAAATCAACATGAATATCTGATCTTTGAAAGAAAAACTTTGGGAGAGGAGTGATTTAAATCACAACAAAGCGTATATTTTATAGATCTAATGAAAAGATGGTATTTTACTGACTGGGTTTTTTGGGGTTTGGGGATTTTTTGGGGGTTTTGTTTGGGGTTTTTGTTGTTGTTGGTTTTGTTGTTTTTTTTTTTAAAGCCAGGTAAAGAATACACAAGTAATAAGGAAAATGAAATTGTAGCCGTAACTTCTAATCCTGAGCAGAAACCTCAGCTTTTACAAGGCAAACAGGTTTAGCAGGCTATACCTCTGGAGATACATCCACAAGTTGTTCCAGCCTGCCTCTCCCAGAACAGGTTGTTCTAAGGCATGGATCAGCCGACCGAAACAGGTGAGGCTGTCTTCTCAGCCCAAGTGCATTTTTATACAAAATAAGTCAGCAAAGCAAGAAGCACTGCATTTATTTCTAAGCATACTCTTTAGATGTAGAATTAAATAGTGATTCTGAAGATAAAATGGAACAAAACAGCTGTCTGCTGGGCACATGAGCTGGAAAGAATAGTAGGGGACAGTGAGCTATTAAGGTACAAAATGGGTATGAAGCAGAAGTTTACCCAACAGCAGTTAAGGGATACTGATTTGTACTGTATGGAGTATAAGGAAAACCCTGCTGCAATCTTGGCATTTGTAGCATTTGTGCTACAACTGCATCTCTTAAAAGCATCATTTTAGTAGTTTAATGAAGCTTTAGCATTAAGAAGGCAATCTATCACTTTCTAATTTTCTGCATTACCACTGATCTCTCCATTAGTCTGTGATCAGAGTAATAGTCAACTTCTAATAGACCCAACAATGCTGAAAAATGTCAATACAGACAATGTACCAGTGCTTTTTCTGCTTTGTCTAACCATTTTTTCCATCATACAACAACACGTTCAGTTTCTCTGAGGGAAAATGACTGGCTGTTAAAGACAATTTGGACCAATTTATGCATACTGTTAGCCAACGTTACATTCAAGTGAATTACCGTAACCCTTGCTCTCCATTCCTTCCTTAAAAAAAGGAGGGAGGGGGGAGACGCCACTTCACGTGTTGCATCTTGCAAACTATTCAGGGACAGAACCAGGTCTCCTCTCATGCAACTGCGTATTATCCCACGCAGTTGAGCTCTCATCTTGATAAGGATCCTCCAGATGATAGAGACCCAGGTTTTCAAATATAAATACCTGACTCTGATAGGGCACGCAAATAATTACATCATTTCGCACAGAAGCCTCAACATTATGCTCTGAAGTTTGGGCACATGAGAAAATTGTAGTCAGCTTATAATACCACTGAAACAAGGTTTAGTTCTTGACACAGAAATAGGTACTTTCATGTTTCCAAGGAACAGATGTTATCACATGGTTTGATAACCTACTTTCACATTCTTTGTTCATAGTTATTCACTCAGTTTCATTTATTAAAGTTAGTGGATTTAGGCCATGAAACCTCAGTTTTATTGTCTCTATTTTAGGTGATGCTATGGTAATTGTCCAGGTTAAAGCTTGGATGTAACAAGAGGACTCAACTGAAAGGCATGATTAAAAGCAAATTATTATTTATGAGCTAAATCCTAAAGCACCTAGACTAAACACCTGCAGGATTCAGTAGGAACTGTTAAGCGAGGAAATACATTTCCATCTTCAAGCAATGCTTTTGTTTTGTTCCAAGTCTTCAGAGAGAACACATACTTGTAATGAGAGGTAATATCTTTTATTTGACAAACAGATATAACAGACAAGCTTTCAGCACTAAGCCCTTCTATAGGTCCCAAAAGTTTGTCAAGTTTTTTTACACCAAATAGATCATTTGGTCTAAATAAATTAAATCTTTCCTTATAAAATTTCTTTTCTCTTATATCTTTCGCCTCTACAGTTATGAGTAATGATCCTGCAAGCTCTTAAAAAAATTCTTTCTAAAAAAGAAACGATGAGAAAATACCTCTCACAATAATGTCACTGTTTAGACTGAACCGGGAACAGTCAAAGACTTTAAAACATCTTTCGTATTATGCATTCTCTTTCAAAAAGTAGGTGATAACTGAAAGCATGTTATTTTTGAGATGAAAGGAAGCAATTCCAGAATAACTAACTGAATGAAAGATTGCACACAGATATTCAGTGAAGTACAAATTATGCACACCGACTTCTCATCTTTGTTTGATCTGCTTGCAGTTTTCTGTGAAACCCCTTAGAAAAACACTTATCAAAAAAGGAGGGGGGGGGGGGGGAAGAAAAAGAGAGAGAGGAAACAACTGGCACAGTGTTGTATAACACACAAATGCAATACAGGCATCATTTCTGCAATAATGCTCAGCACTTAGTGGAAATTTTTTTGTTCATAATTTCCACAGAGGTACACAGACACATCTTGAAATTCAGACTCTGCACTTCCAGCTCCAGCAGTGCCGGCATTCACAGCTACAGCACTGGCAGCTTAAAGAGACACCGGGCTGCCGGGCAGCGCAGCGCATTACATTCATTTTCTTCTACTCCCACTCACTCCACATTCTTCTCACTTGACTGTTCTCCCCTTTGCCCCATTTATTGCTTCAGAGCGCCTGTGGTACTGCCCCCAAAGCCTAAAATAGTCGCTTCATTTCTTCCCTCCTCTTAATTTCTAACTTCTTCCAACCCTTTCCCCTCCTCTCCAGACGTCCTTCCACAGCCTACCTTTTCTAGAACATTGTTTCATGTTTTTGCACTGTTAAAACTATTTTAAACAGCAAACATTTCAGGGCAGGAAATGTCTTACCACATCTGAAATACTGTGTTAGCAATGACAGTATGTGTATGCATACAAAAGGAACACTTTCACCTAAGCTGATTTTTAACAATGTTGAGAGCGCCTATATGCAGACTGAAGAAACAGAAGACCCATTTAATCGCTTTTCCAAGTAAGCCAAAGAAAACCAAACGAGAAAACTAGTTAAAAAAATACATTAAATGTACTCTGCTAAAATTAATTCTGTTTGGAGAAAGAACAAAGAAGAAGGAGCGCAACACTAAGTTTACAGTTTGTCTTTCAGATCATGTGCCTAAATTTTGGAGGAGCAGAGGAAAATAAAGTAACCATCAATTGGGTAAGGCACTGTAATTGAAAATTGTAATGTTGTTGTAAATACACATTTTACAGAGAGATTCAGAGGTGCTAACTGCTGCAATACTGTCTTAAGTTTGACACATTTAGTTGCACTGATTGTTCACAGTACATGAAAAGATTTCAAAGCGGAGACCAATTAAAACTCCTTTGAGATCTAGATTAGAATAAAAACGCGTGTGTGCTGTAATATATGTGTGTTACATTACGTACAGTGACATGATTGCCATAATACGGGCATTACATGTCCTACATTACAGGACACACAGAGACAACCACAGATATTTAAAACTTTTATTAGTAAATAAGCATACCATACAAACACACCAGGAAAAACACACTTGAAATGTCCCAGGAAGGCAGTAATCAAATACAATCCTTGAACAATTAAACTCAATGGACTGCAAGTCTCTAAGAACTGGCTAGCAAATGGCATGCTGAACTTGCAAAGAAAAGAGCCCTGAAATACAAACATCAGTAATTTGTACTAAGCAATTCCTTATAAGGATTATAAAGCTTGCATAAAGTAGGAAGATTAAAAATAATTCAGATAATGCCTCTCAATTACAGGCAAAGAGAAAAAGAGTCTCAGTGCACGTCTGCACACTTTAACACACTTTAAAAAGCAATAGTTGACTGGTTTCCACAGCAGTCACCAATATCTTTTGGCTTCACGCCTCCACTATCTCAAACCAGATCAAGAGATTGTGATGGCTCAATTTCACTTCCATTCTTATATCAGTGCTTGCTTTACTTCAGGAAGGGAGGGAGAAAAATTGCGTCGAACTGTCATTTTCTTTTCTTTTAGGTTAGGACATGTCAATGTGTATTTACACATGGAAAATGCAACCTCTGCAAGATTCAGAGCATGGTGTCCCGTCCCCCCCCTTTTCTTTTTTTAAATATAAGAAAAGCTTAAAGCTGACAAGATAATGCTAAAATAATACAAGTTAATTCAGCTTCTAGGAAGAGCATTTAAAAATGTGTCCTTCAAGATACTATTAAACATTCCCTGGTTATTTTCCTCTTCCCAAAGTAAAAATACTCATGTAATATTTGTCCTTCACACTGAACTCTACAGCTAGCAGGATTTTTAAAAAGTGTTGCAAATCTTTTTTTCCTGAGCTTGTAAGTGACCTATTAGCATTCTGATCAAAAACTTAGATGTTATATATGAAGCAACTAAAAATACTGTGCAAGCTGCAATTTCCTGAAATGTTGGGAGCCACAAACCCGGGCCCAAAGTTTGTTCTGAAAGTTAATGGAAGAAAAATAATTTTTATTAAACAACAGTTAACTCTCAAACACCAGCAGCTGGAGGTCTCGCTCTGGAAGCTGTGCTCAGCACTGAGAAGTTGGGATGGTGGGAACAGAAAAAGCCAAGTTGAGAAAGGAGAGGGACAGTAAGAGCAGCTTTGAAGAAAGTGCTCAAGCAGTTCTGGGCATCCAGCTGCACCATTTTTAAGAACTGTCTGATATAGGTGGCTTTATTGCCTGAATGCAGAAGTACAAATGTTCGCATCCACTGTATCAATTTTGTGCTCGTCTTATTGGCAACTATTTTAATCAGAATTTTTTTTCTTAGTGGTTAGACTGCAATGTAGCATGCAGTCATATTACTTCAGTAGCAATGAACGGTCCCCAGCGCCTAGTATAACTACTTAATAGACACTGCAACATTTTCTGTTCCCCACTCCAAATCACCAAAGAGATACTTGTGCATACAGTAACCTAAACTGCCGTCTGGATGATCTGCATTCCCCAGCTCCCAACAACAGTAATTTCATTTTGGTCAGAAAGATGGGCAAGACATTGCAGCAGAGTTGGTTTAAAAAAAAAAACAAAACACCAACACCAACAAAAAATCAGTCTTTTAAAATCCAAAGAATTTCATATACTTCAAGGGTCATTTTTCAGGGTACAATATAGGGCAGGACTACAGTGGAGCAAGATCTTGCTTTCTACTTGCCAAAAGTCCAATCAGTTTATCTGTATTGCTGTTTTAATGATTTAAACTCCAACTCATACATTATTTTCCATTCAGTGCATAGGACAGTAACTACACAAATCTATCAATGTACTATAACTCTTCTCAAATAAGGAGAGCCAAAGTTAAAGCAAGATTTTAGACAATGGCAGAATGGTAGGTACCATGTTTTTTTCTAGAGTTAATTCATCAAAAGCGAACTACACACTAATTATAAATATTATTAAAATAAAGCAAAAAATTCAGTCAGTTAAGAAAACTCAGAATAAAACCAAACACATACAATGGGTCATATAATGGTGCAAGATGATTTACTCTAGGCATAAAGAGGAATATAACTTCAGGATTCAAACAAGAATTTGAATATTCTTCTAGAAAAGATTGTTTCTCAGTTTTAAACTCCTCTGTCAAAAGAATGTAAAAATACACTCACAAACGCATCATTTAAACCCTTGATTTCCAAAACGCTGACTTAAGATTTCCACTGGAGGTACTGCAATTCAGAGCATTAATATAACTATAACACATAGCAAGACTTCAGGATAAAAATCCTTTTGACATGTTTACTGACATCTACTACAGCTAAATTTACACTTGGAAATCTTAAGACATTTTAAATACATTTTCTCCCCAAACTGCCAAAAGCAAACAGATTCCGTTATGTACTAATCACTTAGGAGGGAGGAAGAGCTGAGTTTCTACATCAAAAGTTGACCATTTGTGTCAATTTGCAAGACTACCATCAAACAAGTGATTTTTTTTTTTCCCTTCCATTTTACTATTAACAAAAGTCCTGTAAAATTGCATCACTACAGCCAAATATAAGTATTATTATTCCTGGAATGCACTTATAGAAGGAATGCAAAGCCTACCCTATGCAAAATAGCAAAAGTGTACAATTACATTTAGACTACCTGATGAGACAACCACTTCTTAAGGAAAAGGTGCTCAAGAAATTGAAAATTCAAATTAACAAGTCACCCACACTCTCCAACACCACAGTGAAAAAACACATATGTATATGCACACAGCCAACTACATCCCAAGCACAAGCATGTAAATTTATTTGTTTATATCTAAACAAATCTGTCATTTTCATTCAGGAAACATCACATACTTTTCTCCCCAGTTGTAGGTTTGTCTTTGTGTATTTTTATACATCTAATGTTAACCTGTTAGCTTGTTCTGCCTAAACTATGACGACTCTGGCTATAAAGGGGTTCCTGAATTCACTCTGCTTTTTGCAGAATAGCAACTTCAATTATCTTCACTAACTTCTTCTATGTAAGGCTGTAATAATTCACCATAAATTTTACTAAACACAAGAGGAAGAACAGCATACATAGAAAGCAGATGCATGCACCTACACATCCACTCCTCCTTGCCCCAAAACTGAACTCCACATCACTCCACAACCCACTACACACACACCCTACATACATACTCTAGAAATTGGTTTCAAATATAGAAAAATATTTGCAGGACTTTCATGGCTGCTAACTTTATATTTGAAGGATTACAGAAACATACTGCACAAAAATAGGGAGCAAAAGCAGTGATGCTTTCTTATACTCAAAAACTCAAAACTTAAGGCCAAAATTCCAAGAGGTTCTATAGTTTCAAGTGATGCTATACGGATAATCTAGGACTTTGATGACATTAAGCCAATGCCTTATTCATATCCTGAGCAGCAAATATGGAAGTCCAGGAAAAACAGAGGCAGATTAGAAAAGCCCCTCTATTTCATTTGACAATCGTTTAAAAAGCACAGTGTAGGGAGAGGATCCAGAAAGCATATAAACCACGTTTTCTATGAAAGCAACACCATTGGATTTATGTGCATGGGTTTTCTAGATATTATAATACTACCACATATCATGGCCAAGACTGTGAAGACTGGGTGCACGAATGTGGCCTCTCTATGGGTACAACCATGGCAGAAAGAAGCACGGAAGATGCCTAAAGTAGTTTGACAGACTTTATATATAAAACCACTTCGGTGGAAGAAGAGGAACGCTATTTGCTGTAGATGGCAACCACCACCAAAAGAGTTTGCTTGTGACTGATTAAGTAAAACTGAACCAGAAAATTTCTAGGGAGAGAGCACAACCCAGAGCTTACAAAAAAAAAATCTCTTGGGATAAGTCTGGGGAATTCCCTGTTTCAGATACAGAAAAGGAAACCATAGCTGTAATAGGAACTCAAGGATCTACTTTAAAAAGCACATGAAGTTTACGAAGTACTGCCTGAACACGTGAACCTTCACAATAAAATGTGATCTAGTGGTGTAAGCACAGGACTGAGTCAGAAAGCCTGACATTTAAGACTGGATCTAACATCAGTTCTTGTGGTTTGGGGAGACTGTTTATGACAAAATTTTCACCAGTGACTCTCAACTGTATCTGGCAACTTGGCTCTCAAGCTTATTTTGCACAGGTGCTAGACACCGACTCCCACGTAAAAGCACTGAGTACCATTAAGGCTTAGCATCCAGGGGAGAGGGAAGCAGAACTGCAAAGCATCTCTATTTGAATTTAGCATAAGCAGACATTCAAATTTAAAAGACTTTTGTGAAAGTCCTTGCTTAATTGTTTAACTCTTCAAAATAGCAGACTTAATCACTGTGACAACTTCAGGGAGACTGCAAAAGAAAAAAACTGTTAGAAGTGTTCTATGCATGTAAATAGATAAGGTTATCTTCAGCTATAAAAGCTAAAGCTTTTATAAAAAAGCTAAAAATCAGACTCTGAGAGGCACTTTGATGTCATTTAGACATCAAAGTCCAAGAGGTGAGTCACAAAATGTTCCACTCCTGTCCCCAAAATCTCTTGATGAACCCAGCTTTTTCAGTAACTAGTATTTCAAGAGTTGCTTAAAGCACTGCTTCTGGACATACCCACATGCAATGCAGCTCTGCAGGCTCGTGGTTTATGCCACATTTAAGCCTGTGAGCACAAAGCTGGTACTTTGCACCCAAGCCTGTTTAGGAGCTTAATTCAGTAGTTGTGGGTTTATGCTCTGCAGAGATTTCCACTCACAGCATGCTGTATGCATTGCTTGCATTGAAAAGCACATCCACAACAGTAAACATAACTCTTCTGTAATACTCCAGATGTTGCAGCCTAAGCAGCAAGAAATCCAAAATCTAGCAAGACAATCTTTAGCTTAAGAGAGTTTAAAACCCTCCCTGTCAGGAAAGCGCTCAACCCGCCAAACAAAGCAATAAGGAGGTCATTTCTACCTCTCCCTAGAAGGCTGGGCCACTGTGGAAAAAACCACGAGATTCAAAGGGTCTTTAAGAGCTCCAGTCCCTGCTCCACATCAAACAGGCATTAGATAAAATGCAGGAACACCAGGGAGCTTAAGCGTTCCTTGGTCGGAAAGACAGTAACTGGGAATCCTGGTATTTAGCACTTAAGCTCTTCTGTTCATTGTATACAGAACACAGGCATCTAAATCTAAGTTTAATGGAGTGATTGCAGGCCAGGACTTAGATTCCTGTAGTTCTGGCATGATGATAGGCTGCACCGCAGAAATCAGCCCATTTCTGTATCTGCCTCCAAATATGCTGCAGCATTTTTTGGAAATCCACACAACTCCCAAAAGGCACATCTCCCAAAGTCAATGCTGAACACAGCAAATATGCGATGGTTCAGTCCTCTTTAGCTGCCCAACCAGATTTCAATTACTGCAGTTTGGAATTTCATAATGACGAAGCACAATTTAATGGGATTTTCATTTGTTAGTTAGATGAGTTCCTATCCACTTCTATACTTCCTCAATTCAGGCAGGGCAGAAATTCAAGCTGTGAAGACAACACCAGATTTTGCAATGCATTCAGGACTTAAGGAAAAAAAAATTCAAATACATCAAAGCGGTCAGATAAGTTAGTACTCAATAGGAAGTTGTTTCTTGAAAGGAAATTGCAAATTTCAGTCAAAGAGGAAGATGGAGAGTTATAATTAACTAACTGTTCCAAAAACTTCAGAAAGCAGGAAGGATTTGAGAAGGTTGCATGAAGAAACTGCACGCAACTACATAAACAAGCTCAGTTTAGGACTATGTAAATATCTTAAGAATATGTCTCCAATTAAAATAAAATAAAAAAAAACAACAACACAAAAAAACAACCAACCAACAAACAAAATCTCCCATCAAATTGCACATATTTCTGAAAGGACGTATCAGATATCCTAGCAGTTGTTACATTTGGACCTATTTACCAATTAGACAGGCTAGATGTAGACACCTTAAAACTGGCTGTCCAATACAAACACATTTATATTATGCACCTTCTTCAGTTATGGAATACATAACAAATGTATTTAAAACCAGAACACTTGCTATATCTTGTTAAAGTTTTCCCTATCACTCACAACTTTCTAGCATTCAAATATCTAGTCTTCTCTGAAGAGAAGTGCACATTTTAATGCACATTCAGCCAACAGCAAAGCAACTGCTATTACGATTTTTGGCCAATTAATCCATTTAGCTTAACTGGCATTCATATCCAGTGTCCAAATTGTGGGCGTCTGGTCACAAGCACAGTAAGGGTAATGGGCTAGATAGATCTTTGGTCTATCCTATATAGCCATTCTTACATCTTATCAGAAAATGTTCCTCTGCAGCTGGGGAAGAGGTGCATGCTTGCAGGGTCATTTAATACAAGAGTTAGATAAAAAAAGGTACTGACTAAAGACTCTGTTCTCTAGTTCCTGGCCAGCAAAAGAGACTTACTTTGTCTTTCATGTCCCAAAACACCCACTTCAAGCTGCAACTATACACACACACATTATTGGTAAAACCTTTCCAATTACACTCAGGTACAGTAACAAGGTAAGTGGGAATGTACCCAGTTCACAGACACAGCTTTTGCTGTAATACCGTGATAGTGTGGGCTTGGCATGATTACATCATACATATTATCTTGGCAGTCAGGCAGCAGCAGCTCCACCAACTGAGCTCAAGGCCAAGCCATCAACAGTTGTGCTGAATGCAGTTGTCTGCACATTTTTACAAAGGCTTTCCCATTTATTATGTTTGTTTTAATTTACTGCCCTTATCTTAGTGCTGTACTGACATCCCTATGCAATGTTTGTATACCCAGTAAGTTGTGAGAAAACATGCAGCAACAGGCAACAAACTCTAGTCTTGTCATGATCATTTTGCAAATGATGCTCAAACTTTTTCACTCCTGATGAAGTAAAATAGACCATGCATAATTAAGCCTGAAAACTCTGTCAGGCACATGTGTCTTGGAACCACAAATCTGCTTACTTCTGAACTCCATGCAAGATCTGTTGCTACAGCACAACCGTAAACTCTTTCTAACCTTCTCGAACAGTATTCTCAGCCATTTTCAGTTCTTCTCCCTACAACATTTAACCTCTTAGCCCCAAACTAGCCTATGTTAGTCTCAGAGATGACAACAAAAATGAGCCATATGTGCCACCTTATGAAATCCATACATCTGGCTCTATTTGACAGGACTGCCATTCTGGTGTTGTCCCTTCTTCACTATATGACACCTGCCCCTTTCTTTGCTCTTCTATTCATCCTCTTTGCACAAAAAAAGGATGTAAAATAAACATGAAACAGAAGTAAATACTGGAAGTGACTGTATTTCAACTAGAGCAAAAGATTTCTTTTAAAAATAGTTGCTAGCATAATTAAGGTCTGCAAGAAACAGCACTTATTAGGCTTTATTAAAATTATAGGATTAACACCAGGGGTGGAGTGTGTAAATTACAAAACTGATGTTAGTTGTAGCAGTACATTTTTCTTATTTTGAGGATGAATCCCAATATGCCAGAAATTAAAGACCCACATTTAGCTTGCATAACATGGGATAGACAGTAGCTGAGCTGGGTCTTTGAGAAGCTGTGAGGACAAGTTCACCTAGCTCATTGTTTAGAGGAAGAGAGGCTTTCTAAAGGCCATGCCTCTGACCTGTGCATTGAACAAGTTGCTTTCCACACCCATCAGCCTCCCAAAAGCTTCAGTAGCATGGATATACTAAAAACTTCTCCCCACATCTTCAGAGCCACATCTACCTCCAAACACAAGACAACAGCAGAAGAATCTATTGAATGTTGGCAAAATGATGATCAGAGACAGTAAGAAGAGAAACACAATAGTGTCCTTGCAGACTTAGAGGCAGAAAAAGGAATTTACAGTAACATCTCCCTCTTTTCCCTGCCCTCACCACCACCCCCAAAAGTAAATCACGCAGCCGTGTACACTCCTGCACAGTGGCTTTAATATGCTGAGTGATTAAAGGTGACGGTGATGACTACAGGCCATACTATGTATCTTTAGAGGCTTTTCAATTCAACACTGAGGGGCCAAATGGGGCTACTGTGTATCTAAAATATTTTACTCTGATTAAAGGTGTAATTATAGAGTTAGTCATAATAGCTGCCATACTTTAAAAGAAACCCACCTCTCCTTCAGGGGAAGGGAAGGAAATTAATGCTACTTTATTCATCCAAACACACTCTCAGTTAAATTCAAATACAACATGTGGACTAGATAAATACAGTGACACACAGCCACAAACACTTAGTAATTCAAGATAGAACAGGGAGATGAATCTTTTAACCTATAATCTTCGCAAAGGGAAACTGAATCTTATGATTAAGAGTTCTGTCATATCTGCACAGGTATCAGTGGAGGCTGTGTGTTTTCTTCTCAACTGTCATAAGAAATTCATGCTGGTTTTAAGGCCTAAATACGAGCAAAGACACTGCAAACACAGGATCTGACACAGAGCTTAAGAGATTTACTTGTTTACACGGTTAGTGCAAAACTTCTATGGATATCCACATAAAAGTTGCACAGAGGGGTAGGCTGGCGCTAAGTATCTTATTTAGCACAAACAAAACAAAAATCTGTTCCTTCTCTTCTCACTGTATTTTCAACCCTGCAACAGATTTGCTCCATTATTGTTACCTTCAGCAAATCATCACTGCAGGTCCACAGGAATAATGATTTTTGTCTAGGAGAGGTTTCCTTGGCATAGGTCACCTTGCACAGAAAAGTAATTGATCTCAAATAGCCACTACTATTGATGTATAAGAAAAGATGAGGGAAGGTAATTTCTGTACATAGCTATACCTTTTAAACTAACTCTTCTGGTTACACAGGAGAGAGGGTGAAAAAGAAAATGCGCAAGCTTTAGTTTTTCACCCATTTTTTTACTGACACTCAAAGTCAACATTTAACACCACTCAAGCCATTTAGAGAACCTTCCCCAGCGAGCGCTGCCTGGAGACCCTCCAGGAGGTTCAGTTTCCTGAGCAGACAAACTCAGACACAACACAGGCCTAGTTCACTTGAACCTGAAGGAGGGGAGGCAGGATCTGTGCAACATCTTGATCCACAGCAGTCTCACCCCCCAAACCAAATGACAGAACCAGATTGGATAAAAGACATGCCACATTTCAAGGGAAAAAGAAAGAAGGGTAAGAGATACAGGAGAAAAAAAAGGTCATCCTTGCCAATAAAGTTTCCAGTTATCTGCATGGACACTTGTACACCCTCTGGAAAATCTCCTTCTGGAATAAAATATTTAGAGCATTTGGTGTGCATTCAACAACTCTGAACAAATCTATTGAGTTTTAATGCTTAACCTTACTCCTCTCCCCCTTTTATTTTTTCAGCATTGGTGTTAGAATCTTTAAATATTCTATAGTTCAACAGCTGAACATACATTCCCCATACTAATCGCTTGACAAGGGAGAATGCTGACCAGGACCCAGCCGAAGCTGGTTTTGCTAACATAATTTGTTAGATAACAGAAGTATAAATTATCTTTACACGTGCACAGTTTTTAATCACTATCTTTTGCCCAACATAGCTCAGTGGTCAAGTCCCAAGAATAATTTTATGGGTCCTGTCATCTCTGTTTTTTTCCAAGCATTCTCTCAAGTGATCCCGTAGTTCCATCACTGCACCTCCCTTGAGCTAGATTTCCCTCCCTTTTACAATGCTATTCTTTAAGTTTTTACACACTTGATAATAGAGGGAAGAAAACACCATTGAAAATATATAAGAAAATTTTATCCAGCATCAACAGAACTATACAAGAATAACAAAAACACAGATCAAGATACACTGTAAAGCCATAAAGTTACAAAACGCCACATACAATAGTTTTATGGGAAAGAAGGATGGGAAAAAATTCTCTTCCAGATTTCACACCATTTCCTTCCCCCACACACACCCAATTTGGGTGAGGTAGGAAGCAAAAGAGTTTTTTTGTTTCTTTTAATTTGCCCTGAAATGTACTTTAAGTAATTGCAAGTGAGTGACACCTAGTGATGAACACAAATCTGATCATCCTCCACTCTCCCACACAGAGAAGATAAGCCAGCAAGCACCAACAGGTAACTCAGGAGTGGGTGTTGAATCATGGGAACCTGACACTACTATGTTTCTCTCCCTTAAAAGCCAAACATCAAGTGAGCCAAGACCTAGAAACTTAGTGCACAACTAAAAAAAAAAAAAAAAACCAAAACAAAAAACAACAAACAATCAACAAACCATAACCCCCCCCCAAACTAAAATGGCTAATCTGTCCAAATAAGAGACAGTTAAAACAGATCTAATCATGACCTGTAAATTCACTTCTCCATTCTCTTTAAAACTGATCACCTCTTTCTAGAAACATCAAGTTCTCCCAGCGATCTCATTGTTAATTAAAAAAAAAATATCCCAGAAGCAAACGGGAAGAATGGGTTTCTCATCAAATACTAAAATATCAACGGTTGTCTTAGAGACCACATAGTGATGTCTCTGGCATTATAACTGCTATCCTGTTGTAAGGATTTTATGACCTTGTCAAAGACTCTTATTTTGCCAGTAGTTCCAAAATTATTGCTCACAGAGCAGTTACTGGAAGTGAAGGGGAGGGGATCTAGTGTGATTTGTGGTAGGGTTACAGGAAGGAAAAGTATGCTACTATGCAAAGTAGCAACAACACAGTCCCCTGAAAGGGAAGCGGGAATAAAGAGACCAAGAAAACTGGTCTGACTTTTCAACACCATGACACAGACAATCCTGTACATGGGAAGCTCACCCTGAAGAAGAGATTTCTTTACTTAATGCATTTCTAAGAGCAGTCCAAAGCTCCAGGCTAAGAGAGCAAAACACAAAATCCTGTAGGAAAGGGAAGTGATTAACCTAGCAGGAGCCATTGCTGCTTTCACGCACTATTTGCCATTTCATCTATTTTTGTCACAAGCGGGATTTTGTTGCTGGCATCTCGAGAGTAGCTCCTGCTTTAAAGACACAAAGTATACACTGTGATTAAAAACCATTACAAGGACAGGAATCAAAAAAATAAGAAAAATCAGTGGGCGGAGAAAGGAAAACTTAAACACATGCTACAACTTGCAGACCTTGTTCTGCTCGGTAAACCCATGGCCATCAACTTTTCTCTCCTCACAGATTCGTGCGAGGTCGGGCTTTTTTTTTTCCCCCAATCCTTCCACAAACATTAAAGAAAATTCAAAAGCCTGTAAAATTTAAAGCCCTGAAATCCCAAGCTCTTCTGAAAACTAACGCAACAGAGCCACCTACCATGCGAAGGCAGGACTGACAGGGCTCAGGCAGCAAGAGCCGCCACTGAAACTTATTTGAATGAACTTGACCCAGGTTGGCAGCAGGCCAGCGCCCTACGTCACCCTGTGACTTAACAGAACACAGTGTTCTTGGCACCTGCACAAAAATGTGTTGAAATCCACGCTGGAGAGAGAGAGAAAAAAAGTCAGTGTATGTTTCAAATTAATAAAGGAAAATGGTAACGAAAAGGTAATAAAACAAAGGCAGCATTAGATATTTTTAAATGCATCCACTGCATTTTTCCCCCAATTTATTCATATTGTTTGGTGTTCCCTTGTGTACCAGAAGCTCGGCACAGTGGCAGTTCTCCCCAGGACAAGCCCTTCCCTGTCCAAAACCCGTCCCACATGCTCTCCCTCTCACCTCTCCCCGTGCCCTACCTGGAAAATTCCAGTGCAGCGCTCAGCCAGGCAGCGAGAGCAGACACCGGCTGCTGCGCCAGGGCTGCCCCTGACTCACTTCCTCGCCCAGCCCTCATGCAGAGGCGACACTGCAGGCATCTCATGCAATACTTCTATAGGGGATGATCGGTTATACAGTTATGTCATTCACAAATGGATTAAGCTAATGCTCTGTCATGAGATGAAAAGCAAACAAGTAGAAGGAGGACAGGCAAAATAAACTTAATGAACCGTGAACTTAATGTACTTCCTCCACATACCACATGGCTATTACCTCCCTTTTCCACATTTTCTTCCTCCAGGACTCCCCTTCTTTCTCTCCAAAGCCTAGCCTCAAGTCCCTTTTTCTCCTCTCGTCTGTCACCTCTTCCCCTCTCTGCTGTCCTATCCTCCTCTTCAGTGACTGATCAAGACATTTCACACCTGTAGGTGCAGGATCAAAACGAGCTCACAGATGCCTGCTGAGAGGGCTTTCCCCAGTCACCTATTCAGTGCCCATACCTGCCACCTGCAACCCCACCAGTGTCTTGACAGCACAAGCCTCCAGCAACATCTTCCAGCCAGGCCATCAGCCACAACGACAGGAAGATGAATCCAGTTTCATCCTCATTACCCTCTGCACACACATCCTCAGCCTAGCACGCAGCCCATGTGGTTAGAGGGATATACGGGAGACAGTAAGGCAAACGTGGTCTCTACCTGGACAGTCCACTGAAGCTGCTTCCACCATTTCAGTGCAAACCTGAAAAGCTACATCAGTTAATATCTGATCCAGTGTTCCACCACCCTTCATCCATCAGCTGAAAGACGACGACGACATTTTTGTCTAGTTATAGATTCTCTAATGAGACATGCAACACATGCATCTAGGAGATGATCCACATCTCTGGTCAGCCCTTCCAACACCAGGAACCTGTGTTATATGTGAAAGTTGCACTGATTATTTTTCACCTTGACTATTACACACTGCAAGCTACTATTATGACTATAGAAATAAACTATCTGTTAACCAAAGAGACAATAAAACTTGTATGGGAAGCAATTAGGCCCTTTCAGTAGTCCCTGTTTAGTATCACAGAAAATCCTTTCAAAAGTTCTTTTCTTCCAACCAGAACCCTGCTTATGCTTTTCAAATTAAAATAGTATTAGCTTCAACACTATAACAGTGGGGAAAATAAGTCTGCTTTAACACCCCAAGAATGAAAAAAAATAACGAGAAAGAAGTCATGCGTTTGAAGTTTTGTGGATATATTTTTCTGATGCTTAAAATGCCATTTTCTGAGTAACTGCATCGTAAAGTAAAAAAACCTAGGAAGATACGAAAAGTACAATTATTACACCATTTTCTTTTGCCTCTCTGTGGGATACACCAAGGACACATTCACATATAGAAAAAACCCCACAATGTTGATCAGGACAAAGTAAAGAATGGGACTACTTGAAGAATGAATAATTTAAAAGCTCTTTATAAACAATTAACGATCATTTGACACAACCATGTATAAGCAAAAATTTTCACAGAGCAAGATAGACAACAGTGGAGATGATAATTTCTAACCTCGTCTTTCTATGGTCAGGCTCCAGATCAACGAGGGCAGCTAAATAAGTAGCAGAGACAAAGTGAATTCAGAGTTAGGTAAGTTACACAGGAAAGGCATTCCAGTAAGAAATACACAGACTGCTGATGACACAGATGACAGGGAACTCATATCAAGACACATAAATTTCCAATGACATGCCTTGACTTGATAGGTCTTTAAAAATCTTTAAAAATCCCTATAGAAGGAGCAGTTCATATTTATTTAGCAAAGATGTGCCGGCATTCACACCATATGCATCTAATGTCAAAGCAGTTATCTGCCCATTCCCCTCCAAGCACAGCCAGAAACACTACTCCTGCAGCGGAGATGGGGGGAAGATTTTCACAGAAGAGGGAAGCTCTTCATTAGTCTCATGTTTACAAAGGAGTTTACTGGGTTGTCAAGGAGGAAAAAAACCCACAGTGATCCCCATACAACATGCTTTGAATACACACAATTAAATTTGTCACAAAATTATAGATGAGTTCTCCGCCAAACTTTGAAAGCCTGCCCCAGTACCCTCGCCTCTCTCCTAATTGGGCTTGGCAAAGGAACACCAACATACTGTTAAGTCTGAAAGTTTGCTCGAGAACCAGATCCACAGGTTGGAGAAGTTTTCTCGAGCCACTCCCAGCTGGCTAGTGGGCAAACCACAGGGAGACTGCCAGAGCCTCCAAGGAGGGCAAAGTTGAGGGCAGGATGTGACACACTTACCGCAACCACGCAGGCTACTTGTCTTCCTAACACGCAGCATGGCTTACAGCCTCTAAGCAAATGCACAGGACTATTAGCTCAAACAGGGTGAGATTAATTTTTTTATTGTATTGTTAAAATACGTATTCAATAAGATAATTTGTCCTTACACTGCGAATGGGATGTTTAAAAAAAAAAAAAAGAAAAAAAAAAAAAGAGTTGGGATCTCATACAATTAAAAGATAAAGCAACGAGTCCTCATATTTTGTAGCTGAACACAAAAGCCAGCAAGGCCAGTGCTCCACTGCCCTTCTCCTAAACCACCTCATCTCTCTGGAACATGAAGTATTTCAGCTTGTTAAGTCCTGGAATATTTTCATTTGCGGTTTAGGGAATCTCAAGTGATTGGATACAATTAGCTGCACCAGGACCAAAACCAGAGTAACACATTCCCTGACTTTAGTACATGCTGTTTGAATTAAAACTTTCAGTTGCAGCACGTTATGTTTTTATTTAACATACAAAAGAAAACCCCACCTATTCACCAACAATTTTAATGGTAAAGCCCCATTTTCAAAGCACAGTTGAATCCTGAGCCATGAATGCATCTCTGACCATCTTCAACTATATACATATGAAAGCAACCACAACAGCACACAACTACAGCTAGTTACATACCTACCAGGTAGGAGGAAGGGAAAAAAAGAAAAAGAAAAAAAAGTGAAAGGAATACTTTTATTTTCTTAAATACAACACCGTTTGTCAATTTAAAAGAAGGAAGATTATACCAGATGGGTCACCCTCCTTAAAAACAAGTGTAAACAAGACTCAGATACTGAAGAACAGCAATACCTTGTAGCTCTGTTAACATGTCAATTTGTTCAAGAGTTTAGTCATTTGCTAATAAAGCGAGGAGCACTTACTGGACATGTCAGTAATGTTGCAGAACCTGACAATCTAACATGTTTGCCTACTTTCTCCTCCCCCATTTTTAAACATTGTTAAAATCCGGTTAGAGGGTCAGAGAAAAGAATCTAGGACAGATCCATAACAACAGTGAGTCGTAAGTGCAGAAGCAACGTAAAAACATGACTTCAGAGGAGCAGGAAGTGCAATAGCACACGAGAGAGACAATCACGTCCATAGCTGAATAAAACCAGGATAATGCCAGAATTAGGTTAGCATTGCATTTGAGCTTCTGGAATATTCAAAGTCAAAGCATTTTAATTCTATTGGTGTTTTATAACACCTGATCTGTCAGTCCTCAAAACACTTTGGTCTGGAAATTACTTATTACCAGATGAAAAGCACAGAAAATAGGTGAAGGAAAAAATGTCTAGCTACCTATGGGGCAACACAACAGGATTTGTGATCTCTGGTTACAATAAATGCAGACAGAGGCAGACAAATTGCAACCATCTGACTATGCATACAAAACTCAAGACCTTTCAATTTATTAAATAAAAGTTATAACTGTTTGCAGTGAAAGAGATTATGTTCATTGCCAGCCACATCAGGGAACATATTTCTAGATATTTGTTTTTATTTTTACCAATTGCAGCTTAGAGTTGGGGGATGTGTGTGTGTGTGTGTATTCTTTTTCAAAAGCTAGTGCAGGTTGATGTATTTTTCTAAAAACAAATGCACATACTTGTAGTACTGACCACATTTTAACCACAGTAACAATGTCATACAACCCATCAGGCTTCTCGATTCTACAGAGTTTCCCAATGTTAAAACAGATTTGTACTTACATCTTATTTAAAAAAAATTCAAGTTGGTTTCTTCAGTCTTAATTTCATTCTCACTTTTTGGTAATTCCTTTAGATCTGTAACCATCACCACCTTCACTTTAAAACTAGTTTCATTACGCACTAGTTTGCCTTAGTGTGTCCTCCATGTGGTTTTTAAGATTTTTAGCAAGTATTGATTTTCCACAGTACAATTTCCGCTCTTTACAACACTACATAGTTAAGCTCGTAACACCAAACAAAAGAATTCCTTTTGAGCTTTTTCCGGCATTGTTTGTTTATATTTCTACGCATGCAATTAGTCTAGCTTTATCTAGCAAAAATTAAAGCATTATTCTTTTTAGAAACTGAACATACTGGGACTAATGCCTGCCAGAGAGATTGAGGCACCAGGTATGAAGTTTCAGTTTCATTAAGTAGAAGTAACCTATCAGATTCACTCTGCATTTTAGATGTAAACAGCAAACCAGAACTTCCTTTTGCTTTAATCCCATAAACATTGGCATAATGCCACATAAGATAACATGCTAAGCAGACTTTGGAACCTGAGGACTTAAATGCACAATAAAGCAGCAATTAAAAAATTGTGGATATCAAGGAAACAAAGTAAGAACAGCAAGAACAAGTCAGGCCAGAGACTTGTTGAACTCGGCATCCTATCTGGGATCTGCAGTGGTCTATATGAGATGCATACAGCAAAGAAGTACAAAGCAAGTGAATACTTCTTTCCTGATATACTCCTCCACAGTGAAGTGATTTGCAACTCCAGCAAGGGAACACCATTCGACTTATTAGCTTAAGGGATTTTTCTCCAGAAAAAACGGTTCAATCACTTTTAAACCAAACTCTGCAGAAGTCTGGTAATATTGTACAACTTCTTAATATTTTTAATGTCAGCAAAGAAAGTAATTGGAAGGGACCACAGGTGGGTCACCAGCCATACGTTTCCGATCGAGTCATTGTGTTTTACTAGTGCTGCAACACCTAAAGAAGCCTCAGGAAAGTTAAGGAGTGTTATGCTGAGACCTGTACCAAAAAATGCAAAAAGAAGTGGCGACCTCTGTTCAATGACTTTGTGCCAGCTAAAGAGCCTGAGCAATGAACTGCATTTTTAAAAAGCCATAGTGCTGGAGGAATGAATACATTGAAAGACACTTTTCTGGTAGTTAAACCCTACAATACTACCAACACTTGAGGATCTCCTTCAGAATATTTCATTCATTCATTCCAGTTCAGGAAAACACATCAGTTGCATTATCATCTTCTTTCTTCTTTTTAAAAGTGGAGCATAATGTTGCTAACAAGCAGATGGAGAATTTTTACGATCTACTGGCTGCAAATCTCAAAAATTAAATCCATTTCCTGTTCTTCCATTTAAAATATGCATGGCAACAAAGCACCAGAAATTAGCATTGAGTGGTCTCTTAAATCATCCCTCCCTGCTCAAAATGTGAAAATAAACCACCACACATTATATCACCAGTAGTCTTACTTTTTCGGCTCTGTGATGATGACAAGAATCATGACTGTGTCAAAGCTATTATTGTCTCCCTTATTACTTCTAACTGTTCAGAGTGTCTGGACCATGCAAGGCAGATAGAAAACTTCCACCACCACTTTCCAAGATGCTTACAAATTAATTTATAGCAATTCAGTAACAGCTGAGTAGCATTAAAAAAAATGCAATTCACATGCAGAGAATTTTAAAAGTTTTGCTTCTTCACAACCAAATTTTTGAAGTCATGGTCCACAAGCAACTGCTGCATTAAATATGCAGAAATGCCAACCTGAGAATGCTCAAGGTAGTTGTGAAGTTACACATACAAGAAAAAATTATATGGAGTACTTTGTAATAATATAGTATAACTCCCCCTCTCCCCCTTAAATATCACTGTCATTCTTGTCTTCAAAAAGTGACTTGCACCACCTAAGTGTGGCATAGAAGTTATGTTGCCTATAATACTATATAAAATCACGTTCTAATTTTCCTTTCCATTATTTCCCCAATTATTTCTTCCACTTAGCTCCCAATACAATGAACTATGATGATGTTAACTAACTTAAATATTTATTCTCAGCATCCACAATGGGAACTGAGGAGATATGTGCAATATTTTTCATACACGAAAAATTTTTCATGACTCATACACCAAAGTTATGAATCAACTCAGCATCTTCATTATCAACAGAAGTGACGCATTCACCTTTTTTGGTAATTTTTTTTTTTTTAAAAAAACATTGAAGAAAGCAAAACAGATATTTTCCCGGACCTAGTTTCTCCTCTGAGCTCATTAGACTTAAGAAGCCATCAATATATATGGGAACCATTGTTGTAAAGCCATGTAAGAAAAGAATTCTCTGCCCTGTTCTGATGCCCGCTTAACTACTTTTTCCCTCCACAATTCCTGTGGTTAGTGCTTAAGTTTTTAACAATAAAATGCTGTTACAGAAAAAAAGCAATCACAGAATCTTTAAATTATAAGTAATGTAAGCCACAAATAAAAAATAATGTAAGACACAAATCTAGCTCTACTGTTTGCATGGGAAAAAATGTGGAAAACAAGACTCAAGTGCGTCTAAATGTTAAAGAGTAGATAGGAATAATCATCCTCCTGCATTTTTTTCAGACTTGTTTCTGTAAAAACATTGATTTTGTTGTTGTTTAAACTGACAATCTTATCTGCTGTCCGGCTCATTACTTTTTAGGATGAGAGTTGCAATTATGTCCTATTTTATTTCCTCGTCCTAAATTTGTACCCTTTGAAAGTCTACATAATCTGATATTTTTTTATCCACCCTCCCCCACAAACTATGTAAGAGAACAATACATCTCTCTCTCTCTCCTTACCGCCTTCTCCAATAACTACAGGCTGAGGCTGATGACAGTTTCTTAGTGCAAAGGGCTGCCTTGACTCTTCCTTTCTAAACCAGTAAGTAAACATCATACAAAAACTCTTATATCCTCCCAACACACCAGAAGTATCTTACATTATAAGGATGATCCTGCTGAGTCCTGTAAAGGAGGGACACATTAGCCAAAGCTCACCGTTGGTTGAGTTTCCAGGTATACAGCTATACAATCTGGTTTTACAAGCAGCTCTGTAAAACTGTTACATTACTATCTGTAATATTGTTAATTCTTTTCTATGTACACGTCTGCAAAGAACAAAGTGAAAGGAAATATGATGTTTTATCTACAATTGCCACAACTAAAATGTCTTTTTTCTAATAATGCATTATTAGATAGGCGTATCCACCCCCACCAAATGTCTGGAGATCATGAACTTAAATTGGTTCAGAAATGGACTAGGTAGTTACTGAAGGATAAAACTCACAATGTCTCCCAGACTTAATAATCTCAATGCAAATTCTGGCTCAGAAAGCACCTAAACTGCAATAGAGATCCTCATTCTCCCACTGCACAATGTTTAACATAGTCTTACACTTTTCTCCCAATACTATTATAACTCAGGACCTTCAATATAATAATCCTGTGTCATCAGTTTATGAATAACACATTATTCATTACTTTAGCATTATGCACTTATTTCCAACTTTAGTCCACACTATTATACACTCATGCATTCACATACATGCTCCGAAAGGAAGCTGCAATTACCCTTCTTACCCCAGAAAGAAAGTTCAGTATTGGGGATTTACACTATTTATTCTTTTTATACTGCTAGTTACGCTGTTCTCCCATTCCAAAAGATCCTGAAGTGCTTCATATCCTAGACAAATCACTTTATTACTGGAACATACCAGATTCACAATGAAACTCAGCAACACCCTTTTTTTTTTTTTAATTTCATGATGCTTAAATGTACTTCAACAACAACAAAAAAAACCATAGTCCTTTTCCAATTAGTCATAAAAATGGAAGATTTCAATTATAAAGAAAAACAAACAAAAAACCCCTCCAAACTTACCTTTGCACTTCTCCCTTACCCAATCAAGCAAGTTAAAGAAACATAGTCTACAAAGCCTGTCACGAGCTCACTCCAGGGAAGCTAAATGCTTCTCTAGGCAAGTCTGGCTACAGCCATCACCCTCTACAAAATCTATGCTGTCTCAAAGGCTTCTCTCCCTCCCTATGTCTGTTCAGAAAGTTTATTAAAAACATGAGGTAAGCATAAACTAGACTACGTGGAAAAATGCCCTGCAGAAACCACACAGAGCAGCAGGTGGTAGAGACCTAGAGCTACAAAGGGTGCCCACTGCATCACATCAAATGGAGATCTGTTTGTAACGTCTTTTGGTATGCAACCTCTCAATTGCATAGAAAGCACAGAGGGTGGCGACTGAAAGAGGACAAAATTCATACACGCTGAAAACCCCACACCACACAAACATGGGAATAGCTGTAGGGGAATCTAGGATCATTCTAGCCCCTTACTTTTGTCTTCAACAACGATTAATGTCAGATCTTTAGGGAAGAATCTAAAACAGGACAAGCATGTGGCAATGCTGCCACAGAACAGTCTCCCTGATTCCAGTTTGTGGCTTCAACTAGAGGCAAGATATTTGCATTTAATCCTTAACAGATTTGTCTTCCATGTGTTTGTCCAATTAGTTTTGAACCCATGTAATCTTTCAGCATCCATATCACCCTGTGGCAAGAAGCTTTGCAGCTCATATGGTGGGATGAATAAACTCCTTTTTAATGTTGAATCAGCCTGCTAGTTTCACTTGATGTTTCCTAGCTCCATACGGGACCTAGTCATTTCATTTACTTCTTCCTATCTATTTGTGATTCATGGGTTTCTTTCATGTCCTTTCCACAGCAATCTCTTTTTGAGGTTGAAGGTTTCTATACTACAGAATTTTTCTCATTCAGAAAACATCCTATATATCTGATCACTCTTACCAACTTGCTCTGAAGATTTTCTAGTTCTACTGCACGTTTTTTTTTTCGTGAATGGGAGGACCAAAACTACTATCCACAAGTACAGCTGATGTGCAAACTTAATGGATTTTTAAAGTTGCAGTGTTTTTAGCAGCTTTTCAGAGTATTTAAACCCCAACGGGAAACCTCAACCCTTCTCATCCATGACTCCTTTATGTCAGGATGAAGCTATTTTGCCCACTTTGTTTGCCTTCACAAACAGACAATTCCAATCTGCTTTTCTCACTTAGCTTCAATGGTCCCTTTCCCACGCACAGGAAGGTGTCAAGGTGTCTGCAAACTACCAACAAGTCATTTTGTCTCAGAAGCTTCAAACTTCCCAGCAGCCCCACTGGGATTCCTACAAAGGGAGAACAGGGCTTTCCTCCACTGGTGTAGCAACAAGAAAAACACACACAGAGAAACAAGAGTTGTTATGTGCAGAACACTGGAGGCTGCCACAACAGCACTGCACTGGCGAGACACCTGATGTGAGGAGCTGCCGCAGCTACCATTTCTGAAGAGTTGCAACCAGATGAGAGTATTTGGTGGCACAGAACTAAATAGTTGTATTAGGCAAGAACCACAGAACTGAGACTAAGCAACAACCAGGTGAGGGTGAATGGGGACAAGTGAGTGAAATAGTGACCATGCTGGGAAGAGGAGACAGAGTGGGAGGAGAATGACCAGGACTGAGTCAAAAAGTATGCCACTGTGCTGGGACTGAGCAATGAATCAACAGTCAGGTGCAACAGCTTCTTCATGTGTCCAGGAAGTGGGAATAATAAAGCTGGGATAAAGTTGTGAGTAGTGGAGACATATCATGTGAAGTAACAATTTATGAGCATATTTCCAGAGAGACCAAGGACAGACAAAGACAAAACCATCAAGTAGTCAAGGCTGCTGCCCTGGTCTGAAGACAAATAGTGATATGCTAAAGGGAAAAAAAAAGGGTGGGAGCAGGGTTATATGCAGCTGGCATATATACATGAGCGTGTGCTAACAGCTTCCTGCAGAGCAGGCAAAATCCTCTTTAACATATTACAGTTATGGAGTTACAGCCCATCACTACAGACCATCTCCACAGAAAGGGTTAATCAGTCACCAGGGTTATTAGTCCAGAATGTAAGTGTCCCGATAACAGAAAAACTGTAAATCTGAATTGTCATCTACAGATGATTCAGACGTTTGTACAGAAACTGTTTATCACAAAGCAAGAGCAACAGAACATGACACAGACCCTGCCAAACTGGATATGAGAGACATTAGGATTTCACTCCACCCCAGTCCCATCTCATTGTCCCCCAGAAAGCCATCTCCCCCCAAAAAAAGTTCTCACCTCCAAATTTCTTAAGTTTTATTACAAACATTCTCAGTTTTATTCCATTTGTTCTGCCCCCATTTACTCCTCTCTTATCTATCCAACACACTCCCACAAGAACAAATGTCCTGTTCCCCATACCATGCCACCAAACTGCATTCTTTCCAAGCAAAACATACAGTGGCATAACTTAAAAAAACAAAACAAAACAAAAACCCCACATAGCTGCCTTCTTCCATGAGAGATAAAAACAAGCACAGATATGCAAGAGCTTCATCCATTAAAGAGAGGGAGAAATACACTGGAAAAACCTTGGGGTTTTTTAATAACCCCGAGGTTAGTATAGAATAGTTTCTAAACTTTGGTCTTCCTGTGTTTTCTGAGGTATTCTAAATTTATTTTCAGATCTTCACAATTCACTAGATTCTACAAAAAGCCTATACGCTAACCCTTACCACCAAAGGAACAGTTCTGTTTCAGTGAAAAGTGACAAGAAACTCATAAGAAGATGAAGCCTAAAGACAGGGATAGTTGGATGATTTTGGTACACCTCATGCTTTATTTGCTCTACCAGGAATTGGATGACCTTGGACATTGAAATATTTTCTTTTCACTTAATAGCCATTCTATAAGCACTATTACACATGCATTTTTTTTGAGATAGCTGTGCGTATGTCTTTCTTGTATTGCTGCCACAAACCCTTGGACGAGTTAGGTTCACTTGTGAAAAGATGCAAGCTGCAACTGCACTAGGTACCTTGAAAGGACAAGAAATGTTTTCTTCACCACAGATGCAACAAACATGCCTGGTAGTAAAAGAGCATTTTACTTTCCCTGATATATTCAGGCCTTTGCCTGACGCAATGAACTGGCATGATCAGTGACAGAACCAGCCACTAAAAGATCATAAAATTATTTTTAAAACAAAGTGACAACCCACAAGAAACACTGAACCAAAGGCTTTTAGAGAGTTCAAGCCATTAGCCAATCTACTCTGTTCAGGTCTCCTTCCAGAACCATAGTATTTAGAAAGCACATTTATCAGAACAAGAAATGATTAAGACTGGTCCTATGTATTCCACTAGAACTTCTCTTCTACCATTTCCTTCAAAAAGGATTTCAAACAAATTCAAACCAATCTCTCCTCCAATTTGGCCTGAGGAGTCCTGAGACAGTTTGGAAGACAAAGTTAGACAAATCAAAACCCAGCAGCTTTCTCACTGTCCTCATAGTTTTGCACTCTGCAGAGAGCTATTAGCAAATTATCCATAATGGCAACCAACAGAGCGCTTCATCAGAGGTGGGGAAACAAGTAAGACAAAAGCCTTCCTATTAATGTTGTTAACTCCTCTGGCTTTATCCCTTCTCTCCTTTCAGAGGAGAGCACTGCACTCCCAGCAGTGCATGCTCTGCTCTTTCCTGTAGTCTCTTCTGCTGTAGCACCAGGCAGGCTACCAACAGGAGACAGGCAAGACCCTCTTTCTTTGCTTCACCTCTTGAGATGGAGGTCAGGGCCCTGACAGGGCAAACATATACCACTTTGCTTCTCCCTAGTACTCCTGAAGACCCTCTGCAGTGCTGTGAAGAGAGCCATGCTGCTGAGAGGTGCCAGACCTGAGGAAATGCAGATGCCTCTTGCAGCATGCAGCCACAGGAAAACTAACACAGGCCACTTGAATCTTGTTTAAAACACCAGGCAAACATGGGGAGGAGGGGGGAAAGTCAGCAAAGAGGGGGGCATTTGATATGTCGATGCCGAGATAGCAATTCTGTCAGCTGCACTTAAAGTTGTTGCTCTCCAGAGCTGTGCAAGAAAGAATATGGGGCTCAGCTGAAGCCTCAAGTTAAACAAAGCAGAGGGGATGGATTAGCATGCACAAACAGCCCAGTGCTTCAAACAACAAAAATACAGTCTGGGAATGACAGCACAAGGCAGCAAGGTCTAAAGTCTGTTTATGTCACTGTGATAGCTCCTGTGATCCATCAGATTTTGTACACCCAGAATGTGGTACGCAGGAGTCTGTTATATTTGGTTAATAAGACAGAGAATTTCACAAACAAGGCACAAAGAAGTACAGCTACCTCAGTGATACTCTGGATCACTACAAGAGCATACACACATACATGCAAGCACCTGTAAGTGTGACAACTGTGATCAAAGAAACTTCCTTCAAAATGGGCACCGTGGACTTTCAACATTTTTACCCCACCGAAAAGAGACTCAATGAGTCATTCCTGTGGAGGATAATGAGCCAATTCAGCTACACTGAGATTTGAATTCCTGTCTATCAGAATTATAAAGAGAAGTCTTCCCAAGATACTTCAAACCATCAAAGCAAGGAACATCTGAGCCAGTTAGGTATTAGCTGAACTAATATTTTCAATCCTGATTTAAAAATTAATGGTGTCATTGTTTAACTGGAGACTTAAAAGAAGCTAGTTATAACATAGATAGCCACAGCTCACCCAGAAACATGCTGTTTCCTATTCTGATAATCTGGGCAAATCATGGAAACAGAAAGTTGAGAAGGGAACTATTGTCTGTGACTAAGGAAAAAAAGCTTCAAGGCTTCATTTCTGGATCAGAAGACACAGTGACATCCCTGCAGATGGTGCACAAGTTCAGTTTTGTTTAGTAGTTCAGGTATAAATCATTCCACCTTGCTGATACAAATGCAAAAGGCATCTGTTTCTGTACCACTATTGACTTGCAGTCTTTTGATTAATAGATCTTGCCTAAAAAGCCCGCCTAAAAAGCCCACCTAAAAAGCCCACCTAAAAAGCCCTGCTAGAAGATACCAGTTCTACCCAGAAAAGTAAGGTTCCAGTTTTTGGGGAGACAGGGAGTGAAGAGGCAGGGAAGGAAGAAGGATGTTGCCCAGACTGGTTCTGCTGTCTCCATCCTTAGAGTTTTCCAAGATCCAACTGGATAAAGCCCTTGTCTGACCTTGTACCTCAGCCCACTTTGTGCAGGTTGAACTGGAGAAGTTTTGAAGTCCCTTCCAACCTGAATTATTAGATGAAGTACACATTTAGAAATAATAGTAAACTTGTGGGTATTCTTGTATACATTCTAATAAACTTCCTTCGATAATGGACTGACAAAAGTAATTGCTTGCAATAACATGGTCGTATCATCACCCTTTATCAGTGTTAAGTCATCAGTCTGACAGGATGACACAAATTCCATTTGGCATAATAATGATTCCCTACCTTGAGATAGCCTATTTTAAATTCTGTTACACAACAATAGTTCTAGACTCAATTCTAATTACCAAGCCAATGATAGTTATAATTACCATTATAATGGATCAAGAGAGCAAGGACATAAAAGCAGGCCCAGAAATAACAGCAAAATCTTAGTCTATTCACCTTTTAAGTGATCTCTTCAGAATTTCATTAGGTATGTTGAATCCCCCTCAATGTAATACCACAGAAGGACAGAGTTTGGGTTTTTTTAAAAGCATAGTTAAGACAGTAATAAATCCATGAACTAAGCAACTGCGCGAACTTTGACAGATGAGAAGGCCTCAGATAAAAGACATACACCTACATACATCCATGCACAGGAAGGACTTCTCAAATAATGTGTTCTTCACCCCAGAGAAAACCCAAAAATTAACCTTTTGCACAATATTATAATTTTTGCACAAGACTCAATAACATCACATCAGATCACCCACTGACAGAGCACACAGACCGCAGCACAGTAGAGAGCTGAGAACATGGTGGTGATCCATTTAACAGAGCTTTCAAACATATAAAATATGACAACTGTCTTCTTCAGTTGTCTGTCACCATACAGCAAGATACTCTGGGGGTATTACCATTCTATATGTACTTAAAGGAAACAAACTCTTAACCATGTGGCTTTCTGATGAATTTTCAGCCAAATTAAAAGTTAAGATCAGCAGACAAGCTTATTAGTGTGCTCTGCAATAGAGGGTCTGCTATAACCAGTTAAGCTTTATTAATGCTGCATAGCAAGTACAGAAGACTAATTCCTATACATTAGCAACATAAAGGGCGAAAAATTCTCTTTATACCATTCTGGGATAAATCTCACTTGTTTTGCATATAAAACAAGCAAATCTGGCTACCCATCAGAAACTGGTAAATAGATTTAACACATGGGACAAAAAGAAAAGATCATACTCTGTAGGATACCAAAATTATATACTCCATAAAAACACTGGCCTACTTTAAGGGATTAAGTTACAGAAAGTGTAAGGAGGGATCTGAGTACAGAAGATGATGCCACTCCATGCACAGGGCCAGAGAAAGTTCCCAGTTTAGGAGGTAGTGTGGCAGGAGACATGAATTCACATACAAGAGCACTAAATTTCATTTAATCCTTAGCATTAAAATATTTAGAAGTTGAAAATAATTCAGAGATGAACAATTCTTATAAAATACAGAACTTCAGCTCATGAAAAAGTAGTCATTATCAATGCATAAAAATATGTTAGATCAATTTTGAGGTGATTACATGGTGCTCTTCTGAAAAACATGTATGCTGAAAAATTAACATTAATGGTAATCTTTATCTTAGCACCATAGTCGCCAAGAAAAAGGTCAACTAGGCATCCACCAGAGGCAAGTGAAAGCAAAGGAACTCTCAGAATAAAACCATCTGGGATCAGGCCTTGCCAGATTTTTGTCCTGCATCACCTTAAGCAAAAATTCAACCAGTTATAGGTCAAAGGAGAGCTAATAATTAAAACAGAACTCTCCCATCCCCTAAAATATACAAAGGAAAGTAAAGCATGACCATGTCATATCTTGCACATTTTCTTCAAAAATTCTGAATTGAACCAAAACTAAAAATTAGCTACCAGCTGCTCACCACAAGACCAGCTTCAACTTGCCTTCTTCATTATCCTCTATCAAGCAGCTTTACACGTCAGAGGTGGCTAGTTGATAGGAAAGACACAGCACAGGAATTTCAAACATAAACTGAATCGGGACTGTAGCTTTACACTCTACAGATAAGCAAGAGTTTTATCTTCATACCGAAACAATACGTGAAGTCTTTCTACATAGTCAATTATCACTGAATACAAGTAATTTTCAAACTAGATCTATTGGCATGTAAGGGGGGAAAAAAAGCTGTGAAGTTATTAATCTTTTGAGATTTCCCATTAGAAACCTAGTACACTCCTACCATGGGTAAATACTACCATAAAGATATTTTGGCAGCAATCCTAAACCTCCAGAACCTCTTGGTATTTGGCATATTTTGAAGTGGGGTAAAATAAATTTCACGGTCTTTTGATTATCCACACACTCCATTAGGATCCAGAGATTTAGTAAATACCACAAAAATGATGATATATCAACATTTGGCTTTTTTTCCTTCCCCCACAGTGAACTAGGCCACAAAATTAACAGGCCTTTTTAAAGAAGACTTATACAGCAAATGACCTCCTATAGCGAACACTGCTTTTCTATTCTCCCTTGGAAACCTCTCAAACAGCTTGCCTGCAATTTTTTCTAGGCAAACAGCATATCCCAAGGAAAGCAAAACAAAGACTGCAACGGCCACAGCAATCGCTGGGGATTTACCCTCCTGCATACATCAAATTCTCAGAAGAAAGTTTACTGGTGAGGCTGACCACCCATGAAAATTCCCACTGCATGGCACTCCAACTGGGAAGGGAGAAGGGGAAATCTGCAGAGGCATCCTCAGATTCCCAATGTACCCACATCTTTTGTAGTAGCATAACTATGCTGGTTAGGGTTAAAAACTTTTTATTACAGTATGGTTGCATCCGAAAAAGCCCTCTCATGAGCACCATTTACTAATACAAACGTGTCTCATAACATTTAAGCAACTCTCCATCTACACTGGCGTAAGCCATGATGGTATAATAAAAGCAGAACAACTTTTACTGCTTGCATAAATCCCAGTTCAGTTTTCCCAGGCTTATGCAGACCAGACGGTCTCTTCTGATGCTGCTGCCCAGGACTTGAGCTATTTTAAATAAATTCTTCAAGAACCTGAAAAATACTTGACTAACCCTTGCTGAACTCCAAGGTAAGACACTAAACTGCTATGGACACCCATGTGAGTGAGCTGAATGGTCACATGTGTCGCCACAGGAGCCGGCATGCTGCCATGTGCGACGTCCAGACCCACTTTTTTCACCCTCCGGCCACAGCAAGGCAGTGTCCGCAAAAGGCATCAGGACCCTGCTATTGGACTGATTCACTGGGGAACTGGAGACTGATCTTCCTCTGCGAGCAGTACTCACTATCATACTCCATCCACAGTGATTTTAATAAAGAATCGATAAATAAATTTAAATGAGTTTTAGTAAGGTTTTAATCCGCTTAAAAAAAAAAAGGAAAAAATACTACCAAATCTTAGCTGGTATGATTCAATATTTACTGCTGCCCCTTTCCTGAGCTCTTCAATCCTCATTACTTCTTAGTGATGTAGGGAGTCCTGTAATTAGACCCTTATCATCACTTTCAGAACACACTCTAGTCACGATACCTGGATTTTACATAGTCAAGGTCTCAAAGTACTGAAAAGAAATAGATAACTGTCTCACCCACCACATTACAGGAAATCTGGACATCAACTTCCGACAGGCAGCCAGGGGCTGTAGAGAATCCAGATCATTACATCTCTAGTGAAAAACCTACCCACTTGATCACCTATTTGCGCACACATCAAAATACAAGGAATGCTATTTAAATGTAAGAACAAACTCCATACTGTGAGGGTGACCAAGCACTGGCACACGTTGCCCAGAGAGGTTGTGAAGTCTCCATCCTTGGCAATACTCAAAACCAGATGGACACATCCCTGAGCAACCAGCTCCAGCTAATCCTGCTTTGAGCAGAGGGGTTCAACTAGACGATCTCCTTCCTGCCTCAGCCATCCCGTGATTCAGTGACCACACTACCAAGCTCTAGGTGTGGGGCACTGCTTGGTTTTGAGGTTTGGCAGTCAGAGAAAATGCTTTGAAATTCTTGCATACAGAATTCCTTCTAGAGATGAGGCAACCAAAAACCTCACGTTCCTCCAAATTAAATGCAATCAAATATGAATACAATCCATACTTATAGTAGAAGCTTTTCNAATAAAGAATCGATAAATAAATTTAAATGAGTTTTAGTAAGGTTTTAATCCGCTTCGGTAACAGCCTTCCCCGTCCCCATCTCTACCGCCGGCCGAAGCCCGGCCCGTTTCCCTCCCTCGTCCGCAGGCGGTGGCCCAGCTCCAGCCTGCGTGCCAGGGCCTGCCCCGGCGCGCTCCGCCCCGCGGGCAGAGCAGCCGCCGGAGGGCCGCGCCCGCGGGAGGCGGCAGNGTTTTTTGTTTTTTTTTTAACCTGAAACAGTTTCTTACCTTACAAAGCTCATCATTCTCCTCTTTGACAGGCAGAGAATTAAGATTTGTGCAGGAGTCCGAGTCTGATATCTCCAGTGAGCTATCATCTTTTTCCGATCCATCACACCTATCGGTAGAATCACTATCCTTCTCCCAATCAATGAACTCTGATTCATCTAAAATAAACATATTTTTAAAAGAATTTTTCTTAATCATTATATATTATTCATAAGCATGAAGTCAGAGTAATACTACAATTACCCCTCACTTGGAAAAAAGTGAAAAGTTATTTTTTACAGATGATCAACTGATCTTTACATTTAACTATTTTGTGATCCTATCTCTCATAAAACCTAAATCCTACTAGCAGACAATTGAAGCTTCAGTGAAGAAAGATATAAAAATTTCATAAAAAAAAGATTTCTAAGTACTGCCCATAAGGAGGCAGTATATTTAACTGCTTAGGTAGGTAGGGTTTTTCTTTTTTAGTTTAGTTATTATTCGTTTTTCTACGTTTTAGTTAGGGGTTTTTTTTGCCCAGTTGCATTGGATTTTCCAAGTGCACTTGTTCAGAATTACCTGTTCTAAGAAAATACCTCAGTGACCTGGGACAGCTGAAAATCTGGTGTAAGTTAACATCTGCTGTAAGTGGTAACCCCCACAGAGAAATGAAAAAGCTACTTGAAAAGGTCACCTCCTAAAACACCATGGCTAAATACACAAGTCTGCAGATCAAACCTCTAAGCACATCAGACAGAGGATTGTTTAGAATAAATTAATAGAAAGAAGAAAAGATGGAGTTTTTTCAAAAAAAAAAAAAAACAAAACAAAACAACAAAATGACAGTAACCAAAGACAGAGATGCAGAATAGTCATTCTACCATCCTCATGACCAGGTGGTGTTTAATGCAACTCCAGAAGTCCACTCATACCTCTGAGGATCTCCTGAAGGAGGTGGAAGCCCAAGCTGCCATAGCAGCCCCACCACCCACTTGGTCCAAGTGCCACAAGGCACTGAGAGGAAGAATCTCGTATTTTGTATAAATGAGCATGTTTGGAGGAAGAGGGATGAAAGTTTTTTTGGTTTTGCTTTTTTGCTTTTTAAATGCCACATTTCTAACACCAAAAGAGTCATGTACAGGGGAAAGGCAGCAGAGAAAGGAGGCACCTGCAGAACACTCCAGGCACCTGTACAGATCCATTGAACTGTGGCAGTGCCTTCTGGACTTGGCAGTGCTACTATAGTCTAAATCACTAGTTTCTTCATGGAACTTCCAAACTCTGAAGTCACCCAGACAAATAAACACACAGCTTTGGTATTGCCTGCTTTTTCATGCGTGTGAATGCATTTCTGTTTCTAACTACAAGAAAGCTTCATCAGAAATTTTAAACACAGACTTTGGTGACCAGGTAGCACAAAGAGATCTCTCTTGAAGCTGTGTGGCAAGCTGCGTGCAACTTGTGACAGCAGTATAAATTCCTTAATAAAATATGAGACAATCAGTTTTATCCTGTCATGCTTAAGTACTAACACTCTGTCTCTGAAGGTGAACTTCAGGTGAAAGGTCATGTCACTTAAAAATACTTTCTCAGCTATTTATCCTCATACTGACAACTGTACCTATACATGCACACACAGAGATACATGTGTACAATACTATAATTAGTGTATATGATGATTACTTGAAAATGAAAAAGCATGGAAATTGCGGTTCTTTTACTCCCCACTGCTTTCAATAACTGCTTTCAATATATTTTTAGGTTTAGAAGAAAAACAGGAAATGATTGGATTTCCTCAGTACCTTCAAGCAGATACATCAGGGTTTCTTCATTTACACAGAGAAACCATATTTTGTTATCTTACAAGAGTAAAAATAAGTCTGTGTATTGCCTCTTAAAAAAAAAAAGAATTAAAGATTAAAACCTGCAGGATATACTTGCAGGAGACAAGTGCAATAGAATGATATTAATGGCAGGTTAGAAAGATTCCTGGTGAGTACTAGATTGCAGTCTAGAAAATGGACAGCCCTTCCATTTCAAAAACAAGGAAAGAAAATTACTGGGAATTACAAAAGGTGGCCATCAGATATGTCAATGACAGTGTTAAATCAATGACAAAAATATGGATGAAAGAATCAACTCACAGTGTTTGAACACTTTGCCAGACATCCAGGATGTGAAGTCTAGCTGTAATACTTCAGATCATGCTGAAGTATTACAAAGCTAACCTGATTTATTTTTCTGGAAGTAGTCACATTGAAAATACTTTCTAACAAGTTCTAATACAAATTAAACATTATCCTAATTACCACTTATGTAATGGAGCACACAAGTAAAGATTCTTCTGTCTTCAGACGCACTTTTTAATCAATTTCTCCCCCCTCTGTCCTCCCCTGCTCCATGAATTAGAAAGCAAGTCTTAAGAACAAATCTCATAGTTTTTCGCATAATACAGCTAACGGGAAACAAGGAATACTGTGTACCAAAATGAAAACTCATGCCACAGAGCATGATGCTGTCTGCAGCTGCAAAGTCTGCCACATCTAGTCAGTAGATGCAGACAGCAGTATCAACAGTAGAACAGGGCAGGCAGAGAAAGCTGTTCACAAGCCCCATATCTGTATCACAGCACAGACAAGGAAATGGTACAAATAAACTATAATACATTGAAATGAACTGACATGCTTTACTTGATGTATAACCTGCCCAACTATGCTCCCTTTACTCCTAGGTTTAAAATATTTGTACATAATTTATACTAAGAGCTTATTCCATACTCAGATGAAATTGATGAAAAAAACACCAGCTGGTTTAACTGAAATAGGGTTAGATCATGTCATTTTGTCAGAATGACCTCAAAGAATTTTCATTACAGCACTTGAAGTTGACAGAAGGTTTCTTTGAACTTACCTTCACTACTACTGTCCTCTAACAATAAATCATGTCTGCTAGGTGATTTCTCTGTTTTGGAAGCGTGACTTTTTTTGCTGTGTAACCTTGGAATCAATGTTTTATTTTCATCATCTGAAAAATCACTGCCACTAGAGGTCCATATTATGTCCTCAGCCTCCTTAGAGCTTTCAGCAGGAGCAGATCCTATTAAAAAGAATTGTAAAGTGTTAGATTGTTACACAAATGTGATATTGTTAAATTAAAAATTTTTAATTTTTAATTTAATATTTTTTTTCAACTGGAAAAAAATTGTAAGTTCTGTCACCAGGCATCAGAGATTAATACTGGTGCATTATTAACTCACACATATTTCTTATACATACATGCATTATTTTCATTTTGGTTCTCCACAATAAATGCTAACATGTCATTTTATACAATGAGGCTACCAATCAGTCCTTCAGCAGAGTGAGAAAAGTAATGACTGTCTGACATATAGTCCTCTACACACAGTCCTAATGCTCCCGCATGTGCTCTTTCAAAATAGTAAGTGGTTTAAATAAAGACTGTCCTCAGAATTCTGGGTTTGGGATTTCTCTGACTTTATATAATGAATAACAAATGAACAAAAGTATGCCATCAGTGGAGATGACTTTTCAGTTTTGTCCCGAGAGAAAAAAAAACTTAAACTTTTCAGGAGTAACAAAGAATAGCTGTTGTGTTTTTGAAGCGAGACATTTAAATTCAGAATACCTTTCTCCATCATTTTTAATAACAAAAGCAAGAAGAAAAGGATTAATGCTTAGCAGTGGAGCATGCAGAATTAGCAATGATAGGAAGGCAGAATTTTTCACTTCCTACAAGTACTGAAGTTTTTTGGGTAAATGGGCAGTTAGACAATTACTGGGGATTTGGAATTAGGCAGGAGGTCCCAGAAGTGAGAAATACAACCATATCTCCTGCAACAAACAGAGGTTCTTTTCAGAAATCTGGAAAAGCATGATTTTGAACCCCAAAAGGTAGACAAAAGGTGCCCAGTAGGTCACTTACTTAACTCCAACAGCGGCAGCACAGCTGCTGGAACAAGTAGAAATACAAAGACTGAAGAAGCCACTGCCCCCTCTTTCTTTCCTTTCTTCTGGACTCAAAAAGGGAAAGAACTGGAGGGAGTCGATAAGTCCTCCTCCTCTTCTTTATTAAGCCTAGAGTTCTTTTTTTATCACAATATTAAACAGACTTGACTGCGAAAGCAGGAAGTTGACAAAATTCTGGTTTTCTAGCTATTGTTCATGCTTACAAAATGTATGTTTTCTCTCATGCCTGCTTGTCTGTTTCTAGCAGAAGAGAGAATTATTTCACCCTCTATCTAGACAGCTAAGTGTTGTTTTTCATTCCCTCCTCTTAAAAATGTGAAGAATTTAAATATCCTGCCCCTGCTAGAACACGCACTATATACAGCATTAGTGATGCTTCTTTCACCTGTTCAAGAGCAATTGCTGAAGTGCCTGCAGCTTTGCAGAATATATTTTTGGCATGCTAGGTGAATAGAGGAGCCCAATCACAATAGCATTATGACTGTGTCTCTTAGCTTCTGATTACAACAGAAGAGGAAAGCAACCAGTATTTTGAGCCAACTTCTACCTTGATAAAGGGCAAAACAAAGTAACAATCTTCTGACAACGCTAACATGAAATAGTTATAACATACCTGCTGCACTTTCAGCAGATGTTAACAGTGGTCCAAGATGCTTCTTAATCCTGGATTTCTTATCAGTAGGTCTCAGAGACTATATTAGAAAGCGACAGAGAGAGAGACTTAATCACCAAGGTATTAAAGACAATTTTAACATGTAGTAATATACTCCAAACTGTTGTTATTCACTCACCACAATTTAGTAGCACAATTTCAAATTATTTTTTCTATCTTCTACTAGACTGCGATATAATGAGGAGGTAATACAGAATGAAAAGAGTAATATAAAAGCTGAATTTTCATTGTTTTGGAAAATATAAACTTACTGCAACTATGAAAGGAATCATATCTGACCTTGCAAAGAACAATAGCCAGTATTTTCAGCATTTAAATGTCAAAAGTGGGCAGGAAGAGCATGCTTGATAAAGCATGTGCCTATTCAAAGGTTACAGAACGAAGCACTCAGTGGCCCTGTCTCTGATTTTATTAAATCCCACAAGCTATGCAACACTGTGACCACTCAGTACCAGAAGAAGAAACAGAAAAGCAGCTTGGTTGAGGATGATTTTCAGCAAAAGCACTTCTCACCCTGAGCTGGCTAAACATCTCTGTTCATGACGAAAAAGAACACCACACACCAAAAAAATTAAGCATAATTTGATATATCATCCAAAAGAGCATCTGCACCAAGATCCACATCTGCAGGGTCATCAAGAGGCAGGATTTTCCACAGTGAATTCATTATTGCAAACATCTTTAGATGTAGCAAAAAAAAATCTTCAGGTGCAAACTAGAGTCTTTTTGTTCCATATTTTTTAGGAAATGCCATCCATCCCAAATGTCAAATTACTTTTGTATCCTTCGATGTATTATTGAAATTTTCCAAGTGATAAATGCTATCTAGAACATAACATATTAACGTATGCTTAGAAAATTACACTAACAAGTTAAGACAATGCCCTTACATAACCTTGCTTTCCATTTTTGTCTACTTTGACACTTGTAACAATATGCTGTTAATTGCAAAACAACACAAAAAAGGGCAACATCTTATAATTCAGTCAAGCATGGAAATTGGTTTAACTGTCAGTTTGCATCTCGTTCTTACACCGTTAAGTAAGCCAGCATTTTACCTCCAGTACTGAAGTGCTCTGAAAACCATCCCCACACCTAAGCCACGCATTGGAAATCGAAGTAGCAGCCCCTGATGTCCTGACATTTGATTTTTTCAGCTGTAGGGGTGTCTCATCTGGGAAGGGTGTGCATTCTCCATTCCAAAATCGCTTCCGCTACGAGGAAAAAAAAAACCATTAAAAACACCATGTACACATAATTCTTTTCAAGTGAACTATACTTAATCCAGACTGCCCCTTTTTCTCAATACTTAGAAATATAAATTCCAATTTTTAATGAGCTGGGGGGAAAAAAAGTCTTGAATACTTCCAATCATTCTTTAT
This sequence comes from Pelecanoides urinatrix, assembly GCA_013400755.1. Taxonomy (NCBI): domain Eukaryota; kingdom Metazoa; phylum Chordata; class Aves; order Procellariiformes; family Procellariidae; genus Pelecanoides; species Pelecanoides urinatrix. Next base: position 8,359 of record VZTQ01007604.1, on the reverse strand, counting down.
GCAACACCATATAATAACAACAACCGCAATGTCATGGGTAAATTTAATTTTTGATAAGTACACTACTTTCTTGTTGATCTGAGTTACAGTTGTAGTATCTGTTAGCTGCCCAGTGAAGCTGAAAATATTATCCTAAACAGGAACAGCTCAGTAAAATACATTTTAACTAAATAATTCCTTCAAACTCGCTTTAATCTGATTGAATTCTGTGTTATGAGCAAGGTCAAACTAGATAATCACTATCCAGCTCTGCGTTAAAAACCAACCAAACAAAAAAACCCAGACTCTTTCAGACTTAAGAATTATGTTTGTTTTCACAACCATTTCCCAAAAAAATGGCAGACGAAGTGTTGCATTCCCCTTACATGGGATGCTGGAAGTCGTACAGACTATTAGATAAGTCACAAAACAGGATGCTGACTAGCATCCAGTGCTAATTTCATGCAATAGATTTTAACGTCTGAGAGTAGCTGAAGCTGAAAGAATTGCCTGTTATTGTATCCAAAGTTATCTTTAAGATTCTACACCAGTTTATACATATAAATTGATCTTAAGCACGACAAACTTCTTAGCCCACTCTGCTACTGAAACTTATCTTACAAAATGTTGACTATATTATCTGCCTGAATATGTCTTTCTTCTTTTGATATATTTTCTCTCAAGCAATTACAGTTCCTACCTATATTTAAGAATTACTCCAAAGTTACATTAATCAGCGCATACATTTTCAGCCAAACTCATCAATCAGGACAGTAACATATACTTTGAACTAAGAAACAAACAAAAAAAAAAGTCTTTGGCAACTGATAATGTGTATTTGTTTTCTCGATATCTTTTGAGTGCTCACAAAAATAGAACAAGTACTTTCAAAAGCATACAGTGAGCAGCATCTTGCTTCACCCATCGGGTCAGCCGATCCTATTGTCACACAGCGAGAAAACAGAGTAAAACAAATGGGCTTTGCAGTTTCCTCTGATGGCAGCTGACCTTGCTAAGAGCCTCTTCTAAAATCACTGGGGGTATTTACACTGCAAAGCAGCTACTACAAAAGGTCATTATCACCAAAGTCAAACTGTCCCCATAACTGCTCCCACCAATACATAAATGAGAAGTACAACCTTTATCTGATGTGGTATTCAATAAGGAATCAAGAGCACTTTAATAAGGACATAATGTCAAGTAAGGAAGCTATGGCAGTTTAAACAAGAAGGGTTAACATTATTACACAAAGAGAATTTAAATCCTCCTTTCCTCCCATTGAAGATGCTGGCCCAAGCCTCCATTTCCAGAGGGTTTAGACATGAACCTCTACATTGTACTATCCTCTTGGTAAGTACTCCTGCCTCTGCACAGAAGAAAGCATGGACAGAGGAAAAGACTAATAACCGAAACATGTCAAGACCCATGTTTTGGTTCTGCGGCAAAATGGCTTCAGTCCAGTTGGAAACATTCGTTTCACCTCTACGTCCCCCACAGTGGATGACTTCTGCCAGACTCAGAGCTAACAGTACAGCCAGCAGTGCACCAAGGCTCAAAACCATGCCATGGCTCTAGTTTGCTTTTAAACCTTAGCTACTGCTGGAAGTCTTGCTTATACAAATGTTTTCATAGCTTCAAGATGATTTTGCAAGATACATTCTGCAGTGTCGTGGTTTAACCCCAGCCAGCAGAAAATAAACGCCACGCAGCCGCTCTTCCCCCCCAGTGGAATGAGGGGGAGAATCGGGAAGGGTACAAGTAGGAAAGCTCCCGGGTTGAGATAAGAACAGTTTAATAATTGAAATAAAACAGAAGTAGAACAGCAATAATAGCAAATGGGAACAACAACAATAACAGAATATACAAAGCAGACGATGCACAGTGCAACTGCTCGCCGACCGCGTGTCCCGAACCGCGTGAGCCCCCCCCTCCCCCGGTTTTTATACTGAGCATGATGTCACATGGTATAGAATATCCCATTGGCCAGCTGGGCCCACCTGCTCCGCTGCCCAGCAACAGCCAAAGCTCAATGGGCCATTAGTGCTCCTTTCCTACCTAACCCAAACACAGCACAGCACACCCCCAAGCTATGGGGAGGAAAGTTAACCCTGTCCCAGCCGGAACCAGAACATGTAGATAAAAATTTACAGTGTAAAATGCAGTTCATCTAAGCTTATTTCTTAAGTGGGACGGTCCAGTTTTGAAGAATGCGTATCTGTGCCAATAACAGCACTATGACTTGTGCATGGGTTTACAATACACTGCTTTTGATGGTCAATTAAAAGCAGAAACAGTTGCAAATGAGTGAAAAAGCCACACAAATGCACACACGAAGAGCTATATAAAACAAGGCTTCATAATATATTTCTATTGTCTATTCTCTCTGCTATGCAATACCAATAGAGCAAAGAAAGAGCAAGGCGTAAGAGGCAGGGGACAAACAGCAGAATGCGGCAGCTGAGGTACAGCCAGTGATGCACAACTGTCAAGATTTGGGAAGGGAATGCCATATAAAAATAGGCAGGATAAAAGCTACATGCTAACTCCCTCTCCCTAGGTAAGAAGGGTTAGGGTGCGTATAGAAAGGGTATGCTTGCAGTTGACAAGATTAAAAAAAATGCTAATACGAATAGAACAAATAGCTGGTTTTATCCTTAGATGGTGTAGAAGGTTATGCTTATATTTAGATTGTTAGAGTGCAATATGAAGTGGCACTGGGAGTGACTTTTAAACAGCTAGGAATATTCCTTCAGAGGCACTAGACAATCATGGCTGTGACAAGCAAAAAGAGAGTTTTAATAGTTCATGACTATTAATGACAGAAGAGCATTATTTAATCCTCCACTTCGCTAGCCTGGATAAGGGCAGGGCCGCTCAGGTTTTCAGAGCAGCATTACAGAGATGTCTCAGCGCAGGTGGTCTCATGACAAACCAGAAACAACTGACATCCTCTTTCCCCCTTCTTCTTCCCAAGCACTTGGCACTCGCCAGACTCCGTGCAGACACAGTGACAAAGAACCAAACCAGCAGAAAACTTCTCTAGGAAGAAACACCAGTTATCTACAGCTGGCACAGCAGCAGAAGAAAGGATAGAAGGAACCAGTGGGACCAATCCAGCAGCTGTTTGACACCATATTATGAGAAGGGGTTGAAAGAACTTTAGCAGTAGTGAATAGAATGATAAAAGTTAATGCGACCTATTTGTAGCTTAGCAACTTAGATAAGATAGATGCTGTTTTAAACACACTGAAGAATAAGGCAAGACGCTGCAACCTGGGTGCAAGCAAGAATTGCATAGATAGCAGGAACTCCATTGTCTACGAGAAGCAGCCATCGGGCTGAGGCTGGGTTTTGCAACTTGGAACTCAGCCAACTCGGCATTCTGGGCCAAAGGTGAGAATACATGGTGAAGAAGACTGTGAGCCTTCATCCAAAAGACCCCCACAGACGACCACCCGATGGCAATGCGCAAGTGCAGATGGGAGGGGTTCATGGAAATGACTTCCAGGAACTCATTTTACTATGAAGCGGGGACAGGTCATGCATATGTATAGGCGTATTGCGAAACTTCATGTATATACAACACTTTGCTATATATATTTATGGTGAGTGCCGCGTTGGGGCACGCACGATTTTGGTGGGACTACCCCCCGTGCTGCCCAGCGCTGAATAAACATACCTACTTTACAATCTTAGATTGTGGAGTCTGTTTTCCGCAAGTCAATATCAGCTTAATTACAACTTGAGAGTTTCTGCTACCATCACACGGAAATTTATAGCCACTATAGTCACTGAGAAAAACTGAAAAACAGTTCCTGAAGTCCCAGAACAAGAAAGTAAAGAAATACACCCCCTACATAAGAAGTTGTTAAGGTACCACAAATTTCTGGCAGACACCATTTGGAGGGAAGAGAAAGAGAAGGACTTGATTGTTGATCTTGACAGCAGTGACTTACAGCTCTGTGCCTTTAATGCAGATACCTTTCCACCATTTCCAACATCCTACACCACCTTAAAAAATTGAAAAAACAAACCCTAAAGACAACTCCCCTCCATCCTAAACTCCTTGACAATTTAAATCTCTCCATATAAATATATGATGTGACCTCTGGAAACTGGACCCACAGCTTCAATCCACAGTAACTGAGGGGGGAGTTTGTCACAGTAGTGCTGTATGCATGCATGCATATGTATGGTGCATGTATACACATACATACAAACACCAAACACCATTTAAAAAGAAAAATATGCCATGTAAAAAGTATATAATTTCAATGTCCATAAAGTAATGTTTCTGTGTAAATATAAAAGTAAAGCACACAAATGTATTTTTATTAAAAATCTGTAATATGAACATTGTGTGCAACAGAAAAGAGCTGCAGATAGATAGATACGAAGTTACGAGAGTTGCAATTCAGAAGAAAAATTCTCAAGGACACAAATGACACCAGAAGGTTCCCTCTGGATGAAGACTACAACCCAAAGAATAGGTAGGAAACACAGTGACTGCACTTTCCACACACAGCTAGTGTGGCCACGCTTCAAATTACAAATGCACTACAGTAGCAGGGAGGCCAGCGGCGAGGCAGCGCAGCCACGGGCCCCAGAGCAGATGCGAGTGAGCTGGAAGCAGCCCTGCGGGGCCTCTGTTCGGCTCGTTGCCTTCGGGCACAGTGGGACAGTGCCGATGCCGGTGAGGGCACCATCACCCTTCCCCTGCGGAGCTGCCAGGGCTGCTGCTCCCTGACACCCTGTCACAGAGGTCTGGTGTCCAAGGACCTCTGCTGCAGGAATATGCCAGCTGGCATGCAGAAATGGAAAGTTTTAAAGGCTCTTTGCTTCCACTCCAGCCTGCTTCAAGGCAACAGAGAAACTAATATTTCAAGAAACTTGTTTCTCTCAGGAATAAATATTTATAATGAAGCTAATCCGAAGGCCATGCTGTTCCCAAAGAAACGCAGCAACAACACGAACTCTGGTTCTCTTAATCTCGAGTTACAAGGTTAATCATCATCTTTTTCCTCTGTCATAAAAATGAGGCACACAAAAACTATCTTGTGTAATTTATTAATGTTATACATGAAGTGTCTAGAAACAAGATATTGGTATTAAAAAAGAATATTGCTGAATCAGCCTCAGAAGAGCCAGATAGATCATGTAGATCTGGTGTAACTCATAAAAATCAAGATTTATTAGAAAACAAAGAGTCAGGCAAAGAATCTTGGGGATTGAGTAGAATGTCTGCAGATAAAATACGACCTCTGAAATACTGAGTTAAAAAAGGGGAGGCTAGGATGGCTACCTCATGCAGAAATTATCTGTTGACCTCTGTTCACAAAGGCACTGCATTTTGTCTCTGGAGCATTTTCTTCTAAGGGAGTGAAAAAAATTAAATTACTCTTGCTGGTGCCAGTGGAATTAGGATCAAGCCCTCCACGTAAAAGGTACAGCAGGCAATCCTTCCCTCATTACTCCTTTAGTTAAAGGGTAAGTCAGCCTACTTAGTGAGTGTGGGTGTGCAGTTAGGAAAAGGGAGACACACTGAAAATTCAGAGTCTGAGAATACATAACGATTACACAGCAGACAACTAAAAGTATGGGGCCAGGGGCTTGGTTTTGATTTTTAAATAGATGGTTCTATCAAGAACATCTCCATTCAACCAATCTATATTGTTACTTATGCCAAATAAGTAACAATATTAAGTTAACCAGAAGCACCCTATATGAAGTCACTGGGCCTATTCACTGCACAGCCCTTTATGCTCCAGGCAATCCCACTTTTTTGGGGCTGCTCCAAAAACCATGGAATGAAACCCCAGGAAAACATGACCCAATATATTATCTACCTCATATGTAAGTGGCATTTCTTTGATACTTCACCTTCTCTAACACAAAAAGCAACATAAGCTGAAGGGCAAAAATAATAATAAAATGTTTCACTGCATGAACTCCTCCTGCTACTGACATGCAAATCCAGAAGTTAGTCATGTCATTTAAGCATCACTCCAAAGTGTTCAAATACAATTACTGCATACTTCCCTAATACAGAGCAGAACAATAAAGTGCTGAAAATCGCAGCTCTAGTTTCCAGAGACTTTTCATATTTTTAAAAAAAAACTTTTGAAAGGAACAATCGCATAAAAGTACACAGAAATCTCGAACATTGACCAATAGCCATCCTCATCTTTTGCCTTTGTCCTCATAGACTTCACATAAAAGCACTAAAAGAAAGGAGTCTTGGGCTTCAAAAGCCCAATTTTAAGATAGCACAAAACTGAATTTGACAACAGGCATCTCATTTTCAGCAAAACACAGTATTCATGCTACTGAGCTCCTGAAAGTGTAATTACTGTTTTTAGTGCCTGGATAGAAAGTGAAGTTTTAGTTTAATATTAAAACATCCTTGCATTTTTAACCCTCAAGTGAGGATTTAAATAAAGGTTGCAGAATTAAAACCATAGTCTGTATTTTTTTTCCAAGCGAATTTTTTTTTTTTTCCTGTGAAAACCAATATGCATGTTTTCCAAACATGATTTGCAAGAATACATATGATCCCGAGAAAGGACCTCATCAAGCTGTAATCATTCATGAAAAAAATCTAAACTGTATGACCACAGTCACAATGACGTGGCATACCTCCTTCCACGCTGTCAGCGTGCATTTGGGAAAGAGGTTTTAAAACCTTTCTTTGTGTTCATGATTTTTACTACTTTTAATGAAAGGCTATTCTCATTGAGTATATATACTATATATATATGTATCTAATATCATTTGAACATCCGGATTTTTTTAAGCTATACATGCTTATTTAAGCAAGAGTATAAATTACTGTATGTTTACATTAAGACAAAAAAAACCCTCATGGAGTAAGAATACTATTGAAATGTACTTTGTATTAATAACTGGTGCCAAGCAGTTAGTTAGACAGAAAAATGCACTCTATCAAAATGGTTAAAACAGAAGTATTTTAGAAAAGATTTCACAAGATTAAATTATCCAAAATGTTTAGGATACAATAACAGTATCATACCTTTTTGTTATGTATCAGGTTGGTTCATTTTTTAAAATGGTTTAATTAATAGAGTAGTCAGCAAGTGGAGAGGACTGCTGTCTTTTCACTTGACCAGTATACTTTTCATTGATATAGTAATGACGAACATTATCTTTGTCTGCAAAAGAAACTACTATTATCAAAAGCTGTCATCACATTGCAACAAGGGCTGGTTAAAACTTGGCAGTTGAAATGTGCAGTTTTTCACTAGTCAAAAACTTCAAAACTTTTAGCAGAAAATATGTGTAATGTCAGTATTACAAAGTAATTTAAAAGAAACATAGCAGGTTATTTTAAGCTTGTTGTTGACATTTTCTTCCATAAAAATTGATTTTAAATGTGGTTATATTTAAAAATTGTTGTAGAATATTCACACCATTTTATCCATATGCTAAATGGAAAATTAAATGCTTTAGAATCCAGATCTGTCATTTGAATTCTATTTGTATTTATATAGCAATGACACTTGTAGTCTGTCTTACAGCAGTACCTCAATTTTAGCATAACCACTGCAAATCAGAGACAGCATCCTAATTATTCTCCTGCAAGTATCATCAAATGCACCAAGCAGACTACCAAAGTAAGGAGACCGAAAAAAAGCACGGGGCGCTTCTCCTCCCTCTACTCCCGCTCATGCCCAAAGAAGCTAAGCTACTCGAAAGCATCTTAAGACAGGCAATTTTGATTAAGTCTGTCTTCCTCTCATAGTTTTACTTTCCCTGCACTTTTTCCCTGGCTGTCACCTAATGAAAAGGGCGGACTGCACTTCCCCCTGGGTCCAGCGGTGCTTCCACTGTGCCGTGATGAAGAAAAGGTCAGCGCACCACAACCGAGACCACCACGAACGCGGTGAGGGACCCGTTTTCCCGCCCCCGCTCCAGTGCGGCGGGCTGCCAATACACACGCCTTGCCTTAGAAGAGGCCGGAGTTGGGCCCCCTTCCTCGGCAGCCCGCGGGGCCCGAGGCGCGGGCCGAGACCGCGGGCAGAGCCCAGCAACGGGCGCCGCCGGGCCGCTTCCCGGGACTCATTCGCAGGCCGAGCTCGGCGGGCCCCAGCCACCGCTTGCCTGGTCAGGGCGGACGGAACATCACCGGCCGCCGGGACCACCCTCCCCCGGGGAGCCGGCTGGGTGTCTGCTCACACCGCTTCCCCGGCCTGGGGCGGGGGGAGGCGCCAGCCCGAGCTGCGGGCTGGGGTTTGGGTCTGAGGGGGCAGCGGGGCTGCGGCTCCTCCGCCGCCGCCACCATCACCACCACCAGCCCCTCGCACCGGGGCAGCGAGCGGCGGCGGGTGGCCGGCGGCCAGGGTGGGGGGGGCGGCCGGCGAGG
>VZTQ01007603.1:0-56440 GCA_013400755.1 Pelecanoides urinatrix | reverse complement strand
GAGAGAGAAGTTGCACATAGAAGGAGCAAAAATGTGCACATTAAATGAGAAAAAAATAAAAAGGATACTCTGGTGAATGTAAAACATTATGCTCCTTGTGTTAAAAGTGATTTTGTGATGTTACACTTTTACACAAATTACTTAAAGGAAAGCATTAAATTTGAGGGACAGGTAGCTTTGAGACTTAGAACAGATAAGAATACTTGAGAAAATTATCATATTGGCTTGGGTGGGTTTTTTCCCTTTAAATAAAATTGAGGGTGTGCATGTCTATACCTACACACATTTTGTGTGTGTATGTTTATGTTAATTTAGATTCTGAGGGGCTAATTTTTTTGCAGCTAAGGCCATGCTAACGATCCCACCTACGATAATTATTTCCAATATATTTCAGAGGAGAATGCAAAATCACTGCTCCTTAACCCTTTTCCCAGTGTATGTCTCTTGACATTTGGGTAGTTCCATAGATAAGTGCTATTTGCAGAAGTGGGACCTCTGTCTTGAAGCTACCTCGACAAAATGTTGTTAGCTACTGTACTTGTTTGAATTAGACAATGATCTAAAGTCTTACAAGGATGCTTTAAGTAACCTTTTTGTAATTCAATATAGAACATTTGGTACAACGCTTTAGGTGCCACTTTATTTTAAAAGGGTGTTTATATTTTAAAAAAAAAAAAAAAAGCCTTAAACTGTTGCTCTACCTTAGGATGTTTAGACAGAAGATTTTTGGAAGTTGTAAAGCTTAAGGAAACCCTTTTCCTGAAAAAAAGTTCAGTGAGGTTTAGAAATAAATTCCTGTTGAAAAGAAACAGTCAATTAGCTTGCATCACTATTATTTTTAGATTTGATTTGGTGATAAATGTTTCTATAAAAGAATTTTTCAAGTAGAATATACACAGGATGTGCAAATTAAAACATTACATCTGGAAAGAAAAGGCTGTCTTCTAAAGCAACTTGAAGTAATGACACATGGTGCGATTTGCTGGGTTTTTTGTGTAATGTTTTGTCGGTTGTTTTCTGTGGCTTGTAGCAAAACCAGAAGACAAAGGATCTCATGGAAGACTTGGAAGTAGCCATTTTAAAAACATGCCAGTGCATGAATGAACTTAAAAGAGAGGTAAGTCTAGTTTAAGCAAGCATAAACTGAATAAAAGCTTGAATTTCTTACTTCTTGTATGTGAAGTGGTAAAATAGGATCCTGTACCCAAAAAGGCTAATATCTATTTATGGGCGAGAGTAGCTAAATCAGAATTACATCAGGGAGCTAGTATGCATCTTCTGTGTCCTTACTTAGAACTGATTAGAAATCTGTTGTATACATAGGCTCTTTGCTAACTCTGACAACAATTAAAAAAAAAAATTTGGCAATAAGTACTATGTATATAATCATTACTTTAAATTTAAAGGCTAAACTTTCCATGGGGATGCATGCATCACTGTTTTAAATACTTTTTCTTGTAGTGTGTGCTTAAAGGAATAAAGTACATTTGCTGTTTGTACTTAACCTGTTCCATTGATTTCTATAGCAGAAATGTGTTATGACAATGCCTTATACTTAGATATTTTTCTAGGCAGCTGGCAACTGTGTATGTGCCTGTTGTAAATCATTCTTTTTCTGAATGCAAGCATGCTGGGTGTTAACTTATATACACATACGAGATAGCTGCCTCATTTGGCATGGGAGGGATTGCACTTGCTGATCCAGGGTCCTTTCCCCCCCTCTATTAACAGTTAGCATTGCCGCCTTGTCTGTTCTACAGATTTGAGCCAAATAGAGAATTACTGGCTGCTTCCAAAATATTTGCAAAGCATTCATGTATCTTTTCAACTGTTTCATATTATTGTTCCTTTAAACAGATGGAGAAATGATAGTGAGGGTTTCAGTACTAGGCTACAGAGCAGTGCAAAGATGTTAGAGGAGTATGGTGAACTTGCTTAGACTGAGCTCTCAGCTGCTGTAACTGGAAAACCTTGACTGCTCAAAAAATCACGGTGCATATTTTTTAATAGAGTCAAAATGAGGAATTGTGTCTTCTGGATTGTAATTGCTGCAGCTGGCCTGAAGATTTGAACACTGCTTTGAATCTATTTCAGTTGCTTTGTACTTGGTGCTTCTGCTATCAGGCAGTGTGTTGGGCTCCCAGAAAATGGAGGACACATAATTTGTGCACTTTGATTAATAGTTTTTTCTTTGGTCACCATTATGTAGGAAGTCAGTGGTAGAGCTTTTCCAGAGTGACATTCAGCTGCTTTAACTGTAAGATCATCCTTTTTGAGTAACATCGCTCCTGTGTGCTGAATGAGGAGGAAGGGTTCCCAGTCAAAAGAGTATGCGACTATGTAATTGCATAGATCATCAAGATAAGGGCGGCTGGAATATAGTATGTGGAAGAAATCATTAATATCTTGTATTTTCTTGCAGCTCCATAAATGTAAATCTTACCATGCTGTCCTGCCCACAGGTTTCTATTTATGAAAACGTCATGCAGTAAAAACTACACATTTACCACACTTAAGTTAAAGAATTTTGTCAGGTGACAATAATAGAAAATTACCTTCTGTAAACCAGCTAACAGAGGTGGCATAAAATACAAAATAGTGGGTTACCTCTGCCCAGTGATGTAGCTCCATATTAAAAGCAATGCAAGTGAAAACATAGCATGCTGTTTTAGAAATTGTGGAGCAAATTGAGTGGGTGTGGATTTCTAAACTAACTAAGTTCTGTATGACTTGCTTTGGTGACCTGTAGAGTATGAAAGCTTGCTTAGCAAGAACTTTTTTAAAATGCACAGGATTCGTGCTCCTCGTAGAAGTAAATTTAGAGTATTATGTCATTTTCCTTCTTATCTATGTAGTGATTGGGTTGGTCCCAGAGTAGCCATGCTTCTGTACATAGCTGAGGAGGACTGTCCTGTCAGTCTGACTTCGGGTGCTGCAGTGTATCAGTCAGCAACCAGGATCTCTACTGGTGAAATTTAAGTATTGTGACTCTAATTAAGATGCTTTTGAGAACCGGGGTGGCTGGGAACACAAACAGCCTTGTTAAAAGTAGTTCTTTCCCATTTCTGTCACTTTATGGAAGAAACAAAAGGTATATTCCTTCCTTGACATGATTTTTCCTACTAATGATCAGAGACAGCATTAAGTAGAAGTAAATTTCTTTTTCAGATCAGGATGAAAAGAATCTCTAATGAAAAGGTAATGTCTGTGTAGCCTGTATATAAATGAGAATTGCCAGTTCCTACTCTAACATTACAAGCCTTACAGATATCCTTTCTTCAGAGCTGACTTCATTTCTGAGATTAGTGGTTTGTGCTAATTTTTAATGGCATGCGAGCAATGCTATATAAATAGTTTATAACAGGTTGTCATAGCCTTTTTTTGTTTTCTTTAAAAAACAGTCGCAGCAGGTTTTGAGGCAACAGTTCAGGTTTCTTGCATGAAATTAAAAAAACAAAACAAAACCAAACAAAAAACAACAACAAAAAACCCACCTTAATTCTGGACTGCACAGGAAGTACTGCCAGGGAAAGGGGGTAAAAATAGGTAGAGTCTAGTGGAGAAAAAAAAACCCAATGTATTTTGTAATACATTCTAGTAAACATCCTCTTCTCTATAGAGTCAGGGCCCATCAGTGTCACAATTTCAAGCTCATTGCATTCATAAGAACTTGAAAAATAACTTTCTTCTTGAACAGCCAAGTTTGTTGTATATTCAGTGCAGTCGAGTAAAGTGAGTGTAATATTACAAGACTTATAATAGTCTTATAAGCATAAGAATGCTATTTCTAAAGAGGTTGCTGTTTTGTTTTTACCTATGTCTTTAAAATGGGGCTGATTACAGGGAACAGGTAAACTTCCTATGACTGGTCACTAGAACTAGCAGCAGCTGTCGCTGATAGCTGTTGTCAAGTAGAGTCCTTCACAGCACAATTTCAGCAGATCCATGGGTCTGAAAGTGTGTCTGGATTTAGGCATGTGTTTCAAGGGGAAGCTTCTCCTTGCTTGTTGGGTGTATATGGGGAGTGTTTGAGACTTCTCCAAGACCCATCTCTGGCTTCAGTCTCCTTGCAGAAAAGATGCTTTTTACTTTTCTAAGGCTGTGTCACAAGCTGATTATATTCAAGCTTTTCTTTGCATCACTGAGAATTCAGTTTATTCATAGGAACTTAATTTCTGATATATTATAAGCTGAAATGCTATGTGGCTTCAGTCTGATTCACACAGTTTAGTATGTGTTCTTCATGAGAAGTAGAGTGGCCATTGTGCCATGCTTTTGCTGAACTTGGTGCCCGAGAAATGCATGCACCTGTTTTTTCCCAGCTGTAACATTATCGGAAAGCAGCAGTGTGATAACTTCATGTCCTTATTTTACCCAGCTGCTCTTTTGTTTCTTTCCATATTTTGTTGGGGGGGAGGGGTTTGGAGTGCAGTGGATTTTATCTTTGTACTTTGAATAGTAATTGAAGAATTAAAGCCCCAGATAATATGCAGGCTGTGTATGAGCTTTCATGGCAGTAAATTTTCTGCTTCTTGGAAAAATTAATCTGTCTCTTAAGTGTATTTGACTTGGTACTGGATGAATTTTTTTTCCTTCCAAGGTTTATCTCTCCTTCTTCTTTTAATGCTACTCAAGGTCCACAGTGCAGCAACATCTTTGGCAGCAGATCTGCTAAAATACCATATGGATCATATGGTTCTCAAAGCATTAAAAATCACAGGAGTAGAAGGAAATCTTGAAGCTGTAGCAGAATATACTTGCAAGTTATCAGAGCAGAAAGAACAACTTGTTGAGGTGAGTTCATGGCTGCTTTCATTTTGTAAGGCACTTAGAAAATGAGTGGCCGGATTTGTCTTAATCCGTTCTTTAGGAAGACTTTGGTCTGTGTTTTTGTAATTTTTATTTTATTTTATTTTCCTACTATACTGTCGAATTTTCTATTGTTCTTGGTAGGGTCTGAGCCAGAGGTGTCACTGTGGCGTACAGTTGTTGTAGAAGGGATGTACAGTGATACCCAATTCTCCTCCTGGATCTAGACTCAATCTGTAGGTATATACTGGGACTAAAATATTCATTAAAAAATAGGTTTCTAGATCCAAGTAGAGACGATAGCCCTTTTCTTTCAAGCAGTAGGCGTCCAACAACAGCTGAATCCAAAGACACATTTTAAGAATGCTGGGAATGTAAGGTTAAGTTTCTTAATGCAATGAACTTGACTGTTTTGAAGATCTTGTATAGTTTTTGTCAGTCAGGAGGGCCTCTGAAAATCTTTTCTCCTTTGTGAAAAGCAGTGTGTATGTTTCATGTACTAATTCATTCATGGTTTCGTATGGTAGTATTCACACATGGGAACAAATAGGACTTTCAAGACTAGTGAGAGGTCATGGCTCTTAGTGCCTGTGGAGAGGGTATCTGCCTCGTATACCTTGTTGCTCTCTTGTCTGGCAGAGTAGCAGAAGTAACTTACCAGTAGGAGACATACAAAAATACATCACTTTGATCTGGAACATGGTGATGCGAGCAGCTATACTTGCATGGCATCTAATACTCATTAATTTCTAAAAAATTCTGATATCATATGGGGTTTGAGGATTCATCCCAGAAGCATGAATATGCAGAAGCAATACTCTTGAACTTCCGGGACTGGGAAATCAACGCTGTGGAATTTCAATTTCAGCTTTAATGTCTCCTTTTTCTGTGACTGTGTTCCAGTGAGACACTGTTGGTTTTTTTTTCAGGCATAACCATGAGATTAAATATGTTTGTATGTGAACAAATGCCTTGTAGCATTTCTGATGATTGACAGTGCAGTCAGTTTCATATGTGCTGTCTCTCTCTTACAAATTCTCCTTTTGATCTGAAAACTTCGATGTTCCTTCTCAGCCCAAAGTTCAATCTTAATTTTATTTAAAAAAAAAAAAAAAGGAAAGAAAAGATGACTACATTTTGCTTACTGTGAAAGGAAACAGTATTTCTTCCCTAAATTAATTTGACACTGATTTGCTCAAAGATAATTCAGTCCCCTGGCTGATGAAAGCCTAAATTTTCCACATGGTTGCTAATTGCCGAGTAAGTTGGTTAAGCTACAATTTTTCCAGGTTCCATGGGTGTCTGATTACTTTCAGGTTTATTCAGTCATAAATATGTGAAATTGTTGTTGTTTTATTTTTATTTATTAAGACTTTTCTTTCTCTTGGTGATTTTTCTGCACATTCCAAGTTGGGATTTAGCCCTGTTCTTATTGTAAATGCTCCCTGAGAAACACCCAGCTGTGCAGTCCCCAATAAGTTTCTGAAAGAATGATCAATAACTCTGTGTGTGTGTTTGTACATGTGCACCTTTTCTCACTACTAATGAAAGCATATTTTTTTGCCATTCTTTTATCTCTAAATTTATTAAAAATATTTAGATGTGTCGCTTATTGAGGCATGTTTCTGGAACTGAGCCCCTTGAGATTACTTGCATACATGCAGAAGATACCTTTCAGGTCACTGGCCCACAGGTATGCTTAGCTTTTATCTGGCCACTTCTACTGGGCATAAATCAATAAAAATTACTTGTATTAATTTTTGGGGGACCTAATGTTGAACTGTTCAAAGCAGTTCTAAGAAAGAGTTAAACTTTAACATTGGCTGGTAGCGAAAAGAATGCACAAGGAAGATCATCAAGCCTGCAAATGTCAGATGAACACGCTACAAAGACATAATAGTAGCAGTTTAATTTTGTGTTTTGCCTGTGAAGGCATTTGTGAATTCATGTGCAACACTATGTACTGGGACTTTCAATAGCAAATATTTTGTTCTCTGTCCAGATAATTTCTGCTGCAGAAACACTGGCATTACATCCATCTAGCAAGATTGCAAAAGAAAATCTTGAGGTGTTCTGTGAGGCCTGGGAGTCTCAACTGAGTGACATGTCTACATTGTTAAGAGAAATCAATGATGTGTTTGAAGGAAGAAGAGGTAAGAATGCTATGTAGAAATAGAAAAATGTCTTTTTCAAAACATGTAGTCTAAGAATTTTAAGTGTGATTTAGGAAATGCTGTTTTCTTAAGAGAAGAGTGCAATAAACAGTCCCACATCACATATGGCAATGTAGAATCTAGGTGGCAATACACAAATATATTGTTTTTGTATAGATGTCGAATTAGGGTGCTTATTGGATTTTTTTCAAAGAAAAACCGCCAAGAATTTAAAGGCCTGATTTGTGTAAAATTAGGTATGTTTAACTTTCTTCACTGTGATTAGTTCTAGCAAAATCAAATGGAACTGTTCAAAGGACACAAAAGTATTTGACCCAGCTTTTTGCCAGCAGTGGCCAAATATTAGGGGTGTAGACCTTTCATCCCAGGTTTTGGTTTGTCTAGGACATATCAGTTCATGACAATCAAGATATAACTTGAATTATGTGACATGTTTAATTCATTTCCTGTATTTCTGGAAAATACATATACACGTATATATTCTATACTGTCAAGCTTGCCTTGTATTCACTTTATAATGTAGTGAATGTAGTTATTTGATTTTTAAACTGCTGTCCTTTCTCCTGGATGGAATCTCTGACGACTCTGCACAATCATGGGATATTTTCTCTGGTTGGTAAGTTTATTGGTATTTGTACAACATGTAGAAAAAAAACTGGGAATCTTAAGAAAAAAAATCTGTTTACTTTTAGCATAGGGTAATTTACCTTAAAAATGGAAGCCATTTTGGTTTTCATTTTTATTTAACTTAATTTTTTTTCAAATGATGTTTTTAGTGTAGCCTGTCATACTTCTTGCAGCTACGTGTTTGTTTCAGTCTTTAAGGTATAATTGCATACAGATAGAATGTAATATATAATAATACTGAATGTCTTGTATTTTTAAGAAAATACTCAGGTTTAAAAGTTTAGATTTAGTTAAATACAGGGACTTCATTTTTTTTGTATCTAAGATACAGAAAAAGTAAATCCTTATTCAGGTTAGATGACACTTTATCAATGATTCAGTACTTCATCTTGCTATTAATGTGAGACTTTGTTTCATTTTTAGAGTTTATTTTGTCAGTTGATCAGGTTTTTGTGTAAGCAGTTCTCTTCTGCCAACTTCGTTGTGAGGACAGTAAGCAACCAACCACAGGGCAGTAATATCTTAAATTGTTGCTGCTAGTTGCTGGCTGAATGTGTGTCTGAGCCTGAAGACTTGTAAAAGGAAAACATGTTGAAATTCTAAGTGAGTTTACAATAATTGTGTGTAGCGCAGGTTATTGGGAATTGGAGGCGTTTGAGAAATACTTGATTGTTACCCTACTTGTTTTTCCACCTTGGACTGGAATGCCATATAAAGACGTGTAGCAATCGCAGATCCTTTTTATGGGCCTTTTAACTTTCAGTGGGCTTTTCGTTTGTTTTGGGAGCCAAGGACATACTGACTTTCTTTAAACATAGCATTAAATTTTATATAATGCAACTTAAAATATGGTATTATTCTTAATAGTAATGTGTTACAATAAGTTTGGAACTTGCAGGGCTGATCATGTAGTATCTGATTTTTTTTTCATATTCAGACAATGGTCTAGCAGGGTTAAATGATAACCTTTTTGTATATTTATATATTATGTGTGTGTGTATACATATATATATATAAAAAAAACTGTATTTAAAAATAATAGGATGAGAATCATGCAGCCATAGCAATGCATATACTTGGCTCTCCAAACAAATAGTTCTTGAAGTGTTGTGGCAGATTCCCAGCCTCTCCTGCAGTTAGTAACTTTCTCTTCTCTTGTGGCTGTTGACAGCAGATAACAGGTATTTTCCACAAGTGGTACTTTCCAATTTCTTTAAAGCATCATTTTGCAAGGCAACCCAATGTCATTGCTTGATGGAGAGAGAAGAGAACGGGTAGGTGCTGCTGAGCATGTTGGAGGCTATAGCATGTGTGGGCCTGGGTGCAGTGGAGACCATGTTCTCCTGTTGGGCATAGCCAGATGAGTCTGTTCTTGTTAGTGTCTCTTGTTTCCTCAGTCTTTCTTTCAGCATAAAGTGTTCTGATACCACCACTGGTAAGATAGTAAGCGTAGCTTGTATTCTTTATATGGCCTTGGGTGCATTAGGTCTTGCATTGCCAAAACGATGCTTAAGAAATCATGTCTCCTTTTTCCTTGTCTTGTGGCCCAGCCTAGCAAGAGACTTCTCTCTGAATCTGGATTGTTTCATATTAACTGTCAGTTACCTCCTGAGAAATAATTTGGTCTCCTATATTCACCCACCTTCTACAAAGTTTTCTTCTGTATTGTGGGCTAATCTCTTTGTTCGCTTGTTTTCTCTTGTTGGACTTCGGAGTGACCCTTGTCAAAAAAAAGAAAGGAAGAAAATCTCACCCAAATACTCCCACCTTTTTGCTTCCAGAAAATACTCTAAAGTTACCTTGCCACTTCAACATTTTTTTTTTCTCCTAGAAAACATGACTGATGACCCAGTGAATAAATTAAACTAAAATATTTGTTTGCTAAGAGTTTATAAGAGTGGCATTCACAAAACTTTTGCCTCCAAACACAATGAAGTTTCACAATATTTTATAAGGTTTTATTCTTCTTGTAGCTCATGATACTTGTCCTAATGTTGAGGTTGGTAAAAGTGTCTTTATTTTACAGACTAAAATGTAACAAGTGCTTTATTCCTAGTAGAATTGTGATTGTGTGTAACAAAAGATAGAGTTACAGTAAGAAGGTATATTTTTTTTTTTCTTCCTCAGTTTAAAAACTTGTATTTTTGTACTACCAATTTAAATATTTGGCTTTGTTGGAGAGTTCAGAATACAGTTTTAGAGGCAAAAATTGAACGGTGAATAAATGTGCTGGACACATCAAATAAAAGAAGCATTTTTCTGATTACACTAGATTCACATTGTTTATACTCATTTCTTTAGTTTTATGAGCAATTGCATAACTCCTTATGCAGTGTTTCTTTCGTATCAGCAAATTAGATATTTCTCATGCTGAGGTTCAAAACTCACATGGATGGAGACCCAGATTTAGCTTGGAAATGAAGCAGTATTTTACTCAATTTTGATGTAATCGCACCAGATCATGCCCAAATTGAAATGGGCTTGTCGTGGGGAGAGGGGTGCGCATGCACGTAGGGGTGGTGGAGGTTGCCGAGTACACCACAGCCCAGTAACCCTCACATGTACTTCGAAAATGTCTCTGTGCTATGCCGAGCTGTAAAGTGAGGTAGAGTTGGCTGCCTTCTGCTTAATCCTAAACCACTTTTTAATCCAACGGTGAGGAGGCCCATTCTGCACAATGTTGGTTTTTGAAACGTGGTGTGGCTGGTCTGGGCCAAGGGGAGTGCTGGGCTTTCTGGAGGGTGGCTCCTGTCAGCTGGGAGATTTGATTCAGCCTGTGGAAGGATCGGTTTGTTCTCAGAATTACTAGTTTAGGTTAGATACCTAACTTCAAGGCTCTTGCACTTTGAGATGAATCACCTAACAAAAGTACCTCTCGTTGATCCCATCTGTTGGATGTCAGCCAATCTCTTTTTTTTCTGACTTTTGGGGTTCAACATGTTGGAGAAGAATGTGAATAATCCCCTGGTTGCTTCCTTGTAACTTGGTCAGAAGTGAGAGAATGATTTATGAAGATAATTTCCTTTTCTGCCCTCCTCTTGTTTTGCCCACTTGATTTGAGAGGAGTTAAATGACCATGAGGATTTGGGAGGGCCATAGTTGATCAATAGGGGATACAGATCAGAATTTCATAATTCAGAAATTAGAGTTCTAGAAAGAAGGGTGAAGGAGGGATGCAGCCATCCTACTCTCAGATAAGAAGTGAGATCAAAAGCAGGATTTAGAAGTTGAAATAGAGACATTTTGGAGGGAAAAACATGACTGGAACTGCTGGAAAGTATAAAATCGGAAGACAAAGAGGATGAACTAATAAAAATTAATTTTAAATGAAAAAATAGGAAAAACATATTAGAGAAAACACATCAGGAAAGACAAAGGCAGACTCAAATAAATAAAAGGAAGATCATAATACGGCGAAAAGCCTTTTGCTATTATAGCAAAGATCTGACTGTGCAAACTAAGGAAATTAAGTACCTGAAAAACTATAGATGTGTATTTTGCTAATGGAATCAAATATTAATTCTGTGATTATATTGATGTGATTAAGTATTTTCTGATGTAGTAGGATTATATCTGGCCTGCGTTGATCTGCGCTTTTGAAAGGTCTGGTATCTGTGAGTCCGTTGAGGTGGGGTTTTTGTGTGTGTATTTTTTTGGGTTTTGGGCTTTTTTTTTAAAATGTTCCAAGAAATAAATAGTGAGATCCTTCCTCTCTGAATATGGTGAGCAACTAAGCCTTGCAAAGCCAAATAATGGGAATTGCTTGAAGAGCAAAACCAATTTTTTTTCTTATTTCTGTTTACCACCTCTTTCCATTTGGTTTCCGTAATTCTGAATGTCCACCTTCTGTGCGTGAGTAGTGTGTCCTCTCAGTATGGATTTGTATTTCATTTGTTATGTCAAAGGTTTCTGTGTTTGAACTTTTTTTTTAACATGGCACAACAGATTTTTACGTAGCACCAAGGAGATCTTTTATGCTACAGCATTTTAAACTTACAAGTTAGCTTTTGTTCTTGGTATGTCTCACATGCTTTTTTACATGGCCTTTATGATGTTTTGATACATAAGATGTTGTAAATCACTTCTCATAATTTGTATCAGTCTGTAGAGAGAAATGTTGCTTGGATGCATGTTTGGGCAATTAATATCTGAATAACTCTGCATTTTGAAAAAAAACAGTTAGGCAGCTTGTGCCCTGATAGCCTCATTTCATCTTTTGCAAAACTGGGTAGGGGAAGGAAGACGTGATTTTAGAAAGGAAGAATTTCATTTTTCATACTTATCAAGAGGGTTGAGGGACACTTGTCAACTTACTAAAATTTGTTTTTCAGGAGTCAGTTGCCTAGACACGGAGCTCATGATCTTTCTGTGGTGTCAAGAGATAAAGAGCATACTTTCAAAAAATCATGAATGCGCAAGAGAACTGTCTTCCATTCTGAGGACTCAGAATGGAATTTTTCTAGGAGCTGTTACAGGAGGAGGAAATAGCAGTTGTAGGGGGGTTTGTTGCTTGTTCTTTGTCTGTTGAGATGCATCATCTCTATGCAAACCTGGTACTGATATCCATTATAGTAGCCCTTTGTTTCTTCAGGTAAAATATATTTTTCAGTAGCGCTTAAGTTTTTTATGTATTTTATTTTAATTTTGTTTAGCAGACTTTCCTCTCCTGAATCTATTGTAATAAATGTAAGTCTTCATAGATAATTAAGTCTTCCGGTAACTGGAGCTCTAATCCTAGGCTGTTAGCCCGGGCACTGTTTCCTGTTGCCAATAAACTCTTCTTATCCACTTTTAGGTAACACCTAAAAGGTTTTTTTTCCCCTCCATTTGTTTTGCTCAGACTTAGAATATCTGGGGCTCCTGGGGATATAAGAAATAATTCAATAAGTGTGTAAAATGCTATCAAACTTTTTTCTTCATAAAATATAGTGCACATGGGATACGTACAGTACAGTACAATATGAGGGGTTTATTGGCATTACTTAGAAAAACCTGCCTAGGTATTTCTCATTAATGGCATCGCCTACTCCAAATTTTAGACCATCCAACCCATGCCAAGAAAAGCCTTACGTGGAACTACTATTGTATGTTCTGTCACTTTGCAACAAAATGAGTGCATGTAGTGATAGCTACTCAGTCATTGGAGAGAGCTTCTTTACTCGCTTGTGGGTTGCATGCAGGGGACTAGAAATCTTACTAAGGGAAACTGTTCAGAGGAGCTTTCTTAACTGCCAGTTGCTGAGACCTAAAATCTGAACAGTACAGAGTTCTTGGCTTGTCTTGCTCTGGAAGCATGAGACAGAGAGGGGAATCTTCTGCAGTACTCAAAACTTACAGGTAAGTAATTTGCTTTTATAGTACTGCAACTGAAGGAAGGGTGAAGTAAAGCATGTGATCCCACTGATTAAAATCTGCATACAAATTTTCATGTCAATGTGTGTGTTCCTCATAGGAGAGAAGCGTGTCTACCTATCACTGCCCAGGCCAGGGGTAAGTTGCTTTTGGGATTGTTGTATTTACTTTATATCTGCTGTTAACTAATTGACTTCTTTCCATGTCTCACCTTGATGAGGTCATAGCAATAGCTTGGTAACATGCATCCTGACTGGATGGCTGACAATAAAATATCAAACTTTGTCAATTTATTAAATGAATAACAAGCATACTGAAAACTAGGGTAACTAGTTACATAATATGCTTTAATCACTTTGATTGTACATGAGATTTAATTCCTGTTCATTAATATGACATATTTTACTACGTACTCAGCTGTCACTCTATATAATAAAAAATGCATTGTTACTATTAAAACAATAAGAATACGCTGCAACATACTGAAAATAAGTCTTGATAATCTGATTTTTTTTTAATGTTGTTGCCTGAGTTGACTTATTTGGAACAAATGAACATGTTCAAGCCTGTTGTAGGCTCCTCAAATAATGGGTTCTTGTTTCCTTCTTTGATCATAAATGTTTTTAATGCAGAGAAAAAAGCTACACCAAATGTCCAGGTTTAGTTGTGAGGTAATTAATATCCTTAGCTGATTATAATGTTATTACATTGTTTCTGAGAGCATCTCTGTGTTAGGAAACTTCCTAAACCTTGTTAGTATCATGTAATCAGTGATTTGATTCACTTGCTACATACCGAATCTTTTCATGGGTAGGAAAAAGGGGAAGAATGATCTCAGAAGGTACAGTAAGGTCTAGCTTGTTTCTTTCTCTCCTTGCTTTCTTTCCTTAAGCTGTAGTGTTGAGGAATTTGGGTGTGAAATGATCCCCTGTCTTCATGTCTCCTGTTGTGCAATTCTGTGACTTCAAACACAGTATGCTATTTCTGACTCTTAATGAAAAGATAAAAGGTCATAAATTATAAATCCAATCTGCAGGTTTAAATAGAATATAATGTTAGGCTGGGTGAGCATGGGTGAATTTCACGGTTATGGAACTAAATATTGAGGCTGAAAAACAGATTGGTTCAGTGACTTCTGATAGGGTTTTTGTCCCTCACCAGTTTGACTAAGCTACATGGCTTCTGGACTTCAGCCACAATGTAAAGAAGAAATGTTCTAAGTCAGATTCCCATTTATTGATTCATATGCCTTTTAAAAATAATTTCAATAAAAACTTTGTACCCAGGATTTAAACAGTTCTGCTTTGTTATTATTTGAAAGGTTGCTGCCTTCTTTTGAATTTTGCAAGATGCATAGATTTGGGGGAGTTATGATTAATATACAGTTTGGAAGTAGACAGGAAATGTAGATTACGTCCATAAGACAACAGAGTTTCTTCACAGAGTAATTTCTTTGCCTAACTGATGCACTAGCCTTTGGAACTGCCTCTCTTCCCAGTGCTGTGGCTCTCCATACTCTCTCTTCTCTCCCTACTGCCATCACAGAGGTCTGCTGTGCCTGGCTAATGCCCACGCTGCCCCTGCACAGAAGCCACACTGTTCCTGTTGATCTAATTAGATCACATATTTTGTTACACCTGTTTAATTGTGACTGTACTGTTTGCTGGTAATGAGTGGCATCCTAGACCATGCCGTAGTTGAGGACAGAGCAGTAGTGATGATTCATGTGTGTGCTTAATGCACAGGTATATTTTTCTCTATAGTATTGGGTATCAAATCATGTTTTCTAGCAGAATAACTGCTTATCTGATTTTTACCAATTCTCCTATTCAGATAGTGTGAGTGAACACTGGAATGGAGAAAATTACATATCTGACAAACATTCTGAGGTTTCTTTAGTTATTTGTGGATAGAAAACCTTACCCATGCTAGAGTGCTGTTTTTTCTTGAATACCTTTCACTTAGCAGCTTAAATATTTGCCGTACCTTGTAGTCCAAAGTTTGTGTTTACACACAAATCTAGTTTGGCTTTGTGTTCCTTTCTTGTTTTAAGACTCTGCCTTAAAACCAGCATTTCTTGAATTGCATCTCTAGTATGCAATATGGTCAAACTTAAATGACAATTAGGAGTATCAGTTCTTCCACTTTTTGCTAAATCTTTTGATATGAGATCAGCATTTCTAATACATAGGCAGAATTACAGTGTCTGATTTGGGTAGACATTCATAAGATTCAGAATATTTAAAGATTTTGGGATCGGAAGTGAGAAATGGCATGAAAGCTAAACTGAGCAGCAAATTGCAGTAGGAACTTCAATAGTAGTACTTTATTTTTTCCTCAGACTTTTGAAGTGAGAGATGGAGACCGCATCTGGAGCTTATTTCTGATGCTGTTCACCATGAATAGTGCTTTTTTTTTTTTCCCCCCTGCAGGCATTACTGAGCTTAATTTGCCCAAGTACTCCCACTAATGAGTAGCAGCTTTTTCCAGATTCTCAGACAAGGATCTCAGTTGTGCACTCTTATAGTCCAACTTCCTCCAGTGGCTCACACCTCTCCAAGTTATGACACCAACTTTGTACTTTCCATTCCTCTGCACTCCAGTGCAGTTTCTGAATGTGGACTGTGGCTCCCATGTCTGTTAGTTTTTGCTGTCTTTGCACAGTGACAGCACCAGCACATGAAGTTAAAGCCAGGAACTGCTGCTCTCTACATGCAAATTGATTTGAAACAAATCATGTATTACTGTGTATATGTGTTATGCAGTTGGCAAGCTCTGCCTTATCAGATAGCCCACTCACATCAGTACCAAGTTTAATCAGAGCCAATATTTGGCTTAGAGCCAGACTGATATTTCAGGTAGTTCATGACTTAAATAAAAGAAGGAAACCCATAAAAAGATCATAGTGTCAGTATTTGTCTCCAACTACTTCAACGAAGTGACACAGAATAATGAGCTACATCGTCACAGTAGCATTTACATGGGTTGTACCCTAGATCAGCTTGCTACTAGCTAAATCAACTTCCAAGTCCCTGTTATATCAGCATCATCTTTGATGCAAAAATCAGTGCAGTAGTACTTGATTAAGACTGTTTATTAGTCCTAAGTATTACTGAGGATTTAGAGGATGAGGGGAAGAGATGGTACTGCATGAGGAAGTGGCATCTGAGAACTGTGGAAGAGGTCTTTTCCTTGAAACTTCAGGGTGTCTGTAGGCACAGACCCTATTCGCACATGCCATTGCAGGAGGACAGCCAGATCAGAACAGGTTCTCAGCTTCTACTGAGAAGTTTGTCTGAACCACTGGAACTCTGCTGCAAAGTCTGCCTCTGAGTATAGAGCCACCTCTTATGATTTGTTAGTAAAATAATTACTAATTCCTTTTATTTAAAAATACTATTTTTTGTTTGAAACAGAAGCATAATGCAAATCTGAAAGCATTAAAGCCAGTCAAACTAGACACTGAGGTAAGATGCCATCATTTTAGTAAAAAAACTTCTTTAATTTTTTTTTTTTTATCTTGTCTGAAGAATGTATTTTCAAGTGCCATAAATATGGTTACCATTTACAGGAACAGGCAAAAATTGCAAAGCTCGGATTAGAGTTGCATCTGCTCACATCTGATGTGGATTCTGAGACAGAGAAGTGGGAGGATCAGGAGAATGAGATCGTGCAACATGGACAAGGCATGTCAAGTATGGCCTACTCCATGTATTTATTTACCAGGTAATTACACTGTATGCAGCGTGTGTTTTGGTGGGAAGAGCATTAACAGTGCTTATAAGAAATAAGACAATTTCATTTTCAGACTATAATAATGGGGACACATTCAGAAAGGAGTTTTAATTTCTATCCTTACGCTTTATAAATTCCTGAAAATTTCTAAGCTGTTTAATAATAAAATTAGGGGTTTTTTTGAAGTGCTAAATATCTGGTTTGTTGCAGAACAGCTATTTAAATATCTCTTGGTTATGGAAAACATTTTAAGAAGCATGTTCATAAACACTTTCAAAATTAAGGGAGTTAAAGCACAGGTATATAACGGTAGATTAGAATTACTGATCGTTGCTGTACTGAAAGGTTTTCTTCTGAAACTTGCCCATGCAATGTCAGCTTTCTTATTTAAAGAATGTAGGGGTTTTTTTTATAAGACTTGAGATTTTTTCTTACCTACTAGTCCAATAGTACTCAGTATGCCAGAGACATGGATTTCTGTCCCTATTCAGCTGATGAGAACTGAACCACTGCTAATTTCCCAATAGTGCTCTAGCCACTGAGGTGTTTATATAATATCTTGAAAGGCAGTTCCTGTAGTAAGTTATTGTTATGCATAGTATCTTCTAAAAGAGTGATATTTTATAGTTCAGTGGTGTGAATGGGGGTGAGAGAGAGAGATACTAAGTTTATATTATATGCAAGTAGCAGGCAAAATAATCTGCAGTCTGTACACGGCATATTCTCTGCTTTCATTATTTCCCACAGAGGAGAAGGACTTCTGAAAACTACTCAAGATTTATTTCATCAAGCAGAGGTAATATATTTTTAACAAAATAGGAGTTAGGCACTCTGAGTGAAAAACAAATTGGAACTTAACTCTGTGATTCCTTACACATAAGTACAGTGTACCATGAATTGACTGGCAACTGTAGCTTTTAAGCAGCTTAACTCTGGTACGTACTTTCTGAAAGCTAACTTTTCAGTGTTCCAGTAGTAGCTTAAGACAGCATTCATTAAACTGACAGATTCCAGTTAGGAGTAGGAATAGCAAACTGGCATTATGGCAAATACAGTGGACTTCAGTGCATTAGCAGTATTCATTGTGTCACTTAGGTCAGTCCCTGATAGTGTTAACGGATACCCCGTCCTAGTCTGAGCAGCAGTATTTTCATGGTAAAGAAAGAAGATGTAAAAATTTGAATAATACAAACAAAAGACAAGGGGCCAAATGAAGGAATGTGGCATGATATTTCCAATACATGCCTGTATTGAACAGGAGACTGGTTACCTTTGTCAAGACAATAAACAAACATGGCAGGAGTAATCTACTCACAAAACTCCTGTGAGCTGCTACAGTGTGAAAAATAATTGGAAGTCAGGTTTTTTGATACGTAAAGGGAAAGGCCTTAAACTTCGCTTATCTGGGAGAATGGCAATTTGTAGTGTAGCTTGTTATTTCAGAAGTCACTGCAAACTGCTGACTTGTTAATTATAAATGTATACAACTATCACAAATATTTCCTGCTACCTTTTTACTTTATAGCATACTATTTCTTAACAAGGAAAAAGAGCCTCATCTTTCATTGTGGTTCATTTTGTTATGTGCTTTCTCCCCCCTTTTAGATTTTTGCGGCAGAGGGCACAAAGCTTGCTTCAGCTCTTCACGCTTTTTCTGATCAGGTGATATATGACCTCTAAAATAGCCATTCAGCTTATGACACTGGTGATACTGCTTAAAAGCTGGTTGTGCTGTCTTCTCCGTTAACTTAATATCGGAGTCTTTAACACAGAGTTGTTTTGTCTTCCTGAAACACATTTCAGGTACATGATGATGACAAACCTTTGCTTCTGTTGGAGGCTGAAAAACTGATCTCTACATGCAAGCAGCTCCAGATAACGGCTAAAGCTTCTGTTCAGGGTAAAAGTGCTACATTTACAAAGGTAAGGTAAAAATTATATATATTCCTGAAAGTAAGACCTAACTTGTTTTGAAATATATAATTTACTAATTTATGCTCCTGTTTAAAATATGAAACAGTTCATCACAGCTGAACTTCTTGGATTGACAGAGGACCATAAAAATTAATAAGTACAAAATTTTATGCTGTTGTGCAAACATTTTTCTGCTGTGTAATAGGTCATCGCTGTTTCTTATGTAGAAGAGGAATTTACTTCAACTTGAAGTACTGTTTTTTACTTAACATGTTTTGAGAAGCTGATGTGCAAAGTACAGAGGAAGAACAGTAAGAACTGTTCCCCTTGTGAAAATGTTTTGTCTATAGGGGCATCCCTCACTGATAACTGTAATCCATGCCATTTACCACACTATGTTATCTCAGGAAGGGATTTTCTTTAGCATGGGTGCTACTGTTTTCTAGCCTTTTTTTTTTCCTTTTTTTTTCCACTACCAGAGAAGGGCTTCAGTGAAGTTTATTCTCACCTGACCCCCCTTATTTGTGCTGAGAGTTTCGTAGGAGCAAAATATGATACACTGGTACCCAGCATACATGGAAGCCTGCCAGTGGATAGCTTGGATAGTATTGCTCTACAGGCTTACATGAATGTTTTCTTTAGGGAGCATGGATATCCAAGTTTTGTATAACTGGCCCAGTAGCCACAGATAGACGATTGATACTAATGTGTTAAGGAACAGTTTCCCTACCCTTAGCTTATCAACTTTAGAGACTGAGAATCAGCAAAGTAAGTAATAGGATTTTTTTCCTTCCTATTACTAAAAGTACTGAAATTATCATTTGAGTTTTGGATTTCACTGCTAGTGAAAGATTTTACAGAAATGTTTCCGAAGACAATGATGTTCCTGGACTGCTCTTCAAAAAAACAAAGGTGGAAAGGTGTCCATAGGCTTCCACTACTTTATATTGTTTTTTACTGCTGCGAACTTTTTTCAAAGAACTTCTGTCAATATCTCCCTCAACTTACCCACTAGATAAAGAGAGATACTGGAATTTTATCATGCTGCAACTGAGAATTTTCAGCTGAATAATATGAGATGGAGTAATACTGTATATAATAATACTGTAATCCACTAGATTTCAGTAATAATACTGTAATCCACTAGAACTTCATTCAGAGAAATATGAACTATAATTAAGTGTACTTCACTAAGAAAGAACTTCAGTGATCAAAGTATTAATTAAGGTAATTTGTATTTCCACCACTGTAACAATTATTGTTATTCTTTGTTATCTGATGCTTAACACAAATGTAACAAATTTGGAACCCCAAAGACTCTATTACTGAAATACATGTTTGCTTCTCAGTAGGTAGGTCTGTTATAAGTAAATATGTATACAGCTACTGTAAAAATTTCAGCGTTGTTACCACGAGAAGTAGATCTGCAAACCTTAGCAGGGAATAGAGATCAGGCTTTTTAAAGAACTTCAGATATCCTTGAGCAGCAATATGATCAATGTGAGCAAGACGGTTTCTGTGCACTTGGATGTTTGTTTCCAATGAGGTATGGAGAAGATATTTCCATTTTACAGCAGGGACTGAAACTGGCTAGAGCATCCAAATCGCTCAAAACCAAACTGAGCACCTCAGGGTTACTGCTTTGTTTGTTTTACACTCTCTGGCTAAGCTAAATGGGAATTCCAGTCTGTTTATATGAAGTGATGTATCACAACATAGTGATAATAGGCTATCAAATTAATGTTTGTCGAGGGCCCAGACTTGTGACCTGTGCTGAGTGTTAGACTTGAGGCATAAATTCAAATGTTTTAAGATTTAGCTAACTTTTAGTGTAACTCATATCAAGGTAAGGCTTGCATGATGCATGACTTTCTAAATCATGCTGACAAGACATACAACAAAAGGAAAAACATGAAGAACTGTGATGAATCATACTTACGTGGTAAGAGCTCCTTTCCAAGACACTTATGTTACTGTTCAATATTACATTATTATTAGTTCTTTTTCCTGGGATGTGTGTCATTCCCATGTGCTTCCTATCTCAAGTCTTGGGTTAACAGAAGGGATGCTGTTGCTTTACATATACTATATAAATTCCAAAAAGGTAGGCAAAATCTTTTGATTAGAAGGGATTTATGAAGGGCAAATATCACCTATTCAAGCTTGAAATATATTATCGTCTCATGCATTAAATAATTGCCTAATAAAGTAATGAGTGGTCTTACTCTACTCATCATGTTTAGGTTGATGCCTGCATTCTGAAAACAAGGAATGTGATGACTCTGTTATGCCAGGTTCTTCCACTTTGCTGTAAACTATTGAGAAAGGTGAGTACTTGGTTCATCTGCAGTATTTTAAAGGTTTTTTTTTGTTTTGTTGGGGGTTTTGTTTGTTTTTTAAGAAAGCTTTTTTTTAATATGCAGAATAAAGCAGGAAATGGCTGTCTTAAACCTGCTCCGCTGTGGAGAGAAGACAGAATACAAACTGGCACAAGTGCACGTACTCCAGAAAGAAGAGTCGAGACATTTGGCATCAAATCATTAGAAAATCATGTAACAAATATGACATTTTTAGAGAGCAAGTAATTACAGCACTTAGAAATGCAGGAACTCCCATTTGAAAATAACACTTGCTGAATTTTCAATATTGCTTTCATTTGTGGAAAGTCAAACCAGGTGAATTTGAATTAAAACTGTTGACCTTTGTCACATCTAATAGATGTCCCATTACTTAGCAATTACAACATCAACTAGTCTAATTGTTATGTATTTTTATAATGTGAATGCCTTTCCTATGCTTACTATTGATACCGGTTTTGTAATTAATGCTTATGAATGTCTTAATGGATTTTTCAACCCAAAGATGCTGCTAATAGACATTTTATAAGAACCTTGTGCTGCATATGCTATATGTAACACTACTGCTGACGTCTGTAAACTCATCTCTGGCCTATTTCAGTCTATGTAATTGATAAAGCAGAGTCAGGAATATAGTCTGAAAGGCTGTGGCCTAAAGCACTGAAATGTTATCTTGGTTATGAGTTATACCTGCAATGAAGTAGTTCCAGGAAAAAAAAAAAATTCTTTCAATAGCTGCACCACTGAATTTTAATCTTGTTGACATGATTCATATTTCCAAAAGTGTATTTCTAAGTGATTAATACTCTTGAATCAAACCCTTTTTCTTTTACCATCTTTACTGGTAGATGGCAGTTGTTGCTTCCTTTTTTATTAAAACTTACTGAGCAAAATTTGAATTGCATGTAGAACCACTGAAGTATTATGTAGACTTCACATTATACCATTTAAAACTTAAGAAAATAGATACTGATTATGACAAACTTCTGTACAAAGGGCATTATTTGACTTCTGGATGCCATGAAAATACAACCTAGTGTGAAATACATATTTTCAAGTTTATCTGCTCTTTGCACATAGGCTTCTGTTGCATTTTTATTTTCAATTCATCTTTGTCAAACTCCATATTGTATTAGTTTAGCTAAATTAAGTGATGGCTAAATCATATGATTTTTCTGTATGTATTATGCTTGCACTGAGCAGAAGCAAAGCTGCCTGTGGAACATAAATACCCTCCAACATATCATTCTGTGCTTATGTAAAAACTTGTAGTCTAGAATTCAGAGAAAAAGAGAAAGCAAATTTTAATATACAAACTATTTGAACTGGTTTATTCTTGTGTGAATCAAGCATTTAAGTTCCACTTTTAAAAACAGGCACTAGGCCTTTCTATACCATGAAAGTTACAGTGTACAATAAAAGTAGCTTATTTAGTATCAAATACAGATGATAACTGTATAATTAATTTTATGAAGAAGAATTAAGACGTTTCAACAAAACTTCCTCATACTCCTTCTGTGTCAGAAGTCCTTGAGTTATACTCTTGCTTTCTTCAAATTTGGGTAGAACCACTGCGATGTATCCCTCTGTTGATGGCTAAAAAGCAAGACTGAAGTTAGCCGTGAAATAAAAGTTAGAAAATAAAAATCAAGGAAGTGTCTTACCTTTTCTTGCAGAATAGCGGGATTGCTAAGAATGTTTTCATTCACTTCTATCAGTCGCCCTCGTATACAACTGCAAAAGTGTTTCGATTCAGTAGAAGTGCACGGTATATCAAGGTAACAAGAAAAAGGAAAAAACCTTACCTATAAATGGTGTATTCCTCTCCATCTGATGAAGATATCCTGCACAGAGGGGCAAGTTCTGTCAAAAACTGAGCTCCCTGCATTTGAAAAGTAAACAAACATATGTATTTTTTTAATTACACAGGGCTTTTTCAAGTATTACCATCAGGAACATAAGTTTATAAGCTGCTCAGAACAAAGCAAGGAAGTGTGATAGTTACAGGTCATTGCAAGTCACATAGCTGTGCTTCCCTACAGAGGGGAAGATGCCAACTTAGTTCTGTGCTCAAATTGAAGAGAAGCTTGTTAAGAGCTTACAGATTTAGTCATAATTAAGTTTCTTTCAGAATAACAGACTTGTAGTTTGATCAGATTAAAATCAGGTAAGAGAGGAGAAAAACAGTACCGCTGATTTCAGTATAACCAGGTTAAACTACACATATTTGAAAACCCACCATGAAACACGCTGAACTAGCCCACTGCTATCTAGATCTGTTTGAGAAAAACAGTAGTCTCCAAATCTCAGCATTTTGGTGGAAAAAAAAATTTATCTTTTCAGGGATGTTTAAGTCCCTCTGTACACTATGAAAAAAAATGACAAAGCATTTTTAGCCCTTGGGTTTGAGCAACATTGGAAGCCACCAGTGCTGTAGGAGCACTGTAAGACCCTAGCTGGGACAGTTAGACAGGCACCTCTCGAGAAAGTTTAAATTCTTTAGCTGTGGAGGGGCTGTTTTAAAGTAAAATGCAAAGGTAACTTGGTAAGTTTCTATCCTAGAAAGGACAGAAAGTCTCAGGCAGTGCGAGAGATTAAAATGAAAACTAACCAAATCAAAAAGCCGTACCCTTTTTGACTTCCCAGAGACCTTATTCTGGAGCCTGCTACAGTTGGCACTGATTTGGTAATTAATGCTTTTAATTGTTTTTCCACTTTGAAGAAGAGGATGGGCTTCTGCCAAGGTGATGACACAGATTCTGCAAAAAGAAATATAATTATTACACTGTAGTTGTGCGAAACCATTCTCTTGTGTGCTCTAAGCAAGCTCCACAACCTTCTCTGCCTATACTGGTAGGATTTAACACTGATACCGACTACTTCATTTGGGCTCCTAGTCTGAAACGCTAGCAGGACTTTCAGTCATGGTAAAGCTGTTGTTTACTTTCACTCTTTAAAGCACAGTATTCTTCCCTCTATAGCTTAGCAGGGAAGTTAAGCTGATCGTTCTGCAGGAATCACAGGACAGGCACCTACCAGGCTCAGGGAGGAAGCAAAGAGGGAAGGTCTGAGTGGCAGCATGGGGGTTGAGCAGGGTAACCTAGAACACAATTTACCTGAGCTAATGGAGGAGAATGGAGGATAATTGTTGGCTGTAGATCAGAGACAAATTTTCGTTTCCCAGTTACTTACAAAAATGTCAGATACAGGATCAAATCAGACTCAGGGCATCTCATTTGACATCTGCTGTACCAAACCAAATGAAAATTGCATTCTGACTTAAAGCACCTTCTGGGGGGGTTGCTTTATTTTGAGATACTAGACTGGATCATCAAAAGCGGTACACTTAGTTAAACAGAACCACAACTTTTAAATAAGCTAGAGCTGTTCTATCTGTTGTTGTACCCTGTGGGAGCATACTCGGTTCGCTTGTCTGCTGATAGCTGAAGTAGATACTCACTTAAGATGATCAAGTAAAGCACAGTATGCTGTTGTCAGAAAATGTAACACAAGGCAATGTTTCTCAGAACAGCCAAAGGCTGTTGTTGGTGAATAGTTACAGCAGATGAATCCTTCAGTAATCTGGGCTTTAGTTAGCCTGCTGCTTGCATTTCATCTTTTTCTAAAGGAGGGTTATTTCTTGTCATGAAACTGCAGAGTTTGAGGCAAGCCCAGCTGTAGAGACTTGGCCCACCTTCATCCCTGGGCTAGAACCATGCTTAATGCACAAACGTGGAGAGCCCAGAACTTGCCAATAAATGAACAGAGGTGAAG
This sequence comes from Pelecanoides urinatrix, assembly GCA_013400755.1. Classification (NCBI taxonomy): domain Eukaryota; kingdom Metazoa; phylum Chordata; class Aves; order Procellariiformes; family Procellariidae; genus Pelecanoides; species Pelecanoides urinatrix. The sequence goes on along the minus strand of VZTQ01007603.1, from coordinate 31,698 downwards.
CTATTCAGTTTAAGAAGAGTTTAAGACCTAGAGCAAGGACCAGAATTAACAGAACAGTAACTGTAGAGAAAACCAGGGCACAGAGCCAGATCTGTCCCTGCAGATGCTGCATCCATCTCCCTGCACTGCTTTGCGAGTTCTTGCTGTGCAGCTCCCCGCAGGAGGGAGCTGGATGCTGGTGAATGCTTTCAGTGTGCCCCAGCACCTCAAAGGGACCAGAAAAGCTACCTCCTCTTGACCCCAACCTTTTTCTAAGGGGAAGATGACAAATCATCTACTTGAGCTGACATCTATTAAAGCTGAGACTTGGCAAAACAAAAAATCAACAGAAAATATTACACTGCTTAGAAATAGCAAACTGAGTCGCAGCCCCATACGTAATAATGGTAAAATACCTTATAGAGCATTTGGCTAAGCCACTGTAGAAGCCAAGGGCCCTGATGTTTCAGAATTCAAAATAGCAAAATAATCTTTATAGACATTTGAACAAGTGTTTGTATTTTTATTTCCTTTCCCCCATATAAACAGGATTTAAACTATTGTTTATATTAGACAACTGAGACTAATAACTACATATTTAGTATTCAGTGCAAATGCAAGGATGTCCTTTCTTGCTGTTGCACCTGTTATTCCCAGGTACTCAGGTTTCTGTTTCCAAAGAACGAGAAAGTGAACTGTGTGAAACAGCCAGAGAGAAGCCCCAGCTCTGAAGGCTGCAGCGAGGCGATGGTTCTGCCGTGCGCCAAGCACGCCCTTCCCGTTACTCTGAGTTCTTAACAGGAGCCTCCTCATCTTCCCTCAATACAGGAACAACTGGCACTGCCAATTCTTGTGTGGACAGGAGTTGAGTTCTGTTCTTCCCTCAGGGGCTAAACACCCCAGAAACACTGACGATGCCACGGAGGCACCCTGCAGTCAGAACAGGCTTTAGCAAGGGGGCAGGAGCTGGGGAAGGTACCGTGTGTTATTAGAGTCCAAACCAGGTGCAGGGTTGATTTACTCCAGGCGACTGGGTATCCAGCTACTTCAAAGCAGAAACGACGATGTATGACATTTCATTTCCTATCTTGCATTCACTGTCTGTAGTCCACAAACATACCATTAAAGGCAATTAAGTTGTATACAGAAAAAGCTAAATGTTTGTTCAAATTGAGCCACTTAATTTCCTAGAAACCAAGTCAAACAGACTACTTCTACATGTCATTACGGAAAAGCCTTCTGAAATGTTGCTTTTCTGCTGTTGACAAAGATGTAAAGGGCCCTTCCAGTGGGAGAGGACGCGGGGGCAGCACTACAGACACTGACGGGGCCTTTTTAAAAATCTGCTGAGCAATACCGGGCGAGAAGAGTTCAAGCTCCCCTGTTTTTATTAGAGTAGTAATTAAGAAGGGTATAGGAAGGCTAAGATTTGTCACTCTCCCATCCTCCCACCTTCCAGAAAAACCCAGGCTCTCCCGCTATTTTGCACCTGTCCCAACTCAAGGCGTTCCGGCAGGAGCGGTGCCTGCTGGCCTAGCGCCCCCCGGGCGGGCAGGCTGGGCAATCGCCGCTCCCCTCCAAGCGCAAGGAAAGGGGCGGCGGGCGGGTGGACGGCCGCTGGGGCTCAGCCCCCGGCGCGCCCCTGCAGGGGTGGAAGNTCGGCCCGGGCCGGGCCGGGCCCCGGCGCCGCCGCTGCCGTCGCGGGAGGGAGGAGGCGCCCGGAGGGCGAGAGCAGTTCCACGGCAAAATCCGTTCTCACCCCCCACCCGAGTACGTGGGGGAGCAATTCTAGTACAAGGCAGTCGGTTTCAGTGACTGTAGGGAAATGTAATTTTACATATTTAATTATTTTTTCTTCTGAGAAGGTCAATGAAAGATGTAACCGGCCATAACTACATCAGTGAGGAAAACGCTCAAAAAACAGCATTTGGTTCAGTGGTTTATTTTCTCTAGCTCACAGCAATACAATAACAGCTATAGTGATCATATATGCACCAAAAAAGAATTTTAAATAAAAACACGTTTTATGTGTTTCTCTTCATGTGTTCATCTCTTTGTTTCTNTACTTCTACATGTCATTACGGAAAAGCCTTCTGAAATGTTGCTTTTCTGCTGTTGACAAAGATGTAAAGGGCCCTTCCAGTGGGAGAGGACGCGGGGGCAGCACTACAGACACTGACGGGGCCTTTTTAAAAATCTGCTGAGCAATACCGGGCGAGAAGAGTTCAAGCTCCCCTGTTCTTATTAGAGTAGTAATTAAGAAGGGTATAGGAAGGCTAAGATTTGTCACTCTCCCATCCTCCCACCTTCCAGAAAAACCCAGGCTCTCCCGCTATTTTGCACCTGTCCCAACTCAAGGCGTTCCGGCAGGAGCGGTGCCTGCTGGCCTAGCGCCCCCCGGGCGGGCAGGCTGGGCAATCGCCGCTCCCCTCCAAGCGCAAGGAAAGGGGCGGCGGGCGGGTGGACGGCCGCTGGGGCTCAGCCCCCGGCGCGCCCCTGCAGGGGTGGAAGGGGGAGGCGGGGGGGCTCCCGCCTCCTGCCGGAAAGCAGCGGCGCTTCCTCCCCCACCGGAAGGCCGGGGTTCCCCGAGAGCCAGAGCCCGGCGGCTGGGGGCTGCCCGCAGCCACCTCTCCTCGGTGCGGCCCCCCCAGCACCCCCAAAGCGCGGCAGCGCCACTCGCCTGTTGGAGTGCTGCAGCACGCAGAAGTCCTCGCACGGCCGCCCCTTCACGTCTGCAACAGGGCACAAACACCAGTGACCGCCCCGCCGCTGCCGCCCCCGCCCCGGCCCCCTCGCCCGGCGGTACCTGGCTTGTACCAGCGCGTAAAGTACCGCTCCGCGCCGCCCCGCGCCGCCGCCGCCGCCATGCCGCCCGCCCCGCCTCACNTGACACAGTTTTTCCACAGAGATTTTAACTATGCTGGTCCTGCAATTCGGGCAGCAGGAGAGCTGCTGTGAATCCATTTTAGCCTCAAATGTATTTCATATAAACGCAACAGAGCTGCGTTCCCACAACTCATTTGGCATCGCCCTCCGTGGCCTAGCCGCAACGGAGCAGAGAAACCGTGCCGGCACCTGAACCCCACAGGCCGGGCAGGCGAGGACTTCCACACCTCTGATGTGACTCTCGCTGCACATACTAACTACACACGCCACCTTTTCTGTACAAATGCAGGCTAAAACTATTAGAAGAACATGTTACAAAAAAACCCCTTTGATTCCAGCATTGTCTGCCTATTCTGTTTACCCGCATCTAGCACAGACACTAAATAAGGCAGCTGTAACAGCATATAAAATTAAGGTCTGTACAATAATTAAGGTATAGATGGATACACAAACCAGAGACACTTCCATTTATCAGCCGGAATAGCCAGGCATGTTACAAACTGCTGCAGAAAACTATACGCGTAAAAATAAAGGGCCGCTTAGAGGCTCTGCCCCATCAGTTTGCCAAACCACAAGCATTCTCAACGCAAGTATATTGCAACAGATGCAGATTCCTTTATAAGGCTGACAAAGAAAAAAAAAACGCAAACTTTTGTCATCTTGCTGGTACAAGCCTACAGCAGGTTTCAGCCTATGGTCTTCTCAATTACTAGTTTGGACAGCTGTCCGTCATGGACCTCTCTCCATCAAAGATTAAAGAGCACTGAATGGGTGGGATATGCTTGTGTCATTTCTGCCCACATCCTCTAAAGGCAATTTATTTTTCATGTTGTTACATCAGCAATGTGTTTTGATATGCAGTTATTTTAATGTCAGTTGATTACATCGAAAGCCAGCCAAGAACGCACTGGAAAGACTGACTGAAATTTGTAGATTTATCTCCATCATTTAGTCATTGATCTTAAAATCTCTTTGGCAACACTAGGCTACATCCCTGCTTCCTATGTCATATCCAGCACATGGACAAGAGAACTAGCAGCTAGGACAGTTGTAGGCTAATGGAAACCACTAGTAAAAAACTCAAAGTAAACTGAGCTCATCCAAGTCTGCAATCCCTCATGACAAAGAGGTGGAGCACACCCGATTTCTGTATCGGCTGGGGCTGTGGGACAGAAGGCAAAAGACCCATGGGCTAAAGCACACTGAATTTATGGTGGCTTACCAGACCACTGGTAAACACAGTGTCCACACCCTACAAAACCCACTAGGATGCAGTGAGGTCGCATCTCAGACACTGCATTTCAGCAGAACAGAGCTGTGATGAGAGGTGTGGAGGGAAGGAGGGGAGAAGTCTTATGGATTTTTTTTGCCCAGGAATGTATTTTGCTTGTGAGGAGCAGTACAGGAGCACGAACAGAGGCACGTGGGCTCCCCTGGCGACCAGCACCATTACCCTAGCAAATGCAAGACTCATTTAGACAGTTCAGGGTCAAATCAGACCACTCCAAAGGGTGATACATTCAACTGCAAGACACATCAGGAAGAGACCTCCAGAGGAAAAGCAGCCACATTTTGAGAGATCTGGAATGAGGTGGGACTGCCAAGATGGGAGGTTGGGATAGGAAAATGCAGTAGTCAAGGCATGAAAAATTCCGTTTTGACAAGTTTAGCATGTGCATGCGTGTCAGCGTGGTGGTCAGCATGGTTGATTTGAACTTGCTTGTTTTTCTGAAGAAGAAAGCAGTGATGTGTACATGCCAGAAACAAAACAGCTTTCAATGAGCCAAAAATTATGGTATTCAAGCATTAGAGGCAGCAAAGGAAAGATGAAGATCAGGTGGGTTTTAGGCAGACAACTTGTTAGCTACAACAAAGTCAAGAAATGAACATAGCACAAGTAAGGGCAGAATTACCATAAGAGTTTAGACTGAAAAAATAGATGTTACCTTCTCTTCAGAGAGTTCAAATAAGCTAACAGTTTATGAGCATGGAAGATACAGAAGCAAAGGGTATAATATATATCAATTTTTCATCATACTCATAGATACTACTAATTCAAGCTTGGGAACACTACAATGTAACTGCTGTAAGAGAAGAGTAAGAAGAGCACAGGATGGCTGATCAAGGAGATGCTATAAAAATGTAGCAGACAGCTACTGTACGATGGCATGACTCCTCTGTTCAGAGGCGTGCTTCTACAAAAGTCCAGAGGCTTAATCAAAATGCAGTGGCATAGAATAAGACAGACAAAATGTGAAGTGCTTGATGAAGGGAGGGAATGCACCTATATTTTGTCAGTGTTCTTGTTAGAGATGAAAGCCCAGCACCAGAGTAGCTTCTAGTGATGGAAAGCTAAGTTGGGGAGGAGTGCTTCCACAAGAGAAGTCTGTTCTTCTCTCCAAACAACTGCTCACCAAGCAAAGAGATACACAGGTTCATACACGTGCAGATCTGGGGGAGCTGGTAAGACCCCCTACAGAGCTTAGTGCTCCCCTCAGGGTGCATCAGCAGAGCTGAAGGAAGTACGCCTTTCTCTACCCTCTGACTTCAAAGGAGGCAAGAAACAGGATTTCATCGCTGTGGGCAGAAGATTAAATCTCAAACTTGTTAACTTGAAGAAAGACTGAAGGAGGAGGAAAAGCTAATATTCCATTGGCTGAGAAACTTCTGCAGTCCCTATTTCTTAAACAGTAAAAAAGCCCCCAAACCTCTCAGTTCATTCCAAACATCTATTTCTGAGGTGTTTTGGCTTTCATTGTATGACAGACCAACATATGTCAGACTGTTTTAACCTCTCAGACTGGTATTATCAAACACTTCTTCTTTGTTCAAGCTTTTTATTCAGCTGATGATTTGAAGGAGTGGTAAAGTTGAATCAGAAGTAAGTTCTAATTGTTATATTTCTGGGATTTTTAAAGCTAGCTAGTTAAGATAGCGTAATTCCATTACTTATTCATTATATAAAAGCTGTCTAATGTTCACCTTCCCCACAAATGCAGAATTTACTTAATTTGCCATTGTCTTTTTCATCCTTCTCCTTCCTTCAGTTACTTTCAGGGTGGTTAAAATATTAAGACTGTAAGCTCAAACTACATACTTACGTATACACTTATAATTATCCTTAACATGCTGCTTCACTATATATGCTGCCAAAGAAATTTTGCTATTTTGGATGTCTCTGCTTTAGTTGTTGCAAAGAATATAACTGTTTTGCAAGCACAGGTTCTTGTGCAGTCACGCTGAACTAGGAGTCGGCTCTCCCACTCTGCTCATTTCCCAAAGTAAACCAACACTTTACTTAAGGAAGTTGTTGCAGTAAATGACTGTTTGTCTCAGCCTGTAGCATTCTTCCCCTTGATATCAAACAGACTTTAATACAGCTTTGCCATTTCAGGCAGCATAAGTGGGATACAGCACTACTTTAAAAGTCTTTTTTACGGAATTCACGTATATTAGAGCTAGACCTATGCTTTTACAATCTAATAGTACTTTTGTTGCTGATTTGAGAAATTGGTGAAGAGCAACTCACATCAGAAGGGATGAAACAGGTAAAACATTTGGTGCAAACACTTAAAACGGGATTTCACAAGAATTTGTTTGGAGTAGAAACCAACTGGAGTAAGACACAAAGAATCCACAAGCTATTGAGAGAACCACCACCACAAAAAGGATGGAGTGGACTCATCTGCCACTCCGTGTAAACTAGGTGGATGCAGAAGAGATGAGTTTCTACCAATATGAACATTACATGTCTTTTTCTTGTTTTACACTGCTCACTGTGCCTTATATCCACTGATTTTGATTGTGCTAAAATAAAAATCACTGTTCTTTTATTTCTTTAAACCAACAAAGCCATCAAAGTAAAAAAAAAGTTACATATAATTACATACAGTAAATAAATTTACTAAAAAAACCCCAACGACCTAACCCCCCAGACAATACTCCTTTAATAGATTTGGCACTTTCACCATGTTTTACTAAGTACAACTTCCCACAGTACCATATGCAATGCTAAAACCTAAGTGAAAAAAAAAAACAACTTAGTGTTCATTTCTATCAGGGGGAGAAGGGAGGGAGGGACACAACAACAAAGCACACCAATACAAGTATCTAGTCTATACCAAACGTACCTCTCCATTAAGGAATTTAATAGAAAAAACCTACCACTTATAATTTAACACCACTCTCTCTTCCTGGCAATCAGGATTACAGGTTTATGCTGAATACAATCTTATGTTCAAATATGGAGATAAGTAGCATTATCCCAAAACCCAACAGAATCCCAGCGTTCTGTAACAGGAAATATCCCCAGCGGCTACATCCATGATCACTGGCATCATTGTGGAGCATTTCAGGCACCTAAACAAACAAGAAAGTGTTAAATGCCTTCAAAATAAACAGTTACTTCAAACCCAGTTCTTCAACCATGAGGCATGAGGTAATAGAGTCTTACTCCTCTAGTCTTTCCCCTGTTGACCACATTAATACTTCCCCTTGAATGAAGTGTCGCTCAACATGAACAACATTAACAGAGTCTACTTTCATATTTAGAGACAGAGAGAATCTGTAATGTTCTAATTACTGTTTTCATTATAATTATGCTGATGTCGTAAGCCAGCTATTTACTCAGGATGTGATTATTTACCAACTGATTTAATCAAGCCACATCAAGAATTTTATTCTTATGCTTTCACGAACATCCACCAAATACTTTGTACTTCTGCACAAACATACTTCTGAGGTACGGTATAGGTTTTAATACAATTCTGTCTTCATCCCAAGAAGCAGTAATGATTTAATGCAAAAGCTGAAGCACATTTGCTGGTGCTAATAGTGTGCAGTCTTACTGGCTATCTGCTATACTAGCCACTGTCAGAAGCTAATTTTTTGCTCTACTTCTGCTGTTAACTGCCTCTGTTCTCTGTTTAACAACTAAGGGAGAAACAATCTCTGTTCCTACAGTAATCTAAATAAAAGCAATCTTCCACCTGAACATACACACGTACACTGCGTACTCATCAGCACCTTCAAGTGCAGAAGTTAATTGAGGGAGAAAAGATGGAAGAATTTATTTTGAGATCAAAATATAATTAGCATTAATTCTTAAACTATGTTATATAAAATTCAGGTAGGTCTAGCCGCTTACCATATCCACAAGAGCCACATACATGAACAAGCCAGCAGTAAGTGCAAATATCCACATTGAAACATTGTCTGCATAATGACCGATAAGAATCCCAGTTGCCATTCCAAGATAGGCCAGCATAGCTGAGAGAGCATTATAAAGCACAGCTTGCTTGACGGTCATACCGGCTTTTAGAAGCACAGCGAAATCTCCTACAATAGGGAAAAAACAAAACAAAAGTGTTCATTCTCAAGTAACGATTGCAGTATTCATGAGCTCTCCTCTTACTTACAAGATTACTAAGCTATTTTTATGCTGCTGTCTTATTTTTTTTCTTCATAAAATCAGAAATCACTGGGGGACAAAGCACACATGAAGAACAACACAACAGCAAGCATGGTAAGTTTCTAAACTAATTTTTGGAAGAAGCAGCTTTTAGTGTACTTTGCATTTAAACCAACACTGTAAAATACTGCAGTACCTGATATGCATAAGTGTTCTGAAGAAGTTTCTAAAAAGTTTCCCACTTAATTGCATAAAGCAATGGTGACGTTTCCATTTATTATCATGTAACTGGTCTTTGTACTTTAAGTCTAGCTGTTTCATAAATTTAGAAATAATTTCTTTATTCATTTCTGATCATTCACAGAATCTTATTTTTACTTGAAGGAATGATAGATTACTAGCCAGAAACAGGTTTTTCATAATTCAGAAAAGAATTTTTTAAAATTTATTTAGATGAATTAGATCTAAACCAGAGTAAAACTATATAAGCGTATTATTTGGAAATAAAATGGATTCTATATAAATACTTAAGTTATCTCCAGTTAAAGTAAACAAACACAATCTTCAATGCTGAGTTGAGTAATTTGTTACAACAGCTTTTCCCACAAGACACTGCAATTAAGATGAACTTGTATGTTACATTGTTTAGCATTAACAACAGAATGATCCAATTTTATCCCCAGCTCACTTCAGCTAGTCCCATTTGTTTCAGTATTCCTATGCCACTTCATGTCTTCTGTTAAAGAAGGTATTTCCATCAAGTTTTCTGTGCTGATTAAAGAAGCATGATTTAAATTTTAAAAGATTTTTCTTGCTTCCAAAACTAACAGAACATCTGAATCTAAAGTTATCAGATTCGTAACGGACTTATTTTGTATATTTGTACTAACAACATTTACTACATGTAATTAATACAAGTTCCATGATTCCCATGGAATTTATATTAAGACAAACAAGACTCAATTCCTCCCATGTCATAAAACCAGGTACGTTTTCTCCAGAGTAATGTATTTCTGTATAACATTATTGTACAGACAAATATATCAAACTGTTTAATAAATAGTTCAATGTATACACATACTGGTTTACAAGCTCCATTAAATGAAATTGAATGTTCTACTTTCTAGGGAATTAAACCTTAAAAAAGTGCAAACTGTTCTTTCCTCATTCTATACACCAGGTATGACTGGGGCCATGACAGCTAAGAAATACCAGTTGCACATTCAAAATGATTTTGACAATTGGAAAGATCAGCTTCGTTCCAAGTTAAACTAAGCAGTTATGTCCTGTTCTCACGAGTTGCCGTTGGCAAAAGGGCCAAATACTAAACCTACAACATAAGAAATGTGCATTCCCATGAGAAATTATGGTCATGAATTTAAATCACTTGAGCTTGAAAGACAAACTATTTCTAGGAAAGATTTCTAAGTAGTTCCCAGTTTAATTTAGAGCTACGGCAGTTCTTTGCAAGACTTAATGAAAAAGCAGCAAATGTTATGCAGAAAGGAGTTCGACTAATTGTGATCTTCCTTTTAACAGCACAAACACAAGCATAAAGTTAAACAGAGATGTGAGAAAAGCAAATTCTGACATGCATTCCCCTGTAATTCACGATTTATGTCGCTAAGGAGAATAAAAGCTACAACTGAACTATACAGAACAAGTTGTAAGTAACTGCAAGAGATACCGAGTTGTAAACAAAGTAGCTGAAATATTTAGATTTTTAAAAGGAAGATTAATTCAATTAATAAATAAAACAGTCTTAAAATAAGTTAAAAGTATTCTTGAGGAGACAGTCTGACACAGATGAAGTTTTCCTATAAAATTTTACTGTGCCACAGAATAAAATCACTTACAATTCTCCAAAGTGTCACCTGCAGCTTATGAAAATATTGGGGTCTTACCTAGCTCATGAGGTAATTCATGGCAAAATACAGCCACAGAAGTGCTTAAACCACTAGATAACCCTTCGGTAAAGGCTGCTCCTACAAAAACACGGGGGGAAAAAAAATAAAAACATTACTGCATATTCATACATCAAGTGCAGAAGCATTGTTGCATATGCTTGTATCAGATTAGGATATATTAGTTTCGCTGAAATTTTTCTTATGCTTGTGGATGTATTTAAACTTTAACTGAACAGTTGTTTATGATTCATAAGTTTCAAGACAGAAAAGTTCAAATCACAGATGATTGTTTTGTACAAATTAGTCAGATGCAACTGTTCCACGCTTTAATAGAAAAATTAACACTTTTAAATCTTATTCCTATATAATTAGCACAACAGATTTGAGGAAAAAAGTAACTGATGGAAGTTACGAATAACAAATTACATGAAATGAATGAACTTAAGCAAAGGGTTACTCTGGCTAAAGCTATCTTCCCAGAAGCATTCACATCTTCATTTAGATACAGATAAAATACTATACAAGTAGTATCCGCATTTTCACATAATCATCAAATCGATGTTTTTCCATAATACTTTTGAGCACATCCAGAACTGAAGGAAACCCACATTTCCATTAGCCTGAACAAGCTAGACAGCAGGACTTCTAAAAGCTATTGCTCTCACTTGTTCAATAAACCTTTATTAACCTTCCTCATACTTTTCCCTTCATAACTATAAAGTCATAGCTCCTTCCCAAATCTCCCTAATGCTAAGAGGTAATTGATTCTGCGTGTCATTTGTATGCAAATCCTCCTCCTTCTACCACATTTTCACTACTGATCTGCTTGGAAATTTACATTCTGTGCTTCAACTTTCATCAAAAATGAGATTAAATCAGAAGGTCTCTTTTCACATTATACTTTGAATTGACTGAATCTGAACAACTGCAAATACTGCTGTGAGAAAATAGTTATTATTGGGTTTTCTCCTCAAACAAGAATGAACTTGTTTCTACAATAAAATCTACAGAAAGACTGATACCGCTGAACTGACCCCAGTATGCTATACAAGCTGGAAATGAATCCAATACCTGTAAAGATTAGTCTTAAATACTAAAGTCAAGATTATGAAAGACTAGCATAAGAACTGAAGATTACTGATTTGACTTAACTTTCTATAACTTACTTTAACCTTTTAAATTTAAAATACCTGTAGTCTAGCTCTCCTACTAGAAAAAACAAGGGAGTTCCCAAACCTGACCTTCCAGCCAGAAGTCCAAAACATAATATTCAATCCGTTACTTCTGTGATAAAGAAATGTTTTCACTGAAGCATTGTCAAAAAAGACTCAACAACTACAACATGTAAGGGAAAAACAGGGACATGAACAAAAAATGAACAAAAAGATAAATGTTCTGTTTACATGTAAAATAACTGTTTATACTGGTTTAACTTAAAAAAAAAAAAACCCACACACAAAAAATGGACTGTTACACTTAACTTTAAGAACAGGATTTTGATGTTTAAGAAAATACATTTTTTAAATACTTTTCCAAGAAGAGAGACTGAGCCTGTTTTGAGACTGAGTACAGCACACTGAGCATCTAAAGGAATCTACTTATGCTACACTCCTTTAATTGACATAGACACTCCTAATCCAAAAATCTGCATAAAGGCAACATATAGTGACTTTATTGGTATCTTCTCCATGAATCATATTTCTGACAGGTAATAGCTAACTAATGTTCTATTAATTAATGCCCTCTACTCACACATTCCTAGGATACAAAAAGCAGCACAGACCTTCTCTGGCGGGCTAGTACAAGCACTAGGAAGAACTGTGATGCTACTCTTTAGTGGATGGCAAGATCTGAGAATCTGGATGTGACAGGGCTGCTATGCAAAAGTGTAAAAGCACCTCAGAGAACACGGTGCCTTTGACCAAGTTCATTTTACAGTAAAAATGAATGCACGCCTACCTCCCACAGCACAAAAATCACACATATATATTGCCTAATCCATTTGGGTAATCTTCAGGCTAAAGCACATTGAAACCAGGGTCCCATCTCCCTACTCACCACTGCTCCGGGGAAACTTACACGTCATGTGTAACCAGGGCCCAGTACAGGCAAAACCAGATGTGCACAGTATAGAACCTGACTTTGCTGCGTAACAAGTGAAGATGGAAGAGAAAAAGAAATAAAGAAGCCAATGATACTAGTGGCCTGACTGAAATGGAAGAAACACAGTTACTTTACATGTGACCAATAAGACAAGCTTGTCTTAAAAGAAAATTTTTTTAAAATTGCTGAGCACTTGCAGGCATTGAAATACAAAGTCAGCTCTAAGTCCTAAATATAGTTTTATAAGCTTAGCTTTGGTTTTGAAAAAATGTTAGCTTTAACTTTGCTAAAAGTAGGAAATAAAGCAAAGCTTATAGATTTCCTAAAGAAACATAGCTCTAAGTACATAATTTTGGCTTCATTTGTCACTGATCTCCAGGTTGTTAAAGTGGGGATTTTTCTTATTCATTCAGAGCTGCTATCAAAGTTTAGGCTTCAAAGATCCACCACTAATTAGTTCTGTTCCTAATAAAGAGATAAGTGACAGCAAGACGACTTCGCTGTCCTCACATAAAACAAAGCTGCAGTGTCCAAGCTAACACTTACCAATTGCTAGGCCATCACTAAAATTGTGTAGCCCATCTCCCATAATCACCATCCATGCCAGAGTTGCTATCCCTGCATCCTTCAGTTCTTCACGTGAGTAGCGCTGACTGTGACTGTGGGGATGATGGTTCTGATGATGATGGTGATGCAGAATATGATGGTAGTCATGGTGATGATGACTAAGATGATCCGTCTGCCCTAGAGTATCGTGTAAGTGAGAATGACATTTGTTTCTACACCCCCTGGACGCATATTCATTGTCAGCCTCCTCTTGATGAGAATGAGCTATCATCACTTCTTCTTCTTCTTGTACAGCTGGCTGCTGAGAAATGAAGGGCGATGGATCTTGAGAGTCTGTCCCTAGATAGCCCTCAGGCCCTGTTACAAAAACCCAGAGTATAATATTACACATTTTTAAAATCACCTAGGAAGCAAAGATACAATAAAGAAGTTGAGTAAGTGATGCAGTAAAGAAGAAACTAGTAAGTCTAGAAGTTGAGACTGATACCCCAGCTTCTTGTACCATAAGTTTTTTTTTCCCCAAGGGTTTCCACAACTACTTCTTTTTTAACCAGATTTCTGAGATAATTCCCAATAGTTTAAAATAAGAAAAACTTCTAGTTTCTGTCCCCTACAACTGAAGCAGCCCCTACATTATGGCCACAAATGCCTCCTAAAAGGTAAAAAAGCATGAAGGCTGTTAGTTCAATTGCTTCAGAAAGACAAAGTGTCTGGAAAGCATATGCCATTTATTCATCTTAAGGCTGAAGAGTAAGAATACAGAAGAGGATTATGTTATAGATAATTTTGGAAACTTAAGTTTGTACACCTGAAAAATAAATACTCAAAAAATAAAGTCATCAACACAGACCATGAAATGTCCTCATATAAACATTAGTTAAAATAACTAACCTTAGTGTGCTGCTAACTCCTAAAACTTGCTAAATTCTTCCCCTGCAATTAAATGAATACACTTTTTTTTTTTCCTGCATTACTGACACCTCTGTCATTAGTTATAAAATTATTCTGAAAAACTGAACACCTCTTTTAGCTACAAGAGCTAACAAGTATCTAGTGAGGTGTGTTTTGGCTTATAGTATGATCTTGGGGTCACATGATCATTTGCAGTCCAAACACTTCAAATAACCTCTAGGATTTTAAACTATCAACCTCATAAATAAATAAATACTCAAACTACCAAAATCTTCAAGATATGCAGAAATCTAAATAATGGATCATGCATATAACATCTAACAGTCTAAAGAGAAGTGTAGAAGCCAGTAGGCACAGCTGTATTTGCAACAGGTACAGCCAGAAGAGCTTCACAGAATGACTTCAACTTCTGCTGTTAAATCCAGAATTAAAAGGCTTAAGTTTTCAAAACTGTGAATTCACTACTTCCAACCTTTCGATCCTTTTAAAAAGAAAGCAGCAATTAGAGCTAGTCCTCTACAGATCAATGCACAGACAGGTTTTGTTTTGAAAAGCATTCAAGTAGGTAGTGACCCAACCTACAGTAAGCAGCAGATCTATGAGCTGCCATCAAACAGGTGTTTTTTAAGCAGTGCTGCCACAAAAGAACAACTGTGCAATATTACTGAGACTTACGATCATCTGTATCTAACTTTTCTTCATTCGCTGAAAACTTCTTACTTTCTCCATCATCTTCAGTTTTTTTCTTATTTCAAAAGAAAATACTGTAGTTATGAATATTTTACTTATTTTTCAGGATATACATGAGCAACATTATATTCACAACATTTATGCAGCCTGCACAGAAAGAGGAAGCTACACAAAGAGTGCAGAAGAGGAACATTAGAAATTCGGCTAAGTACAATAAGATGACAAGGGTTCCTCAGGCTCCATAGGAGGTAAAAAAAAAAAACCCACAAGAAAATCCCCCCCAAAAACCCCACCCAAACAAACCAACTCACATGCATAAATACCCCACATTTTTGCACAAGGAGGGGTTCATCTAGAAGCAAAACACATCAAATACCGAGCAAAAGTTATTCCACTAATTCTTTTCTGTTGTAATGTCAGTGTAATGTTTTTTCCTAGTGTACTGAAGGAAAACGAAGTAAGATCTCTAATCATTGCTCACTAATGTCTGTATCACAACAATTTATGATCAAGTGACTCGGTATCTAGAAGGGCGTAATTAGTCTAACAGGAAATCTATTCCCAGTGGCTGAGAGGAGGACACAGAAAATACTTGCTTTGCTTGGAACTATTCATGTCCTCTCTTGGCAAATAAATTTAGAGATAGTGAAAGCAATCCTGTCGCTCACAGTTAGTTTACCTTCAGTATAAATCACACCAACACAACCTCCCGTGACCAAAGTCAAAGAGCTTACATGGTACCTGCTCTGAGACTGCTTCCTTAATAATCAATTTAACAATAAAACTAAACAGAGATTATCAGTCATTGTGGTAGTCTAGAAGTTAGCTATTTTTAAGCTAAGTAATTAGTAGTTTAGTAACTTTCTTCAAGCAAAGCCCAAGATATTGCCAGCTTTTACTCTATCTTTTTTACTGAGTTAGCTTTTACATGATTGGTTATTCCTGGCTACACTAGTCTTTAAAGAACTCGCCAATAACTGGTGAGTTACCAACATTTATGACCTGCCAAAATTCAGTTATTATTTATCTTCCACATAAAAAACAGCACAGTAATGTGAAAGCTGTATTGCTCTTCTTTTTGAGGGGAGAGAAGGGAAAGAAACGAGGGGCTTGCAGACTGTATTTCCAAATGGAACCTATCTAATGAAGTCACTTTCTACAGTGTAGTTGGATGCTTATTTCTGCAAGCACTTACTGCCACCCTTACCCATTTTGTGCAAGTGCCCCCCTCAACAGGAGTACAATAACTGTATGAGGCCATCTTATTTCATCCAGTATGAGAATTAAAATAATAGTAATAAAAACAGTCCAGATAGTTATATAATCGCCTTGAGATGTCAGAAGGAAGTCAATAACGAACAGTAACTTCTTAAATCACTCTGTTAAAATAAAGGGTGTGACTGAATGTTTTCTTATTAAACAATTCACTGTGGTGTCAAGCCTGTACTGTATGTCTGGTTAAGGAAATAGCTCAGAGCTCTTCCACAACAGGACCACACAAAAAAGTTATCATGTAGTTTAAAAGTATACATGTCACTAATATAAATGAAATTATAACACTAATCAAATCAGCAATTACTATTAAATCCAGACAGATATATGGTACTCAAGAGTTTTTTATAAGTCTATTCAGAAATGATTATGCAATACAATATAGCTTCAGAATAATAGTTACTCTACCTTTTTCTTCTTGTCTTTAAACTGCTTTATTAAAGTGATCAAATGCTCCACTAGAAACATGAAATACAAGCCTCCAAGTGCTGTAAGTCCCTTCCATGTAGAATCCAGGTAAGCACTCTCCTCTGTACTTTGAAAAACAAGATGTTTGAACATAGAGCCTTTGTTTTGTTCAAGCAGAGGTTTTTCATCGTGATGATGATGGTTTCCATGAGACTAAGGGGAGAACCAAATGGGGAAAGTCATTATATCCAAAAGAACTGATAACGTAAGAAACATAGAAAGTATTTTTCACATTCTTTTCCTCAAGTCTGGAGTCGACAATTGTCATGGAGTAAATGCTCTGGATACAAACTCAAACAATTACGAACAAATCTGTTGATAAGAAAAAACATTGCAAGGACTGAGAGTAGGCCTGGTATTCAGCCCTCTCACTGAGGCTACACGCATACTGCTCAATACAAGATGTACAACTGCCCCCACAAAAACTCCTGACACTGTCAAGGAAACTGCATTTTAAGTAGTAATCACAGCCAGCACACCAATTACTTTCCCATCTAAGACAGCTCATAGACGTCAAACACCTTTTTCTACAAGGAACTTAGCAGTAATTTCCTTCTTTAAAGGAAGACTGACATTCTTCCCCTCCTCACTGGCTACTGGTATGTTCAGAATCAAAAAATTTCTAGGACACCTCATCACACATATTGAGATTTACATAACCTCACATAGCAAATGCAAGATTAACTGAAAGGAAAAAGAACCTGATGAATTACAGGCAGGACTCAGAAACCACCACAAGATCTGCAGTCCTTTTTATCCATCTTACCTGAAAGCTGGAACAAGTTACCTTTTGGGGGCAGGGGGAGAGCAGGGCAGGGGGAATGTCTAAGAGCTTCAAGAAATATAGAAATTTAGCAATCGTATTCCAATTTCATTGTCCATATTACATAACAGCAATATGTAACTCTATAAAGTCTATCAAGTAACGTTTTCCGAGGATTTCAGAAATGCTTGATTCAGATCAAAAAATCACAATGGATAAGCAATCAACATAAGTGGCTGATAACAGAAAATAATGGATTATCTATTCCATATTAAAGTGTACAGTGAGCAATTTCAGCTATCTATAAAGTTCATTAAACTGGAAAAAGAAAATAAAGAGACAGCATTACAGTAAGTGAATAGAAACATTTATGCCAAATTTTTGCATGCAAGGAACAATGAGTGATTTGGCAGCAGATATGACTAAGAACGGGAAATAGATTGAGGGATAATGATGTGAAGTTCTTACATTGTAAGGACCGTGAAATGAATAATATAAACAGTTCCATCAAATAATCTACCTTACAAGGTTGAGAAATGACTCACCAAATAGGTATTAATTAATAGGGATTAAAATTATCATTAAGAAGTACAGACAGGTGTCAAATTCTCCACTTTGAGATAATGAATGAAACAGTAATTAATACTTACATGTGGAAGGAGATGTAAGAAGGCATCTCCACTCATAGTCCCCACAGCCAATGCCACAAGAAAACTTAGAAGAAATTTGAAAAATACGCGATTCATCAGTGGTACCAATATAACACCCAATAAGGAAAGAAAACTGATGATGGAGATGGATATAAAGCCACCAATCCAAGCTGGTTAAAAAAAAATAAAAAGAAAAAAGTAACAAGAATAAATAACAGTTATATGAGATTTTCTTTGCTTAAAACTCCTGTTGTCAAACACTCCTGATCATTCAATTAATTGGATGTTAACAAATGGTACACAACAAAGATTTCTCTCTAGACATGGTCAAGTGCCAAAAGAAAATTACAAACTTCTTTCAACTTTGAAATATGTTTCTCAAATTTATAAGCAACATAAATGGGTTTCCAGTAAGCTTTTATTCCCTGTTAAAAAAACAACCTACCTATTTGCAGAGAGTAACTTTTCGGAGGAGTTTCAGCTTTTTCACTAGTTGCATGGACTATGCAGTATTTGCCATCAATCTGGTTAATAAGAGCTGGACAGAGGTAACTAAATTCTGTGGCAGTCAACAATACTTGAGTGCCCATTCCATGGGACTGCATCAGTTTTGAGGCACTGGAGCACTGTGGAAAGACGCATGTGTTAAATATTAACCAGAACCAAAATACCATGATATATCTTGAGAGGACTGCACATCCCATTTGAATTGAAATGCAGTGGCACCACATGAAAATAGCTATATAGTTAAATACCAGGTAATTAAAAACTGGTAACAAACCAATTTAGTAAGAACTGTACTTCCATCCCCCTTCTGGCCCAGAAAGCTAGTTTGGGAGTCCTGGTAGATGATGCATAATTATCACTCATTCTCAGCACAAGGGGGTCGCTTAGATGCTTTGCTGCGCAAATAGAAAAGGCTAACACTTTTCACTCAGTTTTAGAGGCCATATAAGGAAGTAGTAACAAGGTCAAATACCTTTTTATAGAAGTGATTACTATGGAAAGTCTTGTACAGAACGTGTTCTGCATACGCTTCCTCCAGTAAAGAGTTCCCCCTGTACAACCTACAATCTCGCTGGGTTTCAGTGACAGTGGTATTTTTGCTCTGACTGTGCAGAACGCAGAAAAAACTGGTGAATTCAGCACCTATGATCATACGCTACACAACACCCGCTCTGAATTACCTGGCATGGCTGCATACATTAAGACCCCAGAGAGACACTTGCTTTTTAAAACCTTTAACGGAGAAGGATCTGCTTGTGTAAGAAAACTGTTTGTGAGCAAAATGCCTGCAAAACAACTATAGACTTTATCAGAACTTATTTTTTACTATTTTAAAGTAATAGATAACATTTAGCAGTGATCTTTTTTACAGTTGGTC
Source organism: Pelecanoides urinatrix (assembly GCA_013400755.1). Lineage (NCBI taxonomy): Eukaryota > Metazoa > Chordata > Aves > Procellariiformes > Procellariidae > Pelecanoides > Pelecanoides urinatrix. The sequence continues at coordinate 12,707 of VZTQ01007603.1, read as the reverse complement.
TCTACACACCATCTTAAAAAAAGATGGGGAAGGAGGGGGTTGAAGGAGGAAGGTGCCAGTTACTTCCCTGCAGTTCTACACTATCTGCCATAGGATTATCTAACATTTTGATAAGAATGAAAGTATTTTAACTACATTTTTTTACTTTCAACACATTATTACGAAAACAAGACAAATTCTGGCTTTAAGGCAGAACAGCAAGTTTTAAATTTGAAGTGTTTTTCATTTTTAGTAATATTTTAAAATAATATATAAATAATAAATAGCTAAAACCAAGTGTATGTTTATATTTAATGTATATACATATTTCTTTTTAAGAAAAATTTAAAAGTTAAATAACTAGATTGCATATATATTTTCCTCATAACAAAACATTCCTTGAAATTTAACATTTTGAAGGAAAGTTGTTTGTGTGTGTTTTGCTACAAGTACTGTTACACCACAAAGCTTGTACCCAGTTAAGTGAGAAGCACCTAACAAATAAGCCATAACAACATTCCCGGTGGATGTGGATTCCCAAGAATACAACAGAATCAGTCTCACCTCTTGGGTATTTTGGTTTTTCAGTTTAGAGTACAGGTAACTTCCTCTTTCTGATTCCTTCAGAGAGGTATGAGATTCATTTGCTTTGCTGTTAGCAAGCCAGCTTGCATCGCTGCCACCTGTGACATTAACAGCATTAGAGCTGGTCAGAGCTAAATGAGCTACTGGCTTGACTTCTCCAGGTTGCACATTCTGTAAGTCAGAGTGGCCACCTGTGGGAGCAGTGATGATAGATGCCGTAATTTCATTAACAGTGTTCTTGCTGCGTACAAAGGTCTGCTGATGTTCTACATTTTCTGCTTTATGAGGTTCCTTCGAGTGACTGTTCCTGTGGTCTTTGTTAGCATCAGATTCATGGTTTGGACAAACAGTCTTCTCGGAGCTTTTACTCAATGACACACGATTATGATGAAGGTGATGATCGTGGTCATGATCATGGTCTATTTTAATCCTTTTCATTTTATCTATACCTATGTTCTGCAGCAGTTTTTGAAACCCTTCAACCGACAGAGAGTTGTTTTCTCCATAACGATGAAAAAGTTCTTGAAGGTGAAACTTCTGTATTAATCCTGCCAAGTCAATGTTAACGCCAGCTGCCTTTTCCGGAAAAGTTCTCTCCAATGTATGAACAACAGTAGCTGTCTCCACTCCATGATGATAACTTTCACACAGTAGTACGGAAAATGATACAAGGAAAGTGACTGATACTGTACTCTCCATTGCAGTTTCTTTTTAGCAGTGAAAAAGATCTAGAAAAAGAAGAAAATTTTAACAGTTTGCACAACACTGATCGCATCTTCCTCTGTAATAGATGTTCATAATTTGCTTAAACAAAAGAAACCCACAACAAACCAAAACAAACCCTGCTCAAAGTATCAATGCAGTAAGAGAAGAGCCATTTAAATTTCTTACACATTCACCATTTTTCCCAGATTAACGTGGCCTCTGGCAACAGGAGATGAAGCTGCATACCACAGGGAGGTCACTGGCCATAAACACCCCTAGGTGTAAGCTTACCTTTGTTTAGCTTGGCCTGAGTGGGTTTTCTAACACAAGCTAAACAAGGAGAGCATCCTCAAGGGCGCGCCAACCGAGTTCTAGGTTAGGCTTCTAATATAGAAGCCTTATAATTTCACTCTTAGCAAGGAATAAGTAGTATAAATTAACGTTCCTGCTTAGAAATCAAAATTCCCAAGCTTCCATCATTGGATTTCCCAGAGCTCTTGGCGAGCCAGCAGGGTCAGTTTTCAGCACTCTGCAAAAAAAAAATTATTCTTTATGCTGTCGCGTTCTATCTGTGTTTTAACACTGCTATGGTACAGCTCCTTTCACTAGGCAGGCAGACCGCTGCTGCGGACCAAACGTTTGTGTGCTTTATCCCACGAACGCTCCGGCAAGGCTGGGCAGGAAGGGACGCTGAGGCCGCGCGCAGGACGACGCGGCAGGGCTGCCCCAGCCCTCTCCCCGAGCCAGGGAGAGCACAACGTCACGCCCAGAACTTCAGAGTCTCCAGCAGGACCACCGTCAGCCTTCAGAACCCAGCACCACCCCCGGGACCCGCGGCAGCGCCAGTGCTCACGGTCCCCGCTGCAAACCGCAGCGGCGGGAGGCGGCGTCCCCACAGACCCGCGCTCCGCACAGCGCCGAGCCTGCGGCCGGGCCCGGCCCCCGGCGAGCACGGGGCGGGAGAGGCGGCCCCCGCCCCGCTGCTTTCCGAGGCCGCGTGGGACCGCTACCCCCGCCGGCCGGCGCACGCCGGGGGCGGGGACGAGCGCAGCCCCNCCCCCGCCGTCCCCCCTCGCGGTGCGGGTGCGCTGCGGGAGGGGGCGGTGGGCGCTGCTCCCGGAGGGGGAGCTCCCTGGAGCCCATAGGGGCCGTCTGGCCCGGCCCGACCCGGAGAGCTCGGGAGGGCGCAGAAGGAACCGTGCCAGCTGGGGAAGGGCAAAGCGGGTGAGAGTCAGCGGTAGGGAGGCGGCGGCCCCGGGGGAAGGCTGAATCCCGAGGGGGTCCTTCCTTCCGAAAACACTGAATGTTGGATTTAGTGTGGTTCGGAAGATGGCGGGTCGTTGGGAGGTGTGAAATACTCCCAAGAGAGTTGAAATCGACTGTAGATGAGAGCCAGAGCAATACTCCCTGGAAACACAAGTCGTTCTGGGCTTGCAGCCACGGTTTAGGTGAATGGGCTGGGTGTGGTAGCGTCCCTTGGAGCCTTGGGAAGGGCTTTGTAGAAGGACTGCCAGTCTTCAAAAGAGTACGTGTGTGGGCAAGCAGGGGCTGGAAGTGAACTGACTGGTTGTAAACAAGGGGTGCGGGTAAATGGCAAGCGATGTCGTTTTTTGATGACATCCGTTAGGATATTGCAGTGAGCACTGTTTGAACCTGTCATTATCTGGCAGAAGAAAACTGCACTCTGTGCACAGGTGGACAAAGAGACAATAAGAAAGGACTGAGATCCCCTCAGAGAAAGGCTTGAAACTTGCTGAAAACATGTTGCTTTCTTCTGAATAGGCACGCTGTGTTTTTGAAATGTTGCTTTGCTGTACCACTTTTCTTGACTGGCCATGACCCCATCACCGCCGTATGTCCCAGGCATAGGCTCTCCTGCATTTCCTCTTTGTTCCTCCACCGCTTCCAGAGTTTTACTTTCTACCATCACATCGATTAATATTGCTAGTACAGTGGGTGCAGTTCTTACCCATCCCAGCTGGCTTTGGAATTTGGCCTCTCCTGTGTGATCAATTGCCAAGGTTTTTCAGCTTGCTGGAGTGTGAAGGCAGCACTGAATCCTGCCCTAGGATCTGGCTTTACTGATGGCTCCTGAATGTTATGCCAGTGACTTAAACTTAACATCCAGACCATTCTCAGCCATCTTTCTCCTTCTCCTGTCTGCTGCTCTTGACAGTACCACCATGCTCGCCACTCAGGAGGTGACAGATCTATCTTCTTTATGCCTAATACCTCCAGCTCTCGGACTGAATTAAACCTCCTTCTTTGTGACTTTAGCTGGCTGAAGGACAGAAGGGAAGTATGTGTTGTGAACAACTCCAGAAACAGAGAGAAACATGTCAGAAGGTTATGGATTTGTTCCATGCAGTAACTTTTGAAGAATTGAAAAAATTCTGTGTCTCTTAGCCTTACTGTTTTTGTTTTCCCAGGAGGAAGAGAGGGAGGCTATAAAATGCAGGAGTGGTGGGTTTTTTTTCTTTAATGCTAATTCATTTTGCATGAATACTGTTTACCAGATGCCTTTGTAATATTTCAGTAATGCAACATTTATGCCTAAGATGCTAACGTTAGGCATTTGATTGTTGTAAATGATTTTTTTTTTAATCTTTTCAAATTACAGCTGCTATCTGATGGACCCTGTTTTTCTAGCCTCTTGAATGCATACACTGTCTCTGGCTGTTTCATTGTGTCAAATCTGTAGTTTTCTTTCACATCCTGTCAAGGGCATTTACAGAACTAAGTGTCAGAACTTAGGTCACTCAGAACTGGTCGTCGGTGCTAAAATGCTCTCCTCTTTTTTTATTCTTCATTTTATTTTAATTTGAGTAGTTAATACACATCAGCTAGGCACAAAGAACCCATGCTGGTAAAAACAATCCACCTAAAAAACTTATTTGCAGTAAAACTTGGGGTCAGATCTGGTTTACAGTACCTGAATTGATCTCAGTGGTAAAATTAAAGCACTTTAGTCATTTTTGCTCTTTTTGTTATCCTGTGATAACGTAACGTATAGCTGTGATCACGTAAAACAAGGGTCTTGGTTTAATGGATGTGTAATGAATGTATAAAAATCTCTCAACCTGTGGACAAATGAGAAGCATTATTTAGAGAGTCAGCAGAGAGCGAACTGGGAAGCGGTTTGGCTGCTGTCTTAATCCATCATGAGACTGCATCTTAACTACAGCATGTAGCTCCAGGCCTCTGTTTCAAAAAGGGTATTGAAAAGGTCATCCTTTTGGGGATTTTTTGTTTGTTTTGTTCTGTTCAGAAGATGCTGAGAACCACTCTGCTGTTATCCTTCTGAGCTTCTGCCCCTGAAAGTTTCTTGAGATTTGAAAAGTTTAATATTTCCTTGCCTTTTAATTTTTCATTGAGAACAGCTATGCGATTAGAAATACTAAATGTTGTATAAAACAAATGAAAACTCTGAAAGTTACAAAAATATTTGTTTTAAACTACAAAGCTACCACACAATTTCTGGACAGGTGTAACCTCACGCAAAATTCCCATGTTTTTTCTTTAAAATCTCCAGTAATCCTTTTATTCTGTTAATAGCATTTCACAATTGTAAAGAAATCCCCAAAGCAGCAATTCTTTCTGTTATTGTTCCAATAGGTTTCTCTCTCCAATATGATACTGAACAACTAGTTAGCAATCGCATATTTGATGGTATTATTTTCTGAGTCCTAAACATATATTTTAATGTAGCAATGTCCTTAGTGCGTGTGTGTTATATGTTGGTTTTCAAAATACTTAGAATTATATCTGGAAAAAAATAGTATTACTAGTTATGTCTGCTGAATGGCTGCAGATTTTCAGCAAGCTACAAGGTGAGATTTGGAGTTTTTTTAATTAGCATGTGTACAGAGCAGTTGTTTCTTACGTAACAAAACATATATAAACATACATCCTTCAACAGAGATGCTAACAAGCAGTGCACAAGTCCTTATGTAAGAATCTCCAGGACTGTCTACTGTGCTCCTGTCTGTCTTTGGTGGCTCATTCTCATGTCAACATCTTTTCCATCTCAGAAACAGAGAGTTTTTAACAAAAGAAACAATTATTTGGAAGCTGCACAGCAAGAGCATTAGATCCTTTTGTGCTGTGCTTAGTCGCACAAATGCCTGGGGAAGCACTAACTGCCAGGGTAGGGCTTTGACTTGTATCATTTTCTTACAAATCTTGGCTATAGTCACGGCATTTCAATTTAAACCTGTTTACAAGTAATTTGTAAAGAATAAGCCCTGAAATGATTAAAACAGTAAAGAGTAGAAATAAAATATTAAAGTTATGCTATTTTTTCCCTGCAGAACATCTTTTACCTTTAGCCTGATCCATCAGTTATTGAAGTTGGTGGAAAGACTTGTGGTGATTTGAGCATGTGATCACAAGGTATTTATAAACCAAGAACTTTACAGTTTGGGTCTATTGCAGTTCTTGTTTTCAGTAATTTTGATTGTATTTTGTGTTCTTCAATACTTACAATGTATCTAGAATATCAGTATTGAAAATAATTTGTAAATTGTTAAGCTTTGCTTGTTAATGGAACAATAACACAGAAAAGTATCTTAGTGTAAGCTGTACATGACGTGATCAGAGGTTCATTGCCATGAGCACAGAGGAGCAGTGACAGGCAGTGAAACTCCAGTGACCCAGCCAGGGAAAACTCCCTGACCTGGACCTGGGGCTGCCAAAGGGGGAGGATCAGCGTCATGTCTGAGTGTGAAATTCGCCAGACGAGTCAATAGAAGCGGTTCCCTGGGTCACTACAGACACCCCGTCACCCTGAGGGGGACATTGGAGTCATTATGGGATGCAGGGGTAGAGATTCTTGGGATCGTGCAAGACTTAGTATAAAATGCTTAGGGGAAGGATCAAGGTGGGGAAAAGGAGGATCAAGGTGATTTGAGAAGGAGCAAATGTGAGAAGATGGGGAAGAGGTGACAAAAGGGGCCAGCTGCAAGGCTGCTGGTCAGTACGCTTCTCTGATGTGATCACTGCTTCATGTCCAGTATTGTTACTGAACTCCATTTGTAGCGGTTTTCATGGGTGAGTGTCTGTTCTGTGTGGGTGGACATCTAAGTGCCAGCGGCTGGAGAGGGGACTGGGGGTCGCAGGGGCCCATGCTTCTGTGATACCAGCAGCTGGAAAGACTGGAGTGTGCATAGGTCTGAGTGCCAGCAACCAGACAGAGGGCCAAGCGTCGTAGGTGTCCATGTGTCTGGAGTGGCAGCAACTGGAGAGACTGGAGTGCATGCATATTACGTGAATGTGTACATCAGTGTGTGTAATTGCTAATGAACGTAAAGCTGGACTAGTGGGCTCGTAGGAAAAGAGGCTTGGGAGCCCGGTACTGCAGCATCCATAAGCCTGGGCTGCATGCTGGGGAGACCAGAGCACCCTGAGTGTTGGCTGTGGGAGGGACCAGGAGGTCCAAGCCAGCTGTCAGAAGGAGCTATGGTATCAGGGGACAGCTGCGAGAGAGCCTGTTTGTGTGTGCCTTGGTGCGTGAGGTGACTGTCAGAGCAGGGGATTCAGGGGCCAGATTGACTAAGGCCAGTTACCAGAGAGAGTCCCAGTGTGTGCGTCAGGGCGTGCATGTGCACCAGGGGGTCTGGGCACCAGCAACCTCTGTGGGGCTATGGGCCTCAGGGGCTTATATGTCTGGATGCCAGCAACTGGAGACGCCAGAGGATCCAGCAGCCAGTTCCTGGACAGATGGAGTGTCTAAGAGCAGCTGCTGGAGGGATCTGTATTGTATCCATGTACGTGTTCCTTTCTAATGGGCTTTCATCTTAATCAGCCAGACGGGGGAACGGGATGTGGCTGCTGGTGCTGTTGGTGGTTGTGTGAGGGCTGCGTTTCCCCTGTATCTGTGTAGCTGGCCGCGTGTGTGTTCCGTGTGCATCTCCACCTATTGATAAAACACATTTAGCTTGTTATTGGCTGGCCGCAGAGCAGCAGCTGCCTGGCCCCTACTGGGCAACAAGATTCTGTAACCTCTAGTAATTATTGTTGTTTGGGTATTGTGGTGGTATTAGATCTAGACACAGAAAGGCAGAGTTTTCAGGAAGGAGAAGAGTATAAGCAGCAGTAAAGTATACTAGAAAAGAATATGGAGAAAATGAGTAAGGGCAAAAAAAAGAGATAAACACTCCAGGGAGACCTATTCAGAATTGTAGAACAATGCACTTTGTTATATAGCAAGGCTATATATAAACAATATATACAATAATTTTATACATTATTGTACATGCTGTTGACTGGAAGATGCTGAAGGAAGAGAGTAAGAGCATTTATTCATGCATGGTGTGATTTTAAGTAGCATAAGTTATTGCATATCTTCACAGGGGAATCTACAACATAATTACAAGGTATCCCAGGATGGAGATTCTGTTCCTTTGTGCCATAGGAATGTAATAGTTAAAGTGTCTGAGTACAGTTTATCATCTGGAGCTTAGAGCTTTTATTTCCTTCTGAAAGTTGCCAAAGAGATTCTGCATCATAGAACATGCACGTTTTATGTGTGTCTAAAACACAGGGGTAGCAACTCTTTCATCAACAAATTTCTGCTTAATTAGAAAAACTTATATTTGAAAAACACTGAAGCAGTAGCTTCCCCGTTTGTCTGTTCCTTTTTTCCTCTTTTAATTGCACAAATAGAAGCCTGAATCTCAAATGCCCTGGCTCAGTCGGCAAAGGTGGGCTGCAAATCTTACTGGGATAGCATTGGGCTTTTTGACACTCGTTGCCTTCACTTCTTTACTTGAGCCAACAATGCGACATTCACTTGCAATGAGAAAATTCATGGTGAAGAATGATGTTCATGGTAGCAGCGTATTCTCTCCAGTTTTAGGTGCAGTGCCCTGTAAAAGGGATGTTGCATTAGGATGACCTCTATTGTGGCTCTTTTCTTTGGGCTGAGCACAGTACTGGATTTATGGCTGGCCACCTTTCCCTTTGACACAGTCTGCTCCTTTTTTGCACCCTGCTTTGCTTTGTTGTAACAGAAAAATGATGCCACTTTAGTATGTGTATTTTTAAAATGGATTGTAGTAATGGAAGTTATAGCTTCTTAATGTACTGTTGGAATAAATTTGTAGTATTCCTGTTCCTTTGCAAAGCTGGGAGAGCTAAGAGCTGGATTCAAAAAGCATATATGAGCACAGCTGTGCTGTATTTTAGGCTGTCTTGTGGATACAGAAGATAATTGGAAGGCATGCATTCGGGAAGTTGTCTTTCTAATCTCAAGTTTAAAATCAAAGTTTTCAAACCCAAATGCCTTTGAAATTGCTGAAGCTAATGGATACTCAGCATCTCAGAATCTAAGGCCACTTATTTACATTCTTCAGCCTGGATCTAGAGTTCCCATGCCATTTTAAAAGGTTGTCTTTAATGAATAATGTAAGCTTAAGTTCTGATCAGTAAAGCTTTTATGACTGAATTAAGGTGATATTTGAATCAAACCTGTTCTGACACAAGGGCTAGATCACAGATGCAGATGTTTACTGTATAGTCTATACATTAAAATTATTTAGATATTTCTGGTGCTTTCTGGAAGGCAATAGCAACGCATGAGTTGGGTAAGTCTTGGGACATGCCACAACTGCTTGTTTATGTTCTGCAGAATAGGTAGTGTCCAAAGTGTGTTGTACTAATTGTACATAACTAAACAAACTCTAAAACTGCACGTAGCACTTCTAACACTCTAGATACGCTACGTCTCTGCAACTACTTATCATATGCAGGGTTTCTAGATGTCTAGCAGCCCAGCTCTAATGTTCAGGACTTCCTGTAACATTTCTAGTAGGAAAAAGGAGATGTAGGTAGGAGACCTGTTGTTGGCCTCAAGACTTGCCTGTTTTGATAAACTGGTACTCTGATGTCTTCACTCTTGTTAAATTATTGCTGTTTTCAGGTGTGCATTTTTCAAAACTGTGATACAAAAATAACCTCATACAGCATATGACAGATGCCACAATAATGTTTAGGATTATTGTCATTCTGATTTCTTCTGCCTGGTATGTATTAAATTTGGATGGTGTAATATCTCTTGTGAAATAGAACGCTAGTAGATAACTTGAAAATGTGGCACTGAAATTTTTTTCCTATCAAACTAATTTCCTTTAAACCTGTATGTTCTTGAAGCAGCATCCATCAGGTCTTGTCAGCAGCACAATGAGGCACCTACTGTATATTGTTGGTGGAATACCAATTAGCCTTTAATTTTACCACATGTCCAATCAAAAGAGCTATTGCTTTCACATGATGGCAGAAGGTCATTAAAACAAATGATCTTGCTGCCAGACAATGACAACAAAACCACAGCTCAGTAAGTTGTGTGTCTGTTATTGGGCACTGACAGCACACTAAATGCTGTGCTGCACTTGCTTTTTCATTCTGACTTGTGTCAGGTGATCTGATGGTCTGAGAGCTATAGCTAAACCATGCTCTCCTGACTTAACCTTTTAAGATACAGTATTATTTGCTCAGACATACAAGTACACAGGTACTTTTACTGTCATGGCTGTCAAATTCTGTAGCTCTTCCTTTGCTTTCAGCTGTTGCTTGCAGTTTTAGTTCTTAACAGTCCGTTCCAGAAGAAGCAGCAGCCTGTCCTTTAATACCGCGAATGGTGGTTCTTCAACCCTGTGAAAATGAGTGCTGGTGGATTACCTAAGATGTTACAGTTTGTCTGGGTTCAGTCATCTGGATTCTCTGAAGTCTTTCACTTCATGTTCTGCTGTGAACCACGACTAGTTCAATGCTTTCTTCTGTTTGGGACATCAGAATTTCCAGATTCTAACTTTCTCTTATTTCTTATCCTACTTGTAAGACAGTTGCCTGTTTTCATTTCTTCATCTTGAGAGCAAACTACTTTGCAGAATTCCAGAGTAATCCACTTTCTACTTTATAATTGGGAGGTGCTGTTCACAGTTCTGAGTCAATCACACAAAGTTACTAAAAATGCATTAATGCTGATACATACTGATAACAAAATACTACATACTGATACCAGATACTAATTCCCCTACCATTTATGCTTTCAAGATGTCTGTGCAAAAGTAAAACAGAGAAACAAAATTGGAAATAGAGCATGAGTGACAGCAAAAAAAAATCCTACTTTATATGCAAGAATTTCAGTTCAAGCCTTTGCCATTTTTTTCTGTGCTGAGTTCTTCTGCTGATTTTGCTCAACAATACCATCAACACTGAGAACTCCTGCAGAGATGCCGCACTGGTAGCAATCAGAAAAAAAGGATTTTTTTGCTTACTGCACAATAGTCTAGGCACACCGTTTGTGATTTTTTTTTTTCCCCCCCTGTTCCCCCTCCCCAGCCCCGAGTATACTTTCTGATTAACTTCTTCTTAGAAAGCAAAACTTGCAGTGATGATAAGTGGTCCCGTGAGAGGTTCTCAGCCTGTCTGTAAATCAGGTTGCAAGTGAGAATCCAGAAAATGAGCATTGTGTAATCCTTGACCAGGTAACCACATCTCTTCCCCATCCTTCACAGCTGAGGAGAGTTTATTTTCTTCAAAGTGTTACCAGAATATTTTTAACAGGAAAGAAAAAAATTATGTAGTGGTTACACAAGTCAGTTGTCAGTCTCCAAGCCTCCTATAATAAGCAGATCTCTTCATAAGTGGTGTCCTGAGGAAGGATGGTGCCTCCAGTCTTAATTCACCAAATGCAGAGATCAGAGATTTGGGTGAGGGACGTACAGATACATGTAAACCATTGCCTACACCATCTGCTCCAGCCAACCCTGTGAGGGTGTCCTGATTTGATGGAGTGGGAACACATGCTAATATTGGGCAACATAACTCTAGTAAGTCTGATTTTTTCACTGAGGTGTATTCTGAAAGCTTTACTTGAAGCCATTGGCCCAATGCCCAAGGATTAACTTGACTAACTCTTGGAAGTTGGTGAAAGGATGGAGCAAAAGTGAGACCTGAAGCGAGAAGTCCTGTCCTCCAGGGAGAATGTATAACTAACAATGTTTTAAGTAAAATGTAATTGCAGGAAAAGGAGAAAGGTATTTTTTCATTATCTTGTGTCTCACACTGCCAGCTCAAATTTGGTGGATTCATAAAAGCCTTCAGGTATTCTCTATGCTCTGTCTCCTAAGCAGTTACAGCTTAAATCATAAAGAGGGGAATGGAGACATAAGAATTTGCGTGAAATGTATTTGGTGTAGAGAACTTAATACCTACCTGTTGTGAATTCATGACTCCATATTAAATTTTGTTTTCTAATGTTTATTTTAAAGCCCTAAAGTACTGCTTATTTAATCATGTCTTTAGAAATGAGTATCAGTGTTCATGTCTTTAAAATACATTTCTAGCTCTTGCAGTTCCAGGGTAAAAAAAGAAAATTTGACCCACGTACACTTTAGTATTTCAGAAATGAGCAAGGAAAAGAGAACGCCAAGGATCACTAATCATAAGTATTAAAAAAACAGTGATCCAAATGCTGAAAGCAAGCCTGATTGACATAAAGTCTTTGCTCTTTTAAGATTAAAATAATAATAAAAGTTACCTTCTGATGTCAGAGATTCAGCAATCTCTGCTTTCAGGTTTTTGGCAACCATGAGCCCAGAAACTCAAAACAGACTTTTTCAAATAACTCAAAAAGCTGAACACCAGATATTTCTGGACCATATTTCACACTTCATCATGTATTTCTGGACTCCACAATTGCTAGTGCTGCAGTCATCAGCCAGAGAAGGCTCCTATAGGAAGACACAAAATGCGGAAAGATCTAATGCTGCATTTAGAGCAATAGTTGCTGTATTATTTCCTGCAAATGCTTCCCTCATCCCGTGACCTACGTATGCCAGTCTTCTTTTCTAACTACTTTCTGCTTCTTATATTTTCTTCATCTGAGTCTTTTCAATGAAGTTTTACATACCTGAAAACAAAGAAAATATTCCTTACACATGCAACTGCCATTTTTCTCTTCAGGAGGTGAGAAGGAAAGATGAAGCTTTACATACTTGAAAACAACCAAAATATTCCATTGCACATGCAGCTGCCTCTTTGTGCGTAAACTGGAAAGCTTTAAACTAGAATCAACGGGAGAAGGGGATACCAACAGGATTCAGTAGGTAAGCCAAGGGTCGGCATGGCATCGCCTGAGGGTGGCAATGCTAGTGGGAACATTTACACTGCTCTTGGGAGCACGGAGGACTCAGGAGCATATCTGAAATGCTTGTACGCCAACACACGCAGTATGAGAAAAAAACAGGATGAACTGGAAGCCTTGGTCAGCTCCCAGAGCTACGATATCATTGGTATTAGTGAGACTTGGTGGAGTGAGTCCCACGATTGGAGTGCTGGGATGGAGGGCTACAGGCTGTTCAAGAGGGATAGGCGTGGCAGGCGAGGTAGAGGTGTTGCGCTGTATGTAACAGATTTGATTGTACAGCCCTTGCAGT
>VZTQ01007601.1:32055-87506 GCA_013400755.1 Pelecanoides urinatrix | reverse complement strand
AGTATAAAAACCGGGGGGGAGGGCTCGTGACACATGGTCGGTGGTCAGTGAGCAGTTGCATTGTACGTCACCTGTTTTGTATATTCTGTTATTGTTGTTGTTCTCATTGTTATTATTACTGTTCTCCTTCATTTTATTTCAATTATTAAACTGTTTTTATCTTGACCCGGGAGTTTTCCTACTTGTGCCCTCCCGATTCTCTCCCCCATCCACCCAGAGGAGGGTGGTGAGCGAGCGGCGGCATGGGGTTTATTTGCTGGCTGGGGTTAAACCACAACAGACTGAAAGAAGAATGAAGGTATAAGAAACTCTCCTTCTTTCAGCATCTCACCTTCCAGTTATAGGGTTCTTTCTCCTGTGCAGGTTTGTGGGGTTTTTTTCTACATATCCTTAAAAATAGACAGTCTGGCATTCTCATCATCACAACATGGAGTCATTTCCGTTGTTATGAGCAATGAGTTAAGAATTGAGGTAGATATCTCTGTCACTGTAACTTGCCTCTATTTGTCAGCCCACATTAAATGCTCACTTAAGAGTTATTTTATCATTTTTAAATGATCTTGGCATTTATTTTATTTACTAATAGCAAGAGTGTTATTGGTTTTGTGTGGGCTGCTTGTAGCGGCAGGCTGCAACATAACAGAGCCTCTGCACAGCTGCTAATGCCTCTTCTTCACAGGGAGTGAGTGGGAAGAGTGAGGAAATGAGTGGAGATTTGGCTTCTTCCCTTCGGCATGCCAGCTAGCACAGTTGAATCATCACAGCAGGGAAAATGTACAACTGTATATCAGCAACAGATGACTTCCCTCTGGAGCACAAGAGCATTGCAATATACTTTTAGGTACTTCTCCATAAAAAGCATGTCTAGATGGTACAGAACATACCACACACAGATGCTCAAGTTAGCCCTGAATGAGTTGGTTCAGGCACGAGATGTCAGACAGACACATTAGTATGGTATCCTGCCTTGGCTAAATTATCCCAAATGACTGGTATTTCTCAGGGCACTGTATTGTGCTGCATAGAAATCCTAATGGGACTCAGGCAAGGTTTAAATGCCTAAGCTCCAAATCTCTTCAAACCACCACTGAGCTGCTAACTGCAGAAGTTCCTTAATGTTTGGCATTGAAATTGTCTTACATTTGTCTTGTTATATGTGTGTTCATGTGTGTGTGTATCTCAGGGCATCATTATGGACACAAAATACCTAAGCCCCTGTAATCTACCACTTAGGCATTTCTTTTCTTCTTGAGGCTGACTCCTAAGAGGTCCATGTCAGTCAGTAAGAGCTCTTTGAAATCACCTTTTGGAGCAAGTGCTACATAAGGTACAGAGGCAACCACATTCTATTTAAGAATTTAGTAACTCTGGACGCCTTGTGCTGAAGCAATATGATTTACCATTAAAGAATTAAAAATCTAGTGAGCCCCAAAAAAGAGATATGTATAGCCTAGGGGATGATCTTTTGCCTAGGGGCTGGGCAGTCACAGGGTTGTCCTGAAAGAGCTCTGGAGTCCACTTTTGGGAATTGCTTTCATGTCATAGATTAGACAGGGTCTTTTTATAAAATAATTTAAAAACAACATGGAGCAGCATTAAAACCCAGGTATATTCCCTTCTCATATGAGGTTGCTTAGCAGACAGGTTCCAGCCATGCTCTTCCTAATCACTCCCTAACTCTGGCCTAAGAGATCTTCAGGGTTGTCACAAAGTTGAAAAGTCAAAAGAAGAGGCAAAGAGCTGGATAGAGTCATGTCCCCCTCTCCTCTGATAGACAGACCATAAAGGGATACCGCACTGTCCACGCAAGTTCCAGAGGCCAGATATCCCTTCTGTTGCAAGAGTTAGGGTGAACTTTCTCCAAAAAGCTAAAAACAAGTGGCCTGAAAAGAGATCATGTTAGGTTTCTAAACAAATTTGCTGATTGAAATACAACTTTGACCAATTTGAATTCAACTATTTATATTACTATTTATTTCCATCATATATTCCAAACAAACCCTTTAGACACAAGCATACTTTACAGTCAGTTCCTTTATGACCTGCCAAACTGCAGGATCCTGCACAATTTTTCAGGGCTCATTGCTGACTCCTGCTACCCGGTCAATTCCATTTCCAGAAGGACTTCAGTGTTAGGATAGTTTATATCCCACATGTTCCCCTCTGGTTCTGCTCGGCCCTTTGTACTCTGCTGATCCTTCTAAAGTACCACTCAGGATAGCATTAGAGAATTTAAACCACATCTGAACTTACCTAATCTCTCATATGGCTGTCTGCACTAGAATGTTTATTCACGTATGTTAATATTGCAGTTTACTAAACTTCAGTAAACTTCAGTGGAACTCCTGATAGCCAGGGATTTATTTTATGTTTTCATTCAATGAACCACATCAATCATAGATTATTTATTAAAATCCTCTCTTTAGGATAACATAGAAATGTAGCTTTGTCTACAACTTTAAAAGTGTATGATCTTCTTAGGAATAAAAAAAACAGTTTAGCTACTAGCAGATACTGCTGTATGGTATTAATAGCATCATTAAGGCCTTGAGCTCTATTTCAAGGTTATGTAATTTATATGTCTATAGCTTCCCAATTTTTCCTTTATATAGCTTAATACAAAAGGCTGTTTTGGAAAACCCAAATAGGCAAAAAACCCCCCTCCATGTTCAAAGGACGCACTGGCAGTTAGAACAAATCTCATAAAACAGATTTTTTCTCCTCTGCTGGCAAATTGCAGAGGAGCAGCAGGAGTGATGACTTACCTAAAAAATGGGGCTCTGATTCAAAAGACC
Organism: Pelecanoides urinatrix; assembly: GCA_013400755.1. Classification (NCBI taxonomy): domain Eukaryota; kingdom Metazoa; phylum Chordata; class Aves; order Procellariiformes; family Procellariidae; genus Pelecanoides; species Pelecanoides urinatrix. The sequence continues at coordinate 84,711 of VZTQ01007601.1, read as the reverse complement.
ACTTGAACACATATTCAAAGGAAACCTATCTCAGTTTAGGACAAGTTTCAAGCACTGTCTCAGTTCTAAGTAAGTGACCAATCCTGCTGACCTTGAGGCATATGTTCCTGCTATAAGTGAAGCACGCACTTAAATTTTTCAAGAACCTGGGCTCCAGAGCAGTGTTTGCCCATCTGCAAGGCCACCTGCCTACTTGCCCTTTCTTTCCTCTCCCCTCACTCTCCAGTCATCCTTACTCTCCAATATATTGGAGGCAGCACCAATATATTGGAGTCAGCTTCAAGAAGGCATGGGGAGGGATAGAAACTGTGAGGTACAATGCCAGAGTCACTGAAGAGATGGATCAACATATTATATCCACACAAAGGACTATAAAATTTAAAGGCCATTCAACAAAAATTAGGTATCAAGAACTTTATGTGGTTATGAAGAAATCACCAGAGGAATTTAGTTCAATTAAAACCGTTCAGCCACTAGACCCAGAAGCATCTTTACTCCCATATTTCAATTGATTTACTGGAAAAGTCATCTTGGTCAAAAAGGTATACTGCCATTCCGTAAGGCTGAATAAGGCCATGGATGCATAAGAAATCCCTTTAGGTCATGAGCATCTTCTACTAGAGATTTCTACCCAGATTTGGGGAAAATTATTTTTCTTGTTGTAAAGGTTCCGTTGTAGTTTTGTCATTTTGGTTGTTGCAAAAAGGCTATGATGATGTTTAAATAGTTATCCCATTAGCTCCAACTGCTTTCTTTTCATACTGCTCCTTCAAACATGTAGGGACAGTTCTTGGGCACTAAATCATGTAGTTCGAAGGAATAGCACACAAACCGCTAACTAAACATTGTGCTGTACTACACAAGGGATGAGTGACCACACCATTTCTTCAGTATTTCCTGATTTTTAATTATTACCTGTGCAACTTCAACAGTATTTTAGGGAACTGAAGTAAAGAAACAAACAGCCAGATGTGCCCCTGCTTTAGGATCCCATCAGCACATACCCAATCTGAGTGAGCCATCCTGTTGAATTTTATATATCTAAGTATCTTGCTGAGCTGAGACAATATTGGCATCCTTAAAATAACTTGAGATTTTTCTCCTGTAAGTCTGATGGGATTCTTTCAGTTTCACCTGGAAATCAAAAATCTCACATTTAGTTTAATAGTTAATGAAGAACTTAAGGCCTAGTATCATGGAAACTGCCAAAGAAAAAAAGACATTTTTTCAGTATCAGAAAAATGTAGCATTTTTCCTTCCTGAACTTGACAAGTCTTTCAAAGCTCCTTCAAATTCATAAAGCCGTAACCAAAACATTTTTATTTATACGTGTAATTCAATTAATTTTTAAAGAAAATAACTAGTTAGATGCATGTAAACATACTGGTTAAACTGTATAGCTTCTTTTTTTCCACTTCAATGATTGAAACTGTGTAGAATAGGCTGTAAAAACTCCACCAAAGAGCATATTCTCATTTTATTGCCTGTCAAATTATTGCTGTGACATCCATAGCTGGTAGCGAAACATTGTGATCCACTGTTAGCAATGAAACACAGAGCGTGAGTTGCTCATTGAGTTTAGGTAATGTACCATAAAACATTGCATGAAAACACTAATTTTCTCAATATATATTAGTAGACAGACACCATGTTTACCAACAAGAAGTTGAAGATGGCTTTAAACACAGTTTATTCATCTGAAGGCTTTCCCAAGCTCTACTTAATCACTTTATATTTGGGGTTGCATTAGAGATGAATGTCCTATGTGCTGAAGGAGCAGAAGCTGCAATTTGAACTATGTGCTTGTCAGTCCTGGGTAGATGTCACACCTGGCAAATCCTGACATTTTTACAGTGAGCTTCATATGCATCATATCTGTGACACTGAGCTATCAGTTAAGGTGTCAGCTGTGTTACACCCACCATAAGTTTTGTCATTTTTATCTTTACCATGTTGCTTTGATTAGTCTTCCTTTGTATTTGATGTACATGCAACATACAGGAAATTTGTAGGTCATTGCTTTGGTCCTGCTGGTACCTCTCTTAGCAGTCTAAACGCTGCACCTGACATTCGCTCCTTCCTCACAGACCTGCCCTGACTTCAGGTATCGTGCTGAAGATGATCTTGAGACTATTGTTACAGTGTGGCTTTAGGAGCTGCATAGATAAGAGCTAGTTTTATTTAATTTATCTGAACTGTATAAAGAGAATCATAAAACCCAGTATTGTCAGCCTTTAATAATACTACCATTGAAACCTTTCATTATCTTAATATCAGTGTATTCAAGGAAAGGTTCTTTGTCTCTGTCCTTTTTCTTAAGATGCCTGTTTCTTGGTGTTAAGTAGCAATTGTTGGCTAAGACCAGCAGAGAGGAAAGCACTATTTCTTGGATAGCAAAACAGTTGATCTAAGCACATCATAATAAACTTTATAAAGTGACAAACATTGTCGCTCATACATTTGTTTATTATCTTTTCTCAGATTTTCCCTGTAAAGTTTATTTTCTGTGTAGCTTCTTACACTGCCTTTGTGGCTCCAGAAGCTGAGCTCCCCTTGAGTGCTGAGACCGACTTTTGTTTCACATGCTTCATTCTCTGTCCTATCACCCTCCGGGGGAAGAATTCTGTGCATGGTGGATTTGGCTTTGTGAACAGACAAGGAAGGGACCACCAAAGCCTATGCACTACAGGAAGGCTTGTAATGGAGATTCAGCCTAGAAGACTTCCCCAGGATACTTACTCAACAGGCCATAAGGCACTGCCTCATCACAAAAAGCAAGTCCCTTTCAGCTCATTCTCACTGCCAGTGCCTAAGCATCAACACTATTTCTTTTCACTGACTTAGAGGAAGGCAGGGGCAAGAAGCCCCAGAGAGTAGATAGTGTGAATCTTTCACTGCTCTCTTGAACTCAAATGCCATAACAGTCATGATGACAAAGCACATCAGGAAATCTAAGTGTCAGTAGTACAGAAATATAAACTGTAGCATAAATGATCAGAAGCCACAAAAGCTATGCCTTGCCATGGGAAAAGAAAGGCAATGATCTCAGGATAGTCAATATCCTATGCTCTGTATTGTGAGTTATCCAGACATCGCAAGAAGTGGATCACACCTCAGAAGAAGACAAAAAAGATGGATAATCCTTGTCAGTCCTCTTAGGAGAAAATTTTCCTTCTGGACTACAAAAGTGGTGACCATTAGTGTAAGCTTGTGCGCAAAACATGACAGATGACCACGGAGAGGTTTTCTGTATCATTATGGCTAAATCTATACCAGCTCACGCAGTGAGCATCCTCCAGTTCTCCATACTTGCGAGGATACCATTCCCCTGTTCCCTGTATCCTGATTTCTAGATGAGGGAAACCTTAATTTGTAAGGCAGATGAGAGTAGACCATGCCCTACAGAGGTATCAGTCTGGATAAGTGGGAGACTAGCACCTCTGAACATGTCATGGCATACATCAAAACCTAAGTCCGGGCACAGATCAACAGTTCCACCTCTGGCACCACCACCCCCTCAGAGTTTGCACGTAGGTGAGGCCTACCTCTGGAGCTCCAAAGAAGGGCAATCCTTCTACTTCCCTACCACCACTGCACAAAAGCAGTTCATCCTGGGAGACCTCTTCCTCCATGGCTTCTGTTCACAGCCAGACAGAAGTGTAAAGACAGATGTTCATTTATCGGCAAATGAATGGCAACCAAATCTCTTTTCGGTTTCCTCCAAAAAAATCAAGCACCTCAGTGTTATAACACTTGAAGCCTTTTATTTTTTATGTATTTTGTAGTCTTTGATATGTCATGGTTCTCATCAGAAAAGATGGCAACCTGATATAACAGCATCATTCCTTTAATCTAAGTCAGATTAAATAAGCAATATTTTTAAGGAGTTTTGCATATAGACAATTTGGTTTCCTTGGCTCTGTAATCACATTTATTTATTCATTTCTCAAAAGTTTTTTCCTATCTCTGTCTTCATTATTTGAATTTCGTATTAAAGGTATGGGAATGAGCCAGACCTTTTATCTTACCCTAATAAACATCTTGTAATGTAAAAATGAGCACAGATCAACCAAAGCATATGGCTGGTATTCCCTTCATGTGCTCTAACACCTGGCAAAATTATTCATTAATTCAACAGCCACATTTAAAAGCAACAGTTCAAAGGCCTATGAATGGTAGAATAACGTGTTCAAAACTGAAGTGCACTTCAGCAGCAGCAGTGTCAGAGTTTAGAGAAAGAACCATTTCCTGTGCGATGGAGGGCTTGGGAACGTGAGATAGTAGTTAGGAGGATCTCTGCTTTGTAAACTTGTTTCTTCAGCCTCTGGCAAGACCAGCAGAGATTAGCTGACGTGCATGTAAGAAGAGAGAGGCATACAGTGGGGAGAGTTTTCCACACTAAAGTTTCTCCATGAAGGAAACTTTCTTGGGTTATGTGATTTTTTTCCCCCATGAGTTAGTCACCAGGGGAAAGTTAAATCATAAAGTAAATACAAACCACAGAAAGGAAATTAAAGGATAGGATCTTGGTGCAATACTTTGATATATGTTAGAAGATGGGTAATATGTCGTATAGCTCCTATCAGCTGAAAAGCATGACATTTGCCATCACACAGAGCTATTTACAGAGTTCTTGTGTTTGTTTGTATGAGATGAAATACACAATGTGCAAGAAGCTGTCCAAAATTGGACTTGCTGGGCCCCAGCTGACTCCATCCTCCAGATGCATCTTTGCCTAAGACTGATTCCCACGTCCTCTGGCAAGGTATATATTGCTTTTAAGAGTAGGTTCAGTTCTACACTAAAGCCAGTGAGTCCCAAGGTTTGATACTACTTGAATGCTTTCCCATAGGGAATTTGTATGAGCTCCAGGGCATAGCAAGACAAAGACTTGGTCTTATGCCATCCTTAGGACAGTCCCAAACATCCATGACTATCTGCAGCATGGAAGTACTGCACTTGAGCATGACTGTCCACACTTGTTCAGACTGCCATATGCCCAAGACTGCCTTCTAGGGACAAGAGACATCAAATCTATGATAGACCAGCCAGTACAGGGCCCTATTTATTAATTCATGATGCTGCATACAATAAGGTGTTATTAGATATGTAATCTACTGATCTGCAGATGTTCTGAGTCTTACAATGCAGCTGCACATCGTAAGATGTGGTGCATGTGATGCACGGAGCAAGGCATGCACCCATGTCTACCAAACAGTTTAGAGAGACCTTCTAAGCCTGTCTGATTCCAAAGCTTTTGCTTTTGTTGTGGCCAAATGTGTTCATTTCAGGGAGCCTCTTTCTGTGCAGGAGCACTACGGACTTGAGCTTCAGTTGCTGACATCTATTTCATAACAATTTATTTCTCTTCTGCCAAACTATACCATCATAAGGTTTCATGCAACACTTACTGAAGTCCACTGGCATCTTTCAGTGAGAATAAAATCTCCCACTGATCGCAGTGGACACTGGATCAAGCCTCAGGTGAGGTTGTCTTTCCAGGGTTCAGAAATTACCCTCTCTTTATCTCACAATTTTCTTTCCTTTGGTGATGGTATATTTCTCATACGATAAATCACTGGAACATGGACTCTCATTTACATCTTAAGACACCATCTCCAGAGGATGGAAGCAATTATTCCACAGCACCTTTCACCTTCTTCAGACTATGAAATGTTAAATGCCTCCATCCATTAAGTGATTTTAAATTGTTCTTCTCCCTTAACTCCCCAATCTTTCCTCTCAAGGTTATTCAATTACATGTGTTGTATTGGGTAATGTTCCATTAAAGGGTTTCATGTTTTTGATCCAGTAATATGTGTAAGCCTTGGGTGAAGGAGAGACAGCTGATGGTCTCCTGCTTTTATTTTGAGACCTATTTTTGCTGCACTAGATTGTATAGCCATCGAACTCAGGTCTTTAAAAAATCTGTTTTTGTTTACTTATTATTTGAACTGTTTGTTTTATCCAGGAAAGCAAGATGCAAAGGGTGGTGTTTGTTTTGTATAAATACCTTCTCCATGCTTAAAAAAGAGGAATTAATTCAAGGCTAAATTTCCAGAAATATATCTTTTTAATTAAATTGCTAAGTTTCTGAGTAGCATTAATTAAGAGAACTGCTTCAAATGTGCTTAACTCCTGCAAATCACCACTGATATCAGGAGGAACAACAGCTACTTAAGAACCATGAAACTCACACTTCTACACACACTACTTTGAAAACATGATCCCTCATTTTAGTTTCCTACTGTTCAGTAGGGAAAAAGTCCTAAACATTCTTCCTGTTTTTACCTGAGTCAGAGAGAGATCAGCTGACTGTGTTAAGATAATGCTAAGATAGTGTTAAGTTTAAGATAATATGCTGGAATCAAAATACACACCTTACCAGCCACATTTGCAGACAGGTGAAAGGGAAATCATATTCAGATATACATAAAGGGAAATTTCTGGCATCACTGTTTTCCCATTAATTTCCCAAATGATGTCAGTATCTGACAGTAGATAGAAGCCGTTAACATCAAGTCCTCTCATTGCCTTAAAATGGAACTGCAGATGTGGCATTTGGCACTGTGACTTGTTCCAGATGTCTATCACAATTATATGTTGAGTCTCTGCAGGAGAAAGGTAATAAGAAATCTAGTGTGGGAGCAGGGGTGACAGATTGCAAGAGCTCACCTTACGACAGGTGCTGCTCTGGGACCACTGTTTTAGGCTGAGAAGCACCATGTCACCTACTTGCCTTTTTGAGTGTCAAGCTCTGGCAATCTTCATTGAACCCCAGCTGATGTGTAAGTAATGCAAGTTATTTAAAGCACATGAAAGATCCATTGAACCAGTGAGAAGTATATCTCACACAAACTAAGCTTAGGTTTCCCAGTAGCCAGTCATCATCCACAGCAGTGTCTACCTATGGTAATGACAGGGTCACTGTCTATGTGCCTGCTTCTCAAGTCATAATAGTAGCATATCCGTATGGTGTTTTCACTTTTTTTTCCTTTTGGCCCTTTCTTGCAGCTGCTGGTTAGTAGCATTTTCCTCTCATTTTGTTCCATGCAACCTCTTTGCACTGAATCCCAGATGCATGTGAAATGGCCACAAAAGAACTATCTGGGTTAAATGAGTACTAAACAGGTTTAAAATTAGTGCTTATTGTTTGGAAGCAGATGCAAGCTTCAAACAAATGCAAAACATCAATGCAAATGCAAAAAGGAGGGCAATTTGAAAATCAGATCCTAAGTACTTGATTCTATAGGTTGCTTTTTCTAGTAGTAATACCCAGAACAGTTCTGTTAATGTAATGGAAGCACACTGAATAACTACTCTACCAGCATTTTTGTTTGCAGAGTTCATGAATCAGCAAAACAACTCAGGTTCCCTGCTATTCTCATTTTAATGAACTGTTATCTCTACAAAGCTACTCTTTTAGAAGCTAGTAAACACTGCTACACATCTCTACATACATTCTACAGAAATTATTATTATAGAGTTATTTTTGCTGTTTGTTTTTCTTTACCTTTTGCACTACTTTTCTTGAAGGCTAGTTATATCCAGAATCATGGTCCTGAAGATCTACAGTGCTAAAGTCTAATGAGTTTTATCTGCCCACACTAAATGCAAACTGATGGCAGCATATGAAGGAAATGTCTATGTTGAATTTCTTCCAATACACTATTGACAAAATGCTTATATTTTTCTGAAATTTCATTCCTTATCCTGCTGTGCAACTCAAAGCAAACCCAAGCAGTATACTTGTGCCAGCATTTCAAGTAATATCATGGAGGGGGTTTGCTTTAGGCATAAGCAAAGCAGCAGGTTCCTAGCATGGCACATGAGTAACAGCAACAAAATCATGGTCTAAGGTGANTGCCGGGTTAAACCACAACAAGGGAAAATCTCCCAAGTTTCATAGCTGTAGCCTCATTCCTTTTCCCAGCCTATGCAGACTCAGAGGTAGTGGCAGAGTACTGCTCTTGTGAGCTATTCTTGCAGCACATGCAAGACACCGAGATGGAGTGAGCTCCCTGGCTTAAGTAGCAGACCACCGAGCTGTACGGCTGTGCCCTGTTCTGTGCTTGCCTCCACCTGTGTCGTGCTGCTGCTGCTGCTGAGGGACCTGGCTGTGCAGCCGGTAGATGCTTCAAGAGCAGGGAGGGAGACAAGGGAAGCTGGATAATGGATGTCAGCCATGGCATCCCCCTTCCATTTGCCTGGGAGCACCTCACAGTGCCTGAGGAGCAGACACACTCATCCAAGGCCAGCGGGGAGGCTGTTTACAGCCAGACACAGAATGAGACTGGCTGCCCGAGCAGTGAAGCAATGGCTGCTTGCATCAGGGGCAGAAATAGTCACTCCGCCTCAGTTCCCCAGATTTGGAAGGATGGTGCCTTGAAATTCATTTTTTTCAGCCCTCAGATGCATTTAGTTTGGTTTTGGCCTTGTGAAGCCTTGAAATAGCTCTAAGTATTGGTCAATGATGAGCTCTGAAAGCACTGTGGTGCACAGGAGGAAGACACCATCCAGAGTGCCACCGCTAGAAATTCAAGTTCCCTCTGCAAAGAACAGATGAAATGTGAAGTCCCCAAGGAGCCTTCACTGCCAGTATCCTCCATCTGTGACTCAGTGGATTCTCCTCTGGACCTATGTGTTGTATGACTTCTTTATAGGAAGCAGTTACAAAAAGTACTCTGCACAGACAAATAAAGCTTTCAGGTAACATTAGACTGCCAGGTTGCATTGCTCACTAGCACACCTCAACAGAAAAGTTACATCCTGCAGGACTGCATGATCATCTGTCCTGAAAGATTTTTTTTAAGACCTGCTCTTAAAAATGACTTGCAATCGTCACTTGGATGAAGCATAGTGCTGAGAGGGAAATTAACTTTCCATATTTGTCTATAAAGTGCACCAAAAATCTGTCAGCGTGTGCCAATTAAAATAGCAGTGGTTTTGATATAGATACCCAACCACTGAAATCAGAAGAGGGACAACAGCTAGTTTCAGAAATAGTTCTGAACATATGTTAGGTGTAATGGCTTTTAGGAAGGGTTTTGATTTAACGACAGCATTTGGGGAGAAAAATAGTAGAAAAATAGTAGAAAACCACTGGAAAGAAATGGCCATTATTCCCCAAAGTATTGTTGCCAGCAGCCTCTTGTGGCTTACAGTTAACAGTAGATGCTCACTGGGATTCATTTTCATTGCAAGCCACATCCGCTTCTCCGTATTATCCATGTCATTGCTCTCTTTAGTAACGCTAGTTTTACGTCTGTTCCCTGTTTATTTGATCTCTTTCAAATTGGATAGAAACTATTATATTTTGTACCACTTTAACTGTTTAGTGGTTCGTAAATATTAGATTTTTGTATGCATCCTCTTTTTCTGTATTAGTAAATATCAGAGGTCAGAATAAGTATAAGTAAGCAGAAGTAAAGAGGATAAATAAATAAATAAATGGAAGTAAAGGGAAGCAGACCTTACTTTTCTTAAAAATACATGTCTAATACTTGAATAAAATAGAAGTATTTTCCAGGATGGCTTATGCTCACTTTGAAAGCACAAAGGTTACAAGGACCTACATGTCGTAAGAGCACTGCAGAGTAGGCAGCTCTGTATCTTGGTCACTGGAACTGCAAAGAGAATAAAGACTGGTAGTTAGTGCTGATAGCAGCGCCCTGATCTCAGGAATGAGGAAATGTCCCTTCCCCAGCTGTTGGAATAATTTGCAGACACTTGACCTTAGTGGGGCTGTCTCAGCCTGTTCCTAGAAACCGCCTCAGTTTTCCAGTACCTCCCTGGTATTTTTTGAGACACCAAAAATACTTTGGCACACCTCTCTCTTTCATCACCTAACCCATGAACCCTGCAGCAAGACTTACCGTAGATGTACATGCCAGGAGGCTACAGCTATGATTCCTCTTTACTTATTACTTCTCCATCCCCAGTCTGTCCTTCAGTCGCTGGGCAGGCCAGAGGCAATCAGGCACACACCTATTTCTCCAGACATGGAGGCACTACCGTCATGCAGGCAAGGTGAAGGCAGGTGCTGATCTTAAGCCTCTACCAAGGACCACAGGACAGTCCTGCAGACCCCCAGATGATGACAGTGAGGCGCAGTGCCACTATGCCATCGCTGAGAAGAGGTACAGACCTAGGACATCAATAATGAGCAGGTCTTACATTTTCATTGCAATCCATGTAGTTTTACTGGCAGTATTTTTACTACCCAACCACTGACTATTGGTCATAAATACTCATGTTGGCTTATGAAATAGCTCTAATCATTTTATATAAAATACAGTTTTTCCAGATTTTATTCTTCCTACACATACATAAGACTTTGGGTCACAACGAATGTATCCGTGGTTCATTTAAATCTGGGTGTTGTAAAGTTCAGCACTGTCCAATGAGAAGCCAGCAGAATGATTCACAAATTATTTTCCATCACCATATACCATTGCAAAAGAAACTTCTATAATATCATTCAACTTCCTCGTTGTTAAAAAACAGGACCCTTCTGTTGTAGCTGAAACCTTGAAATCTTGGATTTGTGCTCATCATTTATTCCAAAGGAAAAAATACAAGCACACTTGTTGGCAGATACAAATCATTCCTGTTAAAGAGAGGGTGGGCCATAATACTTTACAAGTTGCTTCAACAGATAGTAGTGGGAGCCATTTTTCAAATCAACGCCTCCTGACAACTCACTAGAACACACTGTTTATGCATGTGAACAAACTGGATTGTTTCTAAAGAGGGAAGAATAGCTTTGAGCCATGACTTCCAAAGCATACCTATTGACAATAGCTCTCTAGCCTGTGTAACTTCTGCTTTTACCAAATCCAAGGTCCACAGAGAGGTTCCTCCACATTGTGACTACCTGCAGTGTGGAGTAATGAATATCCATAAATATTGCCATGTTTCTCTTTTTATAAAGCATACTACAAACCCTCCCCTCTCATGATCCTTTAATACCTTTTCAGCCTATACAAATGAGCCTCTACAAATACTATAGATATATACCGTATGTATTAGAGAGAGAAAGAGAGAAATACTTTCTACAGCTTATTTCTGTGTAGGATGAGAAACACAAACACAAAGAAAGGGAATCAGAAAAAAAACACAGAACATGGAATAGTTACTGTTTAAAAATACAGTGAGATTATTTCAAAACTAAGCTTGCATCATAGTTTGAGAAAAAGATGTCCTGGCAGGGACAAAAACTACACCCATATCTAGAGAAAATAGAGTGGAAAAAAAACTGTTAATGAGTAAGTGTATTGCAGGCATACAAATATATTTCCCATTATCACCAAAAGATTACAATTGTCAGATTTCTGTATATTGAGATGAGTGTGTTTCATAAAGTAGCATTAACTAAAATAACTATAAAGGAAAGAAGTGCAAGAGAAGCAAATTAAAATAGTACCCATTCAGGCATTATCATGAATAAATACGTAAAAAATGGAAAATTAGAACTGACTCTACTTGGATAACTGGAGAAGGTCACAGACCTGATTTTCTTCCTCCATTTTTAGCATTATGAAATATAAAAATTGAAGTATGAAATTAAAAATAAAAAGCCCCCTCAAGCCTTCCAAATCCCCTGCAGTTCTTCACTGAAGAGTGATTTTGACATAGTGCTACAATCATAGAAAAGTGTCAACCCCATTATAGTGTCCTGTTGAAGAGCCTTATGTGCATTTTAATGAAAGGAATAATGAATGGCTAAATGAACCTCCCCTAATTTATTGTTTTGTAACAGTAAAAAGGATGTGCTCAAAAGTAGCTTTTAAGGTTCCATTTGTATCAATTCGTATTGTCTATATTTTGTTGTTACCTGCTGGTAAGTCACCTACCCCTGGAGATGGTCTCTAAGCCAGGCCCATGTTTGGACCTGAAAGCTTTTGATGCAGCTGGGTTTAAGCAGCATCGAGACACCACCATTAGTGCCTTGGGATCCCCAGTCCAGCCATCAGCTTGTAAGAGCCATGTGCCCTTAGGGCTACACAGTAGCCTACGTGTCCTGTAACACAATACACTTTTATAGAAAATCTGGCTTAGATCTTAAGTCTTCAGAGAGTTAAGAGGCATCAGAGCAAAGAACACGGGCTTTTGAGAAATACTTTCTTATTTATGTGTATATGTATATGTGTGTGTGTATACATATGTATATATATACACAAACAGAGTCCTCTCAGAAGTCTTCTAGTTCCCAGTGCTGGAGAAATGCACAGCAGGAACAGAGTTTGCAACTGACATTTTCTTACATAAAATAATACAAGCTAGATACCTCTGCTGTAGTTAAGTCATATTGTAAGAAACCAAATCATCAGATAACAGGATTTGGAGGGTGGGGCAAGGGGATTAGATAGTGATAGAAAAGACATGAGGCAACAAGGGAAATTCTGACAGAAGGCAAGGAAAATAATTGTCACGAAGGCAGAGGGTAGGCACTGGCAGAGATGCCCACAGAGACTGTGGAATCTCCACCCTTGGAGATACTCAATACGCTGCTGGACAAGCCCCTGAGCAACCAGATCTAACTACTAAGTTGGTCCTGCTTTGAACTCAGGACTGACCAGATGGCCTCCAGAAATCGTTGTCAACCTGAATTATTGTTATGATTCTCTGACATGCTAGGAGAAGGGAATTTAGGTTCTTTGTTCACATATGTGAAACAAATCCCTCCCCCATGACATAAAATAAAACAGCAGTACTATATTTGTTTATATTTCTGAGGTAACCAAAACACATAGGAGGCTCATATATTCATCACACAAGGTGTATTTGCCGCAGATATTTTGCGGTCTGTAGTAGAGACAAAGGCAGGTGAGAAGTATTGGGAGAGGACTAGGTCATAGTATAATATTCAAACAGGGAAGATAACTCCAGATAATGAGACTACAGTATGACAACACGGTTGCTATTTGCACTGCTCATCCATGTGGAGAGAATGGGACACACAACTCAATGACAGCACATTTATTATCTCTCACCAGGTCTTAAAAAGTAAATACAGCTAAATTGGCTGGAATTATCTCTTTTAGGATCCAGATATACTATGAAATATTTGGGAAAAATGAAGAAACGTTACAGAGGCAAAGACATACATTGTGGGTGCTGCATGGCTTAGTATGATCAACATTTAGCATTGGGCTGAGAGGCACAGGACAATGAGAACGAAACTGGGGTTTGGCATATTTCTGCAGTATAAAAATATAACTATTTAAGTGAATAATCGCACATTGAATTTCTTCACTTAGTTCACTCCAGTTTCGGTCATGCATCATTTAACGTGTGAATTCTGTTTCTGAAGGCACTAATTTAATTGAAAGCCTTGAGAGAGGACTTTGCTTGTCCATGTTGCAAGCACAAGTTTATAGGGTGAAGGCTGGATTCAGAATATTGATGCTCAAAACTGTTGCACATCATAGAAGAATTACTATTATGTACACACACCAGAGAGGTCCCAAAGGTACCTTCATCGCTGTGAGTATACATATGTCTGTGCAGCCAAACCATGAGTAACACGTAGTCGCTAGGCATCATGATTCTGTTTAAACCCTCATGGGCTTTGCAAAATAGATACCTATCTCACCCACAAGGCCCAAACCCAAATGAATTTCAAAAAAACCCCACTAGTCTGGCAGTGGCACAAAACAGATGAATAGCACCCTTCTCCCCTCCTGTTTGAACGCTTCTCTGTATGGAAAGCTAGCTTCAGCTCTCTCCTGTACCTGAAGAGACAAGAGTACACATTTCACCTCTTAGAAAAGTGACTGTCCTCTAAAAGACAGGGTATTCTGGGAACTGGGGTTCCCAGAGAAATTAGAGATTTTTTGAGGGAAAGCCAGATAAAAACTCACTAGGTTAGTAATTTGGGCATTGATCCAGAAAGAGGGATGTGGAATCCATCTAATTCCTTAGTGTGCTGAAGTTTTATATGTAACGTGGAAAGGTCTCATCAGAAGAGGATGGGACATGACAACCCTGAACTTACTGCCTGGATCCTGCCATAACTGGAAAGGGTTCAAGCTCCAGCTGGCAGAGAAGAGAATAGAATGATCTCCTCTCTTATTCTCCCAAACTGTTTGGTAATCAGTTGGTCATTGTCATTGAGTTGATTATTATTTGTAGGGGAAGAGGGGAAAGGAGAAGGGTAGGAAGAGGTGAAGTTGCTGCAGACACTTGATTTCAGGAGCAGATTCACTGTAGAGACTTAGGGAGCACTTCCTTGCAGCCCAACATTGAGCCTTCTTCACAATTGCAGGCTTTTTAAGCAGCTCTTTCTCCTCAGCTTTTTTTCATTTTCTAGCTTAGGTGGCTTCTTGGTCAATTCATCTGCTTCTGCAATAAGGTACGGCCATGCTAGCCTCTGGCTAAAAAGGTACACAGCTCAGTATCCTTTGAAGAAGGACACCAAATGAAAGCAAATATGCTGAGGGAACAAAAAATATTTATTGCCAAGAGCAGAGTCATGGATGATTCTCCATCCTTCCGTTGAAGACAGTTTTTCTTGAAAATTTCCGAGCAGATGAGGCCCTGCTGCAGGTCTGTGTAGGACCCTTGCACACTCGCCCCACTGCTGCAGTTAGCCTGGCTACCTTGAGCCTGGCTACCTGGGCTGCAGTTAGCCCAGGCTACCTGGGCTGAAGGGCACCTGCTGGCCTCAGCAATCAACACTAACACACCCTTGCCTTTTCACAGACTTTAACATACAGCTGTAGGGGAGAACTCAAATGCTCTGTGAATAGAAATATTTTCCTCAAGCAGTCCTTCTCCTCATTTATGACAGTGAAAAGACACACCAAAAGAATAATTCTGAGAGTATTAAATACATGCGGTTAAATTGGGAAGTCTAGCCTATGTATATCTCTGAACATTGGCAGACAGTGCAAGAGAATTTGTTCTTAAAGGTTCTGGTATCACAGAATCATTAAAAAAACATGAAAAGAGACAGGGTTTGGCATGAAAAGTGTTTTCATAACTAATGATGCTAATGCATTTATCCAAATGTCTTTGCCTTAAGCGTCTTAATAGAAATTATACTGTTCTTCACCTAAAGTTTGTGTTGTCATGCAGTCAAGCCAGTCTTGAAATCAAAATGTGTTTCAGATCATCCAAGCAATGTGAATCACTATAAGATCTCCGAATGACTAGATAGGCTATATTTTACTTCTTTATTCATAGCAAACAGAAAAACATTGGAATGCTTTCAAAGATCTGAACAGCCCATTTTCTCTACTTCAGTCACTACTCACAGGCTCTTCACTTAAATATGGGAAACTAACAAAAACTGCAAAGCAGGAAGGATTGCTATTTAAACAACTATATGCTAGTGTTTGTACATACCGTTCCTGTCGCTGCAGTTTTGGACAGGATTGGACTATCTGCTTTGGACAGAACATTAACTCACGCTGACCTAGAGCTAAACTCATCCAAACTTTACTTAGAGTGAAAACTGAGATTACAATATTTTTAAAAAAACAGATCTACACTGATCCACATTTAATTCTGACCTAATTTTATGCTGTATGTTAAAAGTGAGCAGACACATGGGGTCAGCATGGTAACCACTTAAGCGTATTACAATTGATTAACAGGAAGCACAGGTAACTAAACAAAACAGGAACTGAGAAGGAAAGTTTAAAAAAAAACCCACATTTAGATGGCAGGCTTCAAGATTGTCATCGTATCAGGGACATGTCCTTTGGACAATGGAATTCAAACCCACTTGAAGCGAATAGAACAGTTTATGAGAGGTAAAAGATAGGATAGGAATTATATAAACACCTGTGGAGCAGGATGGTTTTGAGAGAATCAGTGGTTCCACTGGGCTCTCAGGGAATTAAAGGAGCAATAAATGGGGATGAGGACACCACATCTGTTAAATGTTCTTTTTGCTTCAAGCTTGTCAGAGAAAATATCTGTTATCCTCATGATATAAAGAAGTACTGTCAGAAATTAAAGCTTTTGAGATTTTTTTTTTAAGAGCTTTTAAACCAAAATACTTTAATTAGTCTTGAGACACCAAAGAACCAAGAATTGATTCATGAGGGCATTAGTGGTGTTTAATTGCTGCCTCATCACCACTCTCAGGAAAAAGTAGTCCAAATTTTAGACCCTTACAGCTTTGATCCAGGGCGCGTGCTGGGGACCCTGGATATTGTGCAAGGAAACTCCCTGGTCCTGAGCATGCTGAGGTCCTCAGCACTTGGCTGTGCTTTTTATGAGAAAGTTGTTTCCTTGATTGCCCCTCACAGACCTTTTGCTTCGTCTTCTAAATGCGACACCTGGCATGGACCACTCCAAGACAGACTTTCAGACAGCATGGGCCACCAGGACTGTGGTTAGACTATTAAGGAAATGTCTTTGTTCTTCTGATATATCAAGGGGAAGCTCTATTTTTGTACTGCCTGATTGACTGACACTAGGACGAGCTTTCAGCCCATGATAGAGACATGTCATGAGATTTTTTGAGACAAAAGCAGTTCAGAAAAGTATGTAGACTGAGGGACGCCTACTCAATATCAGACTCATCTGCTGAACAACCTTGTGGCTGATCAGGGATTTTAGCAATGCAGAATCTGGCACGTCCATTTCAGATTAGTCTATACAACCCTCTGCTGCTCTCCACGTTTCCAGTTTAATTCACTCTAATGTGAATTCAAACAGCAAAAAAAACCCCTAGGCCTCTGTTTCTTATTGAATAAACAAACCTTGTTTATTCTTTGTCTGGGTCAGTTTGGTGCGAGGAGGAGCTGGGCACAAGCTCCCTGATCCCTTGACATCGGTGGGAAAGGAGGGTGCTGTGTTCCTCCTGGGGGGGTCTGAGCCCACTGCAGAGTCAGGTCCCACCACAGCATACCAAATGCTGGATAAAAGCATTTTTATTTTGTTAACATTCATCCCTGGTGGAGTCATCTTCCTCTTGTTCTGTAAGGAGGCGATGGTTGCAGGTTTATTACTTCTCTGTCAGACAGAGGGAGGAAGCATTCAGTGCTCGGTGTTGTTTTCACTGTGTCATCTCATTTATGCCGTCAGCGTGTCTGCTTGCCCTTGTGAGGCTGGTCATTTGGGGATCCTTTCAAAGGTCATTCTGGCAGCAAAGTCTCCCCTTCAGCTCAGGTATTTCACCTCTCCCTCTTCTTCACTAAACAAAGAGCCTGTGCTTGCTTCATCAGTGAACACGACAAAACAGTTGTCTGCCCACAGTGTAAACTGTTTCCTTTGATTGGCAATGTATGCAAATCTGATGTCTTTTTTTTTTTCAGCAGAAATGATGTTTTATCGTTTTAAGATGCTGGAATGTTTTTAAGAGTTGCATAATCTTTCTATATTCCTCATTTCAGTGAAATGTCCTGAAATTTCAAATAATGAAATAAAATTAATTACAGAGCAAGACTGTGTGAAGCAAATTGATACAGATGTGTATCTGACTGTGTTATGGGAATAACATTAGTGGAGGTCTGCATTATGTAAAAAAAAAAATTCACTCTCAAGTCTGAATAACTCAAGCGTTCAGCAGTGAAAGACAGTGACAGTCAGGTTTGCTTCATTTATCTTCCCTCTGTCAAAATTTGCACTTATGTGCAGAAAGAAGTTTCTTATGCTGTCTTCATCATTGGTGCTCCTTCTGTTTACTCTCTGCTGATTGTTCAGAGCTTTTGAAGTTATGGGCATCCTTGTTTCCTCTCATCAGCTGACAGCTTCATGAAGCAGTCTACGAATTGCCATTGGGAGTAATTCATATCAAACACCACCACGCCTCATTCTGATTTTGGTGGAAAGAAGCTGCTAGCTCATGATTTCTCAGTTGTCAGCTTTGGCAATGGTACTTACCAAGACAACTGGTAATTCCTTCCTTTCCCAGAATTTCTCATGGGCATCGGTTTCTGGGGATACCTGATTTCCTACCTGATGTTTCAGGAAGATTTTTACTTTTAGAAGTGTGTTTTTGAGTTGAAAATGAGCCTCTTTTTTTTGCTGTGTGTTGGTGAAATTGCCAGGGTGGGGACCAGATAAAGTAGGGAGCACAGCCTAAAAACTAGACTCACAAAACTCCATTTGTTACAGAAAGAAGTTTGAACTTCCATTCTAGCAAGCAAGTAGATCAATAAATAATAAAAATAATGTTTACAAGGTTATAAACAGGCTTCAAAGTAAACACTCCATTAAGATGAATGGTACAGTTTGCACTCCTCTTAGAACTATTGATTCAGTCTGGATGCCTGTAGATTCATGAAAATAGCACTGCAACATCCACATTTTTGAAGGTTTTCTTTTTACCAAGAAGTGCTATCTTTCAAAACAAAATAGAAGTTTTAAATGGTACAAGGCAATTGTCAGAAGCTGCTGCACATATTTTCAGCTTTATGTTATTAAATAGTGAGTGGGTTATTTTCCCAGTAATAAAGTTCTGCCACTAAAGTAATAGTAAGAGAACTGAAAAAAAAAAATTAAATCAACTTAGAAGAAAAAAAGTGGTCCTATTTAATAATACAGTCTTACTGTATGAAAGGCCACCCTCATGAGCAGTTTTGAGAACATTCTATTGATGACAGGTATTTATACCTTCATTTTTATGCATATTACCCCCTCCTTATTCATATTACTTGTGGAATATCAGAATCTATTGATTATAAGAGACATTCCTTAATAGGAAATTGTTTTTTTAACAAAAGATAGAATCTTGTGTCTCAAAAACTCATTAAAAAGTTTTGTTTTTTTTTTTATTTAGTATTAGATGTGATATTACTGTCTATTGGAAATAGAGTTCTAGATAAGCCACTTTTTCTTCATGAATTAGATGAGTGTTTCACATGCAACCATTGTCACTGTGGACCTAAAGCCAGGTAAGATGAATACAGCCATTGCATTCTGTTGCTGCCCACACGACTGCCCTCCACTTACAAGTTCCTTTTCGGTCATCCACTCTACCAGCAATAAAAAATATCACTGATAGGTTATAGATAGTAATTTCCAAAACCACAACTTTTCTGACAGAGCATGAACTTCAGGAACTTTTTATTTTCTAACAAACAGATGCTCCTTTTGACCATCACAGTCCTTAATGGAGACAAGTTCTGAAGTGACAGGATATATTATTGAGTCAATTATTTCTATTGGTGCTAGACCATCTCTCGTTACAATTTGGTCACATTGGCATATCATCTAGGTTGCATATACATATACAGGGATGGTCTTCAAAGGACCAGAATGTCTTTTTTTGACTTTGAAAAAATTTGAGATTGCAAGCAAGATATGACAGATGTCAACTCTTTATATAATGAAATCCAGCCAGAGGTCCCTTGAACTGGACAACAATGGCAAGAGATTATAACAAATGGAAGCATGACAGACCACCTTGTGAGATCTCCTGGTGGCTGCTTAGGTTGCAGACCATGATGGGGAGGTCTGTCTTTCACACAGAACTAAATAAACTTACACAATCACTGGAATATTTTGTAATGTCTCGTGCTTTCAAATGGCTTCCAGAAGCACACTACTCTCAGGTTTCTCTACCTGGATCTAACTGTCCTCCTATGAAATGTATCCTTCCTAAGTTTATACCTGGTACCTCTTCTATGGTTTTGCATGTAGTATTGTCTACTGCTAGAATGAGTATAAGTCTGGCCTAGGATTGCCAGTATTCTCACACAATCCACATGGCTTGAACAAAAGGTTGGTTATTTCATGATGAGTTGTGCTTTTGTTTATAATTGTCAGCATTATTCTTCTATATGTGATTGATTGATTCAATGGGTCTTACTCAAAAAGAAGACTGCAGGCAGAAAGCTAGTTTGGGGTTCAAGAATGTAAAGTACTGAATACAGTATGGTCTTAGGCAGGAATAAGAGTGCCCTGCCAATGGATTGGAGGGAACACTCACTCCCTTCTGCTGCAAGATAGATAGGTTTGAACCATTTGCTAAACCACTGGTTTAGATTTCTACTGGAAGTCATCCAGCATTCATAGGAATACTATTGTATCTTGAGCAATGATCAAAATTCGTGGGCTGTCAGCTTTCTCTCTGCTAATTCACAGAACACCTGAGCAGCACTCACAGTGGGTTTGTAGTTGGAGTTGAGCTGTTACCACCTGTTTCAATTTAACCATTAATTGTCTTTAGACATTGTATCTTGATGTCCTTTCTGCGCTACAATTTTTCTTTGAAAAATATATTTCGGTATCAAGAAACCCTTCTCTTCTTCATAAATTCCACTGAAAATTTTGGTTTAAAGCCAACAATGCTTGGGTTTTTGCTGTTTTGAAGCAGGTTAAGACATAAATTGAGAGACATAATTTATAGTTAACATTTTATTCAAGTCATTCACTTTATATTACCTCAATTTATTTGTGAGTAAATTAACCACACCTAAAAAAGACATGTCTTTGTTTTGCAAGAATTATAAGTGTGTGGATTCAACCATATGAAGGAGTCTCATTGTCACATATCTCTTTCATCTGATCTAGAATTAAAGCAGAAGAGATGAATGGTCTTGTCCACTTACATGGACTATCTCACTGGAAATATACTGGAGGACATTCCAATAGTATTTATTGAACTATTTACCATACTGTTTCTCAACGTCCAGAATCCTATAGTCTTTTTATTACATGTGGTCTATGAGCCCCAGCTGTGTGAACCCAGTGGTTTTCCTTATGAATTCCATTGAGTTCTCGTGGCTCAGATGCACAGTATTACAATTATCATACGGCAAATGTCTTCCTATATGAAAATAGCACTGATATGGTAAGAACTAAATGAAGGGTACCATAGCATCTTGAACATACTCAACAAAAGGAGGTATGGTCCCTCAGAGAGTTTACCTTTTTTATCTATAATCTGAAACTCCATTTCGGTCCTAAGAAGTTCTCTTTAAACACTTACACTGGCTAGCTTTAAAAAACAAAGCAGTTCCTGCCCACCTGCCTGGTAAAAGCAGTTAGAGGCACTGCTGGAGAACAGAGCAAACAGACCCTTGGCATGGAGCTCTCTGGGATTGAGAAATTACCACTGGCTAATGGAAAGTGTGGCAGATCTTCCTGGTGGAAGAATAAGGAAAAAATTCATAAGGAATCCTCATGAAGATGTCCTTCCCCTAGGGACCCTGCTCACAGTTTTCTCAACTTCTGGTTATTTTTTAAAGTATGCTGATAAGGAAGTCATTATGGGGATCACATAGATGTGAACACCATGTTCCGCTAATGGAACTTCAAGGATGTTGTTTTGCATCTTGCCTGAGGCCAAATACATCGACTTTATAATATACTTAATCTGTAAAAGCATTTGTCCTTAAAACTCCAGTCTCCTCACAAAGATAGGTCTCCTGTTAATGGAATCAATTAGTAGAGTTCAACGTACCAGCAAATGAGAGCAAAGAAAGCCAAACAAAATCCTTTTTTGCTTTAGATTTTTTTTTTTTAATGAAACCTGTTGGCTTTTGCCTTTCAGACCCATCCCCCTTTACTTGGTGCTTGTTTCACTGCTATTATGTCTAAATTAATCATGTGTTTGGCAGTCAGACAACTGATCCAATTGGCTGCAATGTCACAGTTTGAAAATGCTCATCAGTCCTGCAGCCTACTCATTTTTATGATTGACATTAACACAACCATTCAAGAGTGTGCATGCTCCTGCCCTCCCCACACACTCCGCACACAAACAACAGCATTTACATTAATTTGGTGAATATACACTCATGCTTATTGGGTATGGGGAGTTCCATTGCAGAGGAGTGGGGAGGGAATCGTTGCTGGATGAACAGTGACTCTGCAGCTGACTCTGGGAGCCCAGTCTGGTGTTGCACAATCCCTTCTAGAATAAGGCAGGACACATTTTTAGAAGGGGAGATCTCTTAAGTGGGCAAGCTAGCACAATTGCATTTTTAACTAATTGGCTGCAGCAAGAAGGCAGAAAAAACAAAGCTTTCATATCTAAGTCTCTCTGGCACTGACTCAACAAAAGGTTTTGCATGCCTTGCAGTGCTAAAATGGACATCCCTCTCTTTCACCATCCAGATTATTAATGACAGTATCAGATAGTACAATAACCAGGATAGACTCCTGTGAAAGTCCATACAATTTAGCCTTCCGTTTTGACAGTGAAACATCACTAACTACTCTCTAAGAACAGTTTTCAAACTCATTTTATACATACCCATTAATTTTTTTGTCTATACATTTTTTTCCTTTGCTTGCTTATGTAAATGTCATGTGAGACAGTGTCAGAAGTTTTACTAAGATCAAGAAAAATAGCATCTGTTGTTTCTCCTCAGTAAGCAAGGTCTGTTATCCACTTTGAGAAAGAAATTATATTTGTTTCATATTGTTTGTCCTTGGCAAGTCCATGGTGACTCTTCCTCATCTCCTTACTTTTCAGGTGCTTAGAAATATTTTATTTGATTGCTCATTTCTTTTTAGAATTTGAAGTTAGTCATGTGGTCTATAATTTCTCAGCACCATTTCTTTTAAAGATAGAAACCGTGGTTGTCCAGAGTCAATTTCCTGGCAGTTCATTCACCCTTCCCAAGTTCTCAAAGATAACTGTGAACAGCCATAAGATTTCATCAGTCAGTTCGTTAAGTACCCTCGGAGGAAATTCATCAGGCTTAGCTGATTGAAAATCTGTCATTTATGTTCCTTCTCTCTAAGAGGCTGAGACCTTGCTTACCCTTTTGCAGCTGGAATTAGTTGTACTACTTGCCACCTCAAAACTGACCTCTTTAATGAAGGGCAATGGAGAAAAACTTATTTCAGTGTATTTTCCTAGAAGGAATCTCTAATACTTAAGCGCTGATGTCATAGGCATTAGAGTTTAAAGCATTTTCCCCTAGGTCAAGTGGGAAAATCTTGGGAAATGAACAAATGAACATTTTCCCCTTTTTTTTCTTTATCCTTCATTCTGCAGTGATTTTTTTCTTGAACTTCAGTATGGCTACACATTTGCAGCAGTATTTTCAAGAATATTGAATTCTAATTAGTCTCACCATCTCACTTTGGCCTGTAGGTAAAAGAATTTCTTTTTTCCTAGCCAAGAACAAGTTAACAATTAAAGCACTCACAATACAACTCTTATCTATATATCAATAGGATGATGTCCAATCAATTAGTTTAAGCACAGAACAGTGCTATCCTCTGAACCAGTAAGTCCAAAGCTATTCAATAACACTACAAGGATGTAGCAGATTAAAGACAACGAGCATCTTTCTCTGAAGCATCTACTATTAGTTTCTTTTAGATGTATAATTGATTGGGTCCCTCCAATATACCAATTCCTTCTACGTTGTTAGCAACAACATCTCATCAAATATTCTTTGCTTCAGGACTGTAGCTATATTAACCATCTCACGGCAAGAGTGAAAAGTTCTCTGACAACTGGTTCACAAGACAAGGAAAAGGCTGAGAATAGCAAATGAGACCACCCATGCATCACACTCAAGTTTGAGAGCTCTGCAACAACAAAGCTTACTTTCTTACTTTAAACCTTTCATTGCCACTCAGTTTTGCTATGCAAATCAGGGCTTATAGAGGACAAGCAGAAACTAATATGAGAATGAAACGCATTGGTTCTAAGACAATCTTTACTACTTTACATGCCTGATCATTTAGAATGCATGTCAAAATTAGAATAATGCATGTGAACCAAAGGTAGCCTGAGTTAAATGTCTGAAAGGTTTTCGAATTGCAAAAAAGTCATCAGCCTTCTTGATTCACATAAAAGACGTATGTTTTACAGACCTCTGGGAGAAATATTTTAGCCTTCTTTTAAAAAATAATTATTTTGTGCACTTCAGGCTTTGTCAATATCTATACCTAATTTTTCTATAACTAATCATGCTTTCTAAAATTGGCATATTTTCATAAAGTCAGGGAACCTCCCTGAAGTAGGTTTTCCTGGGTAAGCAACTGCTGAGAATAGAAGCGCAAAAGATCTGGCAGCTATTGAAAAAGGTTACATGAAAAGCACAACAGCAAAATATGCCAGTGTGGAAGGAAGTAGGAAAAAGAGCAAGATGAAAATATAGAGTCCTTTGAGAAATCAAAAGACAAGTAGGAAAAGCAACATATGACTAAGGGTATTGCAGAGCAGCTTTTGAATTTCACTGTAGCCAGGATTTACACTAACCTACCCAATATACCATTACAAGGGATTAGGAACACCTCAGCTCTGGAGGCAGTAACCTCTAGCAGTGGTATTGTGATGAACAGTAAGGGGCTCTTTCAACCACTCTGGTAAGATAAAGTAGAGCATCTCCATCTATACCCATAGGATGTGTATAATGAGACAATGTAAGCACGGAGGATAAAACTAGAAGTGTTAAAGTGCAAAATTAATTAATACCAATATGGACATACATTTGAAATCAGGGGAAGATAAAAGAAAATATAGGTTCATCATTTAATGGGGGAGGAGAGCAAATAATGAACACAAAGAAAGATGAAGTTTCCAATGCTTATTTTGCTTCAGTCTTCACGAAAAAGATTAACTGAGAGCGAACATTACTGCAATTCATTTAAGAGAGAACAGTGTGGAGGCCAGAACAGAAAAGGGGTAGGTTCAGTAATATTTAGTTAATTCAAATGTATTTAAGTTAGTGGTTCCTGATGAAATTCACCACTGAGCACTTAAAGAATCATCCAAAGCAATCTCTGGGGCACTAGAACTACCTCTGACAACTTGAGGATGGTGGAAAAGGATTCAAAAGACTGCAGAGGAGTCAGCATAGTACCTACCATTAAAAGGGGGGAATAGGACCACAGCCTAATTCAGTATCAGAAGCAATATCAGACAAAGAATTAAATAATCAATGTATAAGCATCTTTAGGATATTAAGGTGATTAAAACTGCCAACATAGATTTGTCAAGAGTAAATCATGTCAAATCAATCTACTCTCTCCTTGCAGAAGGACAGCTGCTCTGGTGATTGAAAAAGACACAGTAATATATGCACTATACCTATACTTTGATATGGTTTTTGAGTTTGTTTTGTGTATCTTGGTATATACAAATCACAGGTCTAGATAAAATCACTATAAAATAGATGCAAACATGACTGCAAGTGCATTTAAACCACAAGTGCCCCAAATACATTATCAGCATGGGAATGATTCAAGCAGGATTCTGCACTGAATTGTCCTAGACCCAGTTTGATTCAATGTGTTCATGAATGACTTGGGTGACAGAACAGAGAATACACTTAAGACATTTGTGGTAACATAACGTTAAGCACACAAGGGAAGACAATATCAGAAATCTAACTGATCTTGATACATTGGACATCAAACTTGAAATTCAATAAAGACAAATGCAGAGCACTACACCGAAAAGAGACATCAGATACACAATTACAAAATGAAAAACTGAAGAGGCAGCAATCCATCAGAAAGGGACCTGCTGCTACAGCAGTTTGCTGAGTGAATATGAGTAGAAGTTGTGACACTCCTGGGGAAAAAATTAAGGCAAATCTAATTCTGGATGAAACTCAGAGGAGTGTCACAGGTAAGAAACACAACGCACTGATTCTGCTCTGCTTCCAGTCCGTCAGGCATCCACTGCACCACGACGCCCCATTTGCTTAACACACGAAAACAGACAAAGTGTTTAGGAAGAGGATAAAAGTCTGAAGGAAAAAATCAAGCTAAGGAGGAGACACAGCAATCCTTCAACATCTGAAAGCAGAGAGAGCTCTATGATGGGTAAACCGAGGCAGCTGCGGCAGACTACTGGAGGCAGCTACACGGCTGTGGATTACTCACAGCACTATGCCAGAGCCCTAGAAAGCCAGGCTGCCTGCCGCTGTTGCCACTGCCAAGAAAAGGGCTTGGATGGGTAGAGTTGGGGCTATTCTGGGGAGGAAGAGGGGATCCCAGAAGCAAGAGTCACTGTCCAGGGAGCAACAAGGTCTCTTTTCTACATCTTTCCACCTGCAAGTACATTCTGGATTCAGCCTTTCTCCTTGAAAGTTGACTGTCAACTTTCAGTCTTGCCTACGCCATCAAGAGACCGTGAGCTGCACTGTTGAAGGCATGTATAGAAAGCATGGGAATCACTTCTTGATGTCCACCCAGGGAAGGAAAACAAGAATTTAATAGCTTTACAGGATAACAAGAATTTAATAGCTTTACCAGCAGAACCTGTTTAGCATAGATTTTAGGGGAAAAGTCCTAAAGAGAAGCAATGGAAATCATTGCCCAGAACATTATGGAATCTCCTTTGCTGGAGGGATGAAGAGCCGTTAGGGAAAATATATATTAGTGTCTATAAGCAGGTGTGTTTGTTGTCTCTCTGGGAAGGAAGAGAAGAAAGTGACCTCCTGAGGGCCCTTTCCATCTTCACATTTCTGATTAATAATGTTTCACTACGTCTCCACGTTTTACCAGGAAAAACTGTGAAAGCAGCACATTGCACTCTGTGCTGATGGCAGCTTTCAGAGCCCCTCTTCCCAGCCCTAGGAGAAATGACTGGTGGGATAAGGTTCAGTATCATTTTTAGCTGGGATTGTATGGTGTGTGACATCAGCCCATAGAAATTGTTTCTGGCTTCGCTCTCTGGCATCAGTGAGCAAGTGCTAAGTCATACATCTGTTTGGGAATGCAATCACATTATTATCTCCTGACAGAGAACATAATCAACTAATTTCGGCCCTGGTATAAATGGATAACCATTTATTATAAATGGATAACCATTCTCAGTTACCCTCTGAAGAAGCCTCCTTGTCTCCATTACTGCTGTATAGGTAAATTAAACTCCTCAATTTATGTGCTCCAAATTAGTTAAAATAATTTAAAGTAGATGGAGTTAACCGCTTGGAATCAATTTCTCAATAACTAAGCTATTAGTAATCATTCCTAGGGCTCTTTATAATCAATGCTGGATTGTTTCTCAGTGAATATGCACATCTCCTTGCTATTACTTCAGTGGAGTAATGCCGAGTTAAACCAACTGAGGATTTGGCCCACAATATCTCAAGGGTACTTCCTTTTAATTTAGTAATAATTACACCCTAGGCTAATATACCAGAAGGTCTTTGGCCTTTGAGTTAATGAAATAATACCAACGTGGCCCTCAGACTCAATTTATTCAGCAAAGAGGAAAATTATTACTTCACAAACAGGAAGTAACCTCGATTTATCATAATAAACTTCATTGTGTACATAAAAAGAGAAAAAAAAGACAGAGGAGATGAACAAGTAGGAAGATAATTTTTAATATGATTTTCTATGGTTCTTATCTCCCTAGTATCTGATAACCCAAACCAAAAGTGTAAACCATGGGCATGCACACACACACACACACATACAAACAAATTAAATTAATCCCAATTTCATCACCTACCAAAGGCCTCACAGAATTATAACCAATGCTACAAAGGGATGAGAAGCATTATATGTTCTGCCATCCACAGGAGGGATTACATCTCAGTCTAGATTAATGACAACCTGGGAATCTTCCATCCTCCTAGTGCACTAGTAGGAAGACTGGACATGTTGTCTCAGAACAAGAACCTCAACAAAGAGGTGATGGCAGCTCCTCTCTTCTAAACTTCTCAAAGAAAAGTTGTTTCATCTCCCTCTCCCATACCTCATTTTTGTGGAGGAAAACTGCCAGGAAGAGCAAGCAGAGCAAAATAATATAGTCCTTATTGCTCATTTTCTTACACTGAGCTAATTCTGTTGACTACCACACAATTATCCACATAAACTTACAGCTATGCAGAGAGAGAATCAGGTCCTGCCGAAACCAAAGGAAAGTGCCAGAGTCTCGTACATTAAACATTGTATCCAAAAGGAGAGTTACAGGGCACAGATTTTTAACTTTTTGGTCAAGTAAAACATGCTCTTTATGAAGTAAGTTATATGCACATCCCTAAGATAATTATTTCTAACTCACATCTGTTCACATCCTAGTGTTTTACTATAGTTTTTCATAGTACAACTGTAGGAGGAGAGTTTTGCCCAAAGCTTTACATAATTAAATGGTCCTTCCCTGTTTTATATGAAAATGTTTACCACACACTTCCAAAGAATAATTTTGTGAAGAACCCAACTAAGAATTAATTTTGAAAATATGACAACCTGTATTGATTTATATACCAAACTACATATATATACACCAAACTACAGTAACACTGGTATTGCAAATTATATTTGCACTTTCACAAGACATGAAATCATGCTGTTGAACAGAAGTAAAGGCTGGTTTTGTATGTGAGCTATAGAAGTTTGAAATATTCTGAAGGGGATGCATTTACAGGCATTTTTGAAGAAGACCAGGTTATGTGATAATTTTGCATTATAAGCTTGATAAATTTGTGGTTTCACATCTTAACATGTATTTGGATAAAACAAAATGGTTCCAGTTGATTTTTTCACTTGATTTTGAATTTAGAGAAATCTGGGTAATGGTGGAGAAGAGGACAGATGAACCCTGCAAATATTGGAACCAAAGAAAGAATGTGTGTGAAATGTTCTGAAGCATGAATACTGTATTTTGCACAACATATAGCAATGGACTTTAAGATGTATGCTTTATTGTGTAAACTTGCTTCTCCAAAAGTTAATGTGTTTTTCTGCACCAGTTGTATCTAAGAAGATACATTATATATACATATGCAGACACAGATATTAATTTTAAATAATGATGTAGATATGTACAGTTGCATTGAGGATCTGTCCATTACATAAATATTGTTTCACTATATTTACCTTGCATATCATGAGGTGGCAATATCTCTAATCATACAGCCTTTATTAATTTAAGCTTAGTGCAGTCTTTCCTATGAGCAAACATTGCATGACTCAGTTCATGTCTTCTTTATTTAATAAAAATTTAAGAAGATCATGAATGGTTCTTGGAAATCAATATGTAAGTGAGGAATGTTCTGAAGAAAATAGACCAGATTTCATTAAAAGCTGAGTATTGTCTTCTTGATGTATCCAGTGACAGAGATTTCCCAGAGTGAAGTCAAGACAACAATTTTACACACTGTAAAATGGTCTGAAAGTGATTAGTCTGTGAGCTCTGAGGAAGGTTTTTGGCTTAAGTGTAGATAAAAATAAAACCTTGCTAAAGCTGCAAGCATACAACATATAGTGTTTTGAAAATCAGGTGATAGTCAGAAAGAACTCCATATTAATTTAAAAAATGGAATTTGTGTCTCTCTTTAAATCTTTTGATGCTCTGGCAAGGGCCCAAATAAGAATGGGACGGTGTCCTAAGAAATGCTGTACCTAATCCTGCTGATGCTGCAGTAGCATAGACAGTACTAAGGCTGAGGGAGACATTTTGCTGAAGTTTGTGCTGCGTTGGTAAATTAAATATTGAGGAAACCATAAAATATGTTCCTTTTGATCATCTCTTTAGCAAGCTTACCATCATGTTTGCAAATCCAAAACTGATACCATAAAAACTTCCCAGTTTGGCTTGTTGTGAAGATTTTGCAGCCTTGCAGAACCTGCTGGTGGGATGTACTTGGAAAGGAAGGGAGTCACTGCCAAATCTGAATTCTCGGCAGACACCTGGTGTCCTGGAGGCATCAGCTACACATGCAATGGAGACTTACTCGTCTATGGCAAAATAAGGTCCTTTATCCAGATGCTCAAAGAATCTGGTTGTAATATAACCCTATGAATTAAGTGATTGCACAAATTTTAAAGCTACAGAGTCACGCTAGGTTATTTTATTGCTGTCTGTTGCTTTTTTCCAGGGCAGTGAACTTTGCGTTCTTTCCTACACAGTGGTTGCATGAACACTGTGCCCTTTCTCCTTCCTCTCTTCCCTCCATCCACCTTAGCTATAGGTACTATAGGCCTTTAGGGAGAGACAGAAGCCTCTCAGACTGTTACAGGATCTACCATGAGGCTCTTTGCTGGACAGAGGAACCTGCCTCCACTCTAAAAACAGTGACTTGTGCTCCTGACAGTGTGCGATTCAGATACAACCTTCAAGCTGGTTTGTCTTGACTTCTTGCAGGTGTTTCTGATTTTCCAAACCATCTCCATGCTCTGTACTGCAGTTTGGACTCTGACTTGGAAACTATGCAATCAAAATTTAAATACTGCACAAGCTTATCCTTGGTTCTTCTACTGTCAAAGATCAAAATGTTTCTGCAAATCATGGGGACACTTGAACTGCTGTGGAAAAGGAGATAAAACTTTATAACAGAAAATATTAGACACACTAAATACTGGGCTTGCCAACAGTTCCTTCTTTTTACTTTATAAATCAAACTTGAATACATTGTTCCCAAACTAGTTGAAGCTCAATGCTTTTGTTGTGCTCATATACTTCAGAGGTAGCTTACAGAATATTACAGAAGTTACAGAATGAAACTGGTGTGAATGACATGGGAGTTGACCATTCAAGTGTGAATTTCATGCCTTACACTCTCAGTCTCGAAGAATCTAGAAAATATTGTGAAATTATTGTTGTCGTTGTTCCTGAACCACTCAGCAGTCAGTTTCTCAGGAAAAGAAAAAACACCAAAAAAAAAAGTATTTCCTACAGAAACACTGCAGAGTGATGCAAGTATTTCACTGTATTTTAAAAGTCCTCTGTAGAATTCTAGAGTACATGACATTTACAATTTTCCTATTACAAACAAGTAGAGCTCCACTCTACGTTAGTCTCATTGGGCAACAGTGAACTGGAAATTATAGTTAGTCCTAATCCATTTCTAATAGACTTGTGTTGGCCTCAGGGCATAATTGAAATTCTAATATATAAGACTGGAGCAGCTGCTAAATTTGAATTTATGTATTAACTATTTGGAGGAATTAGTTAATTAACTTTAACATTGTTATAGTCTCTTTAACAGTGTTTCAAAATAACTGACTGTGATTAATAGACCATGATAAGAATTTTGATCAGTTGTGATCTAATGTTTCTTGGTTAAAAAAGGAAGAATTTATTGCACATTAAAATTTTGTTTGATTTATTTAATTGTAGAGTTCAATCTTGTCTCAAAATGCAATCTTCATCCATTCAGTGACATAAGAAGTTAGTTTCCTCTACCCAAACATTTACAAACCTTGCCTCCATTTCCTTTCCTTCTGCCATTATTTCATTTAATTTCATGTGGTTTTAATGAGTGATTGTTTTCAACAGTTTTGAGAGTTTCAGTCAGCAATATTTCATTCTGGAATAAAAGCTAATGATCCATAAATTCTTAATGCCATATTTTTATAGCCAGTAAATTAGGCTTAAATGGGTTCAGTAAGTTCTGTGATGTATGTCATTAATTGTTAATGGTGTTTTAACTAGATAATTGCTGTAAAAGGTTGTTTATCATCACCATTGGTGGGTGACTGTTCCTTGCAATCTGTTCCGCCTGGTACTGCGGAACTTATGCTATCTACCATTGTGTGCAGCAAAGAGATCAGGAGACTGTGAAGCATAGTTTAAATATCAAATTCAAACATGTCCAGTGGATAATGAACCTACAGACCATCAGACTTAATAAGGTCAGATTACTTTTCATTTTTCAAACAGAAACACATGTGTATCATATACTAGTGCTCTTTGCACATAGTGTAAATGAGTTATAAACCAGTCCTGCCTAAGCAGTAAAAATGCCTAAGCTTAGATCCAAGCCAATTCAGGCATTAAATTACCTAAAGATTATGCTATCCAATGACTTAGTGACCTGAGTAGCAAGTGAAGCTTGGGTGGTCATTAGTGGTTTCTCCTTAGGATAAAGAGGTTGTATTACCTTAATGACATGCAGTAATTAGAGGAAAAGTTCATCAAGTGCTAAGCAAAGTGAACTTTTCAATACACAAGAGTAAGTCAGTAAAAGTGAATTGAATCTCCTCTTTGGACTTGAATTCTTAACCAGTATCACAACTTCTCAGGCTGTTTCCACCAAGTTAATTATCAAGTAAACAGATATCTTCAGTAAGGTCAGATCTAACTACAAAGAATAGGAATACAAAGTCTTGTTTCACCAAATATAGGAGGCACTAAGCATCTGGAGGCTATGCCTTTGCTTGCTATTCCAAGCCTCTCTCTGGGTTGCCCTCATTCCTAAAAACACACATGCTCTTTTGTCCTTGCTCTCAGGAGTGGCTTTTCTGAGGGTATTGCTACAAATACTGCTCTTTGGTGTCTTTGGGTTCTCTTTTCACATTTTCTCTGGGATTCTTTGGCCTCCCCACTATTTTTCTCTGACACACACAGCTCCCTCAGAGGAGTCCCGGCCCCTTGCATTTTCTTTCCACCAGTGGTCAGCTGCATAGCTTGACTCCTAACTGGTTGGTGCATGGCCCGCTGGTTGGTCCCAGTTTGTTTGTACTCCATTCCATGCAGCTCGTATATGTTTACCCTAAATGAGAGGTAGTGGATATTTGACCTCAGTTTTAGGGTAAAATCTTTAGCATAAGATTCACCCAATCCTTAGAAGAACAATACAGGCAGAATGAACTGTGCAGACTGAGGCCAGCCCCTGGGTCATACCTGCTGTTCTTCCCCCTCATCTCCTCCTTTGTCTGAAGTTACATGGAGCCTCAAGGACAGTATGAGCAGAGGCTGGATTTTGTGTGTGTAAACAGGGACTAGTGAAAGGGTGTTATGTGCCAGCTTCACATCCTCCCAAGACAGATTAGATGTTTCTTAAGGGAGGGTATTTAACACTGTCAACAGTTCTCTCGAATGCCTACTACAGCAGGGAGGGCATAAGGGTTTGGAGACTTTTGTTTGCCTTGACCCCATGCATAACTAGCATGTGTGAGCAGTGTATGCACCACGCAGAAGGAACAAATACAAATTATAATGACTTGTTTGGCATGCAGCAGGATGATGAGGCTGTAGTGCTGTATTCTGCCAAGAAAATCATGTACAAAGGCACATGTTGTGCTCATGCTACATATCGCAGTATTTTACCCATCTCACTGGCTGCTATCCCTGCTTCATTCCCCAATTCCTTTTTGCTCCCTAACTAGTAACATGCTGCAACCGCCTACCAGCCCTACATGATTGAAAAAGCCTGCCAGGGACAGCCTCCTGTAAGGACCCAGTAAAGCTTCTCAGTAGCTCACAAAAAGAAGCAAGGACAAATTTTTCTCCCCCCGAATATGAGTCTCCTCCAACGCAGGCAGGATTCACGACCCCCAGCAAAGCAGTGCTGATGACAGCCCGGCTCACTGCACTGGAACCACCTTCTAGAAATGTCTTGCCTCCTCACCACCACGACCACGTTTCTCAGCAATGCTCTTTCCAGCAGCATCCCTTACCCCTTCTCACATTTGGAGGGCTCCCCTCTATTCCCATGTTCCTTACCCCCACTTCCAGAATAAGTAGGCATGAGTTTTGGAGTGCCGTGATCAGTAACTCCCACCCTTACCAGCTCAGTCGGTGCCCATACTGCTCTTCCCCTTGAAAAG
The DNA here is from genome assembly GCA_013400755.1 of Pelecanoides urinatrix. Lineage (NCBI taxonomy): Eukaryota > Metazoa > Chordata > Aves > Procellariiformes > Procellariidae > Pelecanoides > Pelecanoides urinatrix. The sequence goes on along the minus strand of VZTQ01007601.1, from coordinate 51,327 downwards.
GGGACTGAACCTTTCAAAAACAGAGGAAGAATCACACTCATTCCTTACAATGTGGAGCCAAAAGATGCTGTCATTGCCACCACAATGTGAAAAACAGCGGTGGTTAGAGCACACCCCCCAAACATGGCAAAAGCCAATCTCCTGAAAAAAGGCCATACCATAGGAATACAAGTGTCTCCAGAGTGAATATAAGGAGTGGGGGGAGTTCTCTCTAGTTTTCCAGTGGAAGCAGCTCCTTTGTATACATAATATTAAAAGATTCACTGAGAAGGAGTGCAGGAGTGAACAGGGAATTTTCCAGGAGGAAGAAAAGCTGATTGCTAGTCCCTGCTCTTACATGTTCTTACACACACTCATATTTTACCTACAGCCACCATGGGATAAGAGGTACCAGCAGACCTTGGGACCTTGGGATTTAGCCTGCTCAAGAGCAAGCTGTGCCCACTAGGTTGGAAAGCCATGCTCAGTCTCATTCCTTCTGTCCAGCCAAGAAGGTCTTCCATGCAAAGAACAGCTTCAAACAATCTGGATGGGAGAGGGAGGGAAGCAAAACAGCCATAGCTCACTGGGCCAATGAAAAGAGCACCCCACAAGATGAACGGGAATTCAAGTACTTCAGGTAGACACAGGAATTGACTGGCTTCCCTCAAACCACCCATGTGTTGTATAAAAACTGAGAAGCACCACCTCCTTCTTCAGAGATTGCAAGGTTTTGTGTGGAGCCAACACCAGCCCTGAGATTGCCTGCCAGCCCATAATGTCTTGTGCAAATGAGTGAAAATACGCATCTTTAAAGAGCCAGTAGAGCTTATGTATAAAAGAGGTGATAAACTGTTCACTTTTGAATATTCATAAATGAACTGAAACTTCAGAAAATGAAAATTTTCTGAAACTCTCAGCCTGCAAAAGCATGTGAAGCTTCAGTTTTTTAGGATCTGAATTAGCAACAATTTCATTTGTTTTTATATTAAAGGTTATGACAGTGTCAACTAATGTGTCTGCATGTACAGGGAATGTACTATACATAAAAATCACTTTTCTGAGTTGCGTTATGAAAAGTTTTAAAGAACTTCAAGGGGTCTTCAGCTTACTGAAATGAACTCATTACAGAAATTGGGTTAAAATCCTTTGGGGTGAGCTCCTTTGGATATCTGGGGTGTTATTTTTAATATCTATTATTTCACTATGCATAAATCTCTAGAAATAAGTCAGCCATTATTTCAGCCCAAGACTCCAGTTTCTACTCCTGCTTTTACTCTTCTCATATAAGTTCACCATAATCCTCTTAATAACTATGTGTTCTGTTTATAATATTTTGAGCAATATCAACACTGAGCCACTAATTTTTTTCCAGTTGTTTAATGAAGATTAGATCAATTTTATTAGCATTCAAAGGGTGCTTTTTCCTGATGATCAGTCATAGTTCTGCTGGGATTTTTTAAAAAGCCTAAGGGAGGTAGTTATCCAAATAACAATGAATTTCAATGAAAATAGGTTACATAACAGAGGCCATTGGAGAATCCTAGCTTTAATTATACCTGCAGTCCTAAGATCAGCTCTTGAAATACATTGTGCATATCTGCACACTTGCTTGGAGCTCAGTCTTGAATCATACTACCAAGAAAAAAAAAAAAAGAGACGTGGGAGTGATTAAAAAAGAAAAAAATAATAATTTGCAAGCCTCATGTATGGGCTGAGGGAGGTGATGTGATATTATGTTAGCAAAAAGGGACTTAGGCGGTAGCTGCCTTGTTAGTGCTGCTCCTGAATCACAAAAGCAGGGTTTTCCCTCAGCACCTCCCATCTTGTCCCTTTTCTCTTCTTCTCTTTATCCCACCCTATCATACTGAACCAGATCCTTAGGATCCGGCCAGTGGGAAGGTTAACCTCTCTAACGATTTCTCACCTATGAAGATTTTTGTATATACCCATCAACTGTTTAAAACTGGCAGAAATCTCTTTACAGGGAGGACTATAATAAATTCAGTCCCCTATAGAGCTCACAGAGACCTCAGCATCAAAAGACACATTAAATAAAATGCTTCTCAGTTTAGCATAAAGTATGCCTGACACAGATAGTTGGGCTAAATGTCTGACGAGATGTTTCCCAGCCCTGTGATTCCACGATTTGAGAATAACCGGTTCTCATGTAGAGGATGTGAATGAATAGAAACTTCTCGGAAAGGCTGCTTGGCCTCACTGGCTATTGCTCCTCTTTTTCACAGGTGACTATTAACACTGCTCTTGACCTCCTCTGTTCCCCACGGAGACTCTGCTCAGGAAGTCACTGATGTTTCTCCATGCTGAGAAGGAGGGAGGAACTGCACTTTCCCTAAGCGCTGTTGGCAGGGAGGAGGGAAGAGAAAGAGAGAGGCCACTGGGAGCATCAAAAATATCTAGAATGCTCTGGCTCCTTTTAATCACTGAATACAAATGACCTAAAAATGACCCTAACGATAATCCACCTCCAAAAAAGAAAATCAAAAATTGAGGCAAGCAGGGAGAAGGGAGGATTATGAAGACATCCCTTTGATAAACTCTGCCCTCTTACAAAGGCTGGAGGGCAGAATTTGAAGATAGGAGTGGTGATGGTAAAGATGGCAGCTTTCCAATATCAGTGTTGCCAGTTTATCCTGAAAAGTTGACCTTTTTAAACTAGCACAGAATCTTTTCTTCTTGTATATGACAGCACTTTGCCTCTTTGTGGAAACAGTTCCCTAACAGGCTTTCTCTCGGCCATTTATTACACATCGAGTGCTAGGTTTGGTTTCTAATAGTTCTTTTTCATCTAGCTGCCTACTGCTGACTGTGGAAAGTGTACGTTTGGCTCCACTGATGGCTCTCTGTAATGGCTGTGATTACACCCTCTGCATCTTCTTCACAGTGCCAGCCTTTCAACTGAACAGCACATTATGCCTGGATAAGACTCAAAGAGCAGCTTAATATCAGGGTTCTCTGGAGCTATAATAACTGGTTCAAGATCTAACAGATAAAACTGCATCAATATTTCTGTATGGTCCATGAGGTAAAACACATCAATCCTGCATATGTCTATCCGTGAGATAAGGCTGCATTTTACCATTGCTCTGGGGGAAGAGGGATGACAATAAACCCATGTCATCGGAAGGTCCAGCGAAGAGCAAGTATAAAGCAACCTGTCGCCTGCTGCACGCGTCAGCAGCATGGTCTCTTCATGTCACACCCAACAGATTGCTTTGCAAGTCACCATTCTTAAGCAGGTATCCCTTTAAACTTGAGAAAATAAGATTCTGCAAAATATTTCACACCAGCTGAACCCAGTTATTTCCAGGGAATCTACTGAAATGTTGCTGTAAGCGCAAACGGAATGGTGCCTCCATGGGCAGGACCTGGGAAGAGGCTGGACGTGAAAGAGAAACTGCTTGTGAGCTTTTAAACTATATAAATTTACTATTCAGCTTTGTAATCCTGAAATGTTAAGAATACAGGCCCAGAACACAAAATATAGAAGGAAATAAAAAGGCAGTCATTCATTTGCTATTCGTTCTTCAGAGTTTACATTTTGCATTTTTTTCTGTGCGCAGGTAAAGTTTAAAAAGGCAATATTTTAACAGAACTTCAGGTCTGTTGCATTTTACTTATTCTCAAAACTGCGAAGCAGCTTTGAAAAACACCACATTTTGCAAGGGCTTTTCCTGAAGGCAGAAAGGACACTGGCAGAGCTGTTATTAATACCTGTATTCAAACCTTGCTTCAGCTCCAGCTCTAAGAATAGGTTGGTAAATACAGGTACCCGAAACTTCAATTATGGCAGTAGTGGTGTTTCTGTGGAAAGCTAAGAAAATGCTGCATGTAATTTTCACAAAGTGTTGGATTGTGGGGCCTTTTTGTCACACCAGTCCTTCAGACTGTGCTGTCCACAGGACAGGCCTCGTACAGCTCATGTCCCTACCAGCACGCAGTGTGGGCGAGTGGGAGTGGGCCTCCGCAGAGTAAAGCAATTACTGCTGAGGACCCAACGTTCTCAAGGTGCACATTTCAGAGTGGAGGTTTCTTTGGGGGGGTCACTTCAGGCTGGCTGTCTTCTGCCTATTTGTGGCTAGAGACCACCAGGTGCACATCTGGAAGTGATCTTCCAGTTTAGTTTCATCTGAAAGGAATCCAGTTAGTTTACTCTGAGACTGCTCCATGATGCAAAACAAAGCGCAAGTGGAGGCAACTGGGAGATTTACTTCAGTAACACACTACCGCTCTGAACTCAAATGTGAATGTAGATGCACCCTCGACATCTAAGAAGAAGCTACTCTCTGAACGGCCTGGTGTTGTGAAGTGCTGAAGTGGGATGTAGGACACTGGACTTTATTTAAATAGCCAATTCATAGGTTCATCATAATAACTCTGTTCTTAGCTTTCCGCTGCAGAACATGTCATTAAAACAGATATTTCAAAACACCGCTTATTGCTGTGGGGAAACCAAATCCTCACATTCATACAGTAAAGTTGCATGTGCCATATAGGTAGACCTTTCAAGACACAAATTTTCCACTTGTCTCCAAACAACGAATCTTCCCTTTTCAATCCCAAGTTTAACTCCACTTACATCTTTACAAGGCTCCACCAGCACTGAAGTAACTGCTGGAGTGTGGAACCACAGAGGGGCACTGTGATTGTTCAGCAGAGCCCATGTCATCCACTCGCTTTGCCACCTGCCATCAGCAAAGACCTGCGATCTGACAACAGCCAGAGAAAACCGCGTGAGTTTTGTTCCTCCCAGGCTGCTCTGTTCCCTGAGGTTTGCTATCTCACTGAGGCAGGCACTTAGTGAAACGGCCATCAGAGAGATCAGGACTGACAGGCACAAATTTCCAAGGATCCTTACAAGTCTCGTGTGGATTTTAAGCAAAACCGGCTTTGATTTTTTTTTTTTTTTTTAAGAGGCTCTGGCAACCTTACTGGAGCTGACATGCATTACCCAGCTGAAGCCTGAGACCTAGCGTGTGAGTGAAAGTGCTCCCACGTAAAACACACTGGTGTTATGTGTCTAGTTCCCAGAACTCTGATGCCTCCCTTTGCGTCCACCATCAGCAATGCAATCATTCAAATAAGCTGAAATCAATCATATAATGAGTCCCACCATATGATACTTATCTTTGAGGGGAATGAATAAATCATTGTGCCTTTGACAGGGTATTTATGCCATAAATTGACCTAGCAAGTGGCATGGCAACACTTTGATAGTTATGGCTGTGATAGTGACAATTTAGGAATGAATGCATCTTTGTACTTTGACCAGTCCAAATCCTGGCACCTGTTGAAACTAAAACTGTGCAGAGAAAAAATCCTGCTGCTAATAGAGATGTTGGAAACAAAACGGAGAGCTGTCAGAAGAGAATGCAGAGAAGGCCTGATGCATAACCCCCCTGCCAGGAGGAAACGTACCTGGGAGCAACAGGAAACTGATAAGCTCCTTTCTCTTCGGTGACAGAGCGAAGCTTGCAGGTCTGAACCGAGAGCAATCACCGGTATTCACCTTTCAGCACTGAGCCACGCTCTGCAACAAGGAGTGCTCTCAAACTGATCTCGTTCCTCCTTCGGGCATTTCTCCATTTCTCACTGCTCTCTGTCCATACTCGGCAGGTTTCTCATTTATAATTAATATTTTTATAAATAATGCAGTCAGAAAAGCATAGATTTGAGGTAAATGGCCAAGTCTGTCCTTTCTGGCCAATGTAGCTAGTCTCTACTCACTTACACATAACTATTATGAAGGGTTAGAGGCAAGCCTTATTTGCTCAGAATAAACTAAAACTGCATGTGAACGTAGCTCCCTTTTGATTTGAATTTGTTTTTTGCATCTACCACCTGCAAGCTTTGTGTCCTGAACAATATGATATTGAAGACATTGAATGTTGAGTGACATCAGCCTGTCAATCTTCATTCTTGCTGTAGTGATTTTTAGTGCTAAACCCATTATTTTTAAGAGAGTACTGTAGGTGTGAACAAAGCATTTATAACAGATTTTCAGGGGTTCTGGAAACTGTAGACAGGATAAGTATTTGTGGGGCATAAAGGAGACAGTGGTTTAAAAACAGCTGTTATAAGCAATTACATATTTATATCATAACTACTAAGGTATATTCACAAAATCTTATATACTATATGTAAAAATAGAAATAAAATATGAAGTATATTAAAATTGTAGGTAAATAAAATATAAACTATATATACAATATATGAATACAATATCTAGTTATATATATACACACACAACTTATTCTTTCTCTGAATGTTTGGTGCCTCTCTGGAACCTCCTAACTAATTGCAACACTAATGCTTACAAATTTCTATACTTGGTACTCTAGACACGATTCAAAATAATCATGTGGCATAAGTTAATAGTGTTATCCCCATTTATCAAATTATAAAGCTAGGCCATACGGTTAGATATTAACACAGGGCATCTGTGTTTTAGCACTGGATTCAAAGATACTTTCAGAACCATCAAATCCAATTCCCTGTTCTCATGGTTGATCGGGATGCAGATTTTATTTCATGAACGGATCTGTTTCTACGTGGAAAGTGATTGGGATTTTTTGCCCACACATCTCCTTTGGAAGACTGTTCCAAGCCCTACAGCCCTGATGTTTCCAAGTGTTTTCTAATTTCTAGTCTAAGCATATTCCTAGCTAGTTTACAGCCTTTTATTCTTATGTCAATAATGTTCTTTAGTTAAATACTTTTCCTCTTCTCTGATGCTTATTCTCTTGACATATCTGTAGAGCACAATAATTCCCTCTCTCAACCTTTGTTTTCTTTGGCTAAACAAACGGAGCTCTTCGTTTCATCTTGCAAAATAGACTGTCCTTTCCCCTGATTACTGTAGAAAACCTTCTCTGTAGCTACTAAAACTTGAATTCACCTCATTTTAACATAGGTTCTTTATCATATAAGTATCTTGTTCAATGACATTCATAATTTCATCTCTACTGGAAACACATAACCTAACAGCTAGAAAAACGTTTGTCTTTTTTTCTTGGCTGCATCATAACGGTGACTTAGAGGCTTTCTATATTACCCTATCTCCTACATTCTCCCTTCTACCTAAGTGGTATTACACCACCTCTGCTTCTAACAGGTCTGACTTGCTATATAGCTAATAACATCTGGTTATGAGTAGGTATTGTGTGCATGGTCTAGCACTTTTCCAGTTAGACTTCATCCCATTCCTAGGAATTAATCTGATTTATTCTGTAAACTATCACATAAGCTTACTCCCTGACACTGGTGCCACACACTTTTCTGTCAATAAATATGGACAACTTGCTCCCACTTCTTGTGATTATTCATCAAAGAAAATACTGAACAAGTGATTATTAGGTCTATCCTGAGGAATTCCACCCATAATTTCTCTTCAGCCTCATACTTCTGAATGGGTTAGGGCCACCACGTTTTCTTAGGTAGAGAATCTTGTCAAAGAAGGGTATCACGTTAGGCACTGTCTCTCTCTGAGTTTTGTGTCCTTTTCCATTATCTCCAAGTATTTCTTGAAAGACTTTCCTGAAAGCCATACTGAGAGTTCAAGCTACTCTTCAAAGAGTATCCTGCGTGGTCTTCTGTTGAGCCATCCCTCAACCTCCAGTACAGCAGTCTTTTCCTTTTCCACTTCTCTTACCTCTGTACCTGCCTTAGCAGTCTCAGTTCTCAGTTCTCCTTGATTTGATAGCTAGAGCCAGCACCAGTGCTTAGCTTCCTGACTGCTGGAACTGCTATTTTTAATGTTCAGTACCCCACCTACAGAGCTGATGAATAAATGGATAGAGAGGCACTCTGGCTAATCTGCTGATAGTAGTTTGCACCCTCAGTTGTGTGACTGTCTTCCTGGTCAAATTGGATGCTCATCTTGTGTCCACAAATGAACTGGTGGGACCATTTGTGTTCCCGGACTGAACCGGCTTTCCAGCTGAGTGTATTCCCTTTGCAGACCTGTCAGATTTTGACAAGTGCTGTGAACTTCTGGTTTTGAAATAGTGCTGGCTTTAGCTCCTTTCTAACATGCTTCATGACCTAGGATAATAGACCTTTAGGATGGGTACAGCCCTCATTCAGGTTTGTTTTAATCTTTCTTTTTTAATGTCTCCTCTCTGGTCCAACTGAGTACACTGCATCTCAGTGTGTTAAATGTTTCAAAGGTGCTCAGGCTTCCCACAGATGTGCAGAAAATCTGGAATGACTATTCCTGTGATTTATTATATTCTTTTTCATCCTTTCTTCTGCATATTTCTTAATGGCTCCTATCTCAGTGCCCAAATGGAAACCCTCCACGTCCACTCTAAGATGTGAAGAAGCTTGCTGAGCTTCCTGTGATGGAAACTATTTTGGACAACATACCAGTGGATGCTTGCACAATGGATTAACCACTTCATATATCCTCAGTCACTGAAGAACTGTCTTGTTTTCAGTGACCATTTGTGCATGTCAGCAGCCTCAAAGGATACGTATGGGGAGCCTATATCTGTGCCTTGTCTTCTTGGTATATTCTTTTTTCAGGTATTTCTTATGTTGCACTGCTGAACAAGGACATCATTGCCTGCTCTCCTGCTTTCCATAGAAGAAGGTATATTGTGATCAAATCCATGGAGCCTGATGCTTTAATAACCTGCTGTGAGTGCAAAACTGTAGAAAATACAGTTTACAACTAGGGGGGGAAATTATGAATTCCAGGAGGTCTTGTGTTCCCTGGGTTGCATACAAGCACTCTTCTGTTGTTCATTAGAATTAATACTGTTTCCTTGTACAGCAGCAACATGAGATCACATTTTTCTAGCCTGATATTTCTGGGATTATACTGCAGCTAATTCCACAATTTACCTGGATTCAAACTGATGTTTGACATGACAGAATACCTGCAAATTTGCAGCCTTCTTCTAAAGTGTTCTGTCTTCAGAATCTAATTAAATATCTTTTTCTTCGGCTGCTGCTCTTAGTTTATCATAAAAAAAAAAACCAAGCAAACAAGCAGGCTCAGTGTTTCAAATGCTATTCCTGCTGGGGATTACTGTCTCACTTTTTACCTTCTCCCCTCTTGTGATGATAAAACACCTATACCTCTTTTTCTCAATCTTGTCCTTCATATCCTGTTCCATATGCAAAAATGATCTTTGCTTCTTATTGNACAAGAGGAAATGGCCTCAAGTTGCGCCAAGGGAGGTTGAGATTGGACATTAGGAAAAATTTCTTTACTGAAAGAGTGGTTAAGCCTTGGAACAGGCTGCCCAGGGAAATGGTTGAGTCACCATCCCTGGAGATATTTAAAAGATGTGTAGATGAGGCGCTTAGAGACATGAATTAGTGGGCATGGTGGTGTTGGATTGACGGTTGGACTCGATGATCTTAGAGGTCTTTTCCAACCTTAATGATTCTATGATTCTATGATTCTGCAAGGATTTAAGTCTGTAACTTCCAGTGCTTTAATTCCTTGCATACTCTTAAGCATGCTTTCTTCTTTGTTGTAAAAGCCCTCATGGATGAGGCAACCTGATGGTCACCCAGGCAGCAACCCCATAATGGTGATGGCCAGATCTAGACCTGCTTCACTTCCTTCCTTTTAATGCTGCACCCACTCATGCTTTACATGGACAATATCAGCCATACGCCAGTCAGTGCCAGTCAGCCATACCGAGTCAGTGGTATCTCTTCATATTCATGGATAAGCACCTCTGCTTTGGACATCCAGCACAGGTTAAGTCAAGCACCTCTGCTTTCTCCAGCCTCTTTCTTTATGTTGCTCCTTGTTTATCTGTCTGAGCTGCTGGGAGCTCCAGCACAGGCTATATTACATAACAGGCTTCATTAATACACTATAGCGAAGATGCAAAATGATGAATGAAAGTTGAAAAGTCAGAGCTTCTGCATGACTTATCCTTGTCATTAACAATGACAAGGCACTGAGGGACAGCCATGCTTGCCATGGACTTAGAAGGACTCCACCTCTGGGTCCGAAGGGCAGCTGTTTGCTGATCAGCATGGTCTTTGACTTGGTTGGAGCCATTCTGATGGAGCCTCAACTATGTTCTAACTGCCCTGGACTCACCTAGCCAGAGCAAAGAAAAAGGAGGGCTCTCTTCTGCTGTCAGCAAGCTTAAAATCCACTTTTTGGCCCTTTTCATCCTAACATAAAAAGGGATCGTGAGGCAGCGTTGAGAAGGATTAAAGCATTGGCCTTCTTGGTGGGATCATTTGCTTCCACGCAGAGAAAGTGTCAAATGCTCACAGGTCAGAATACTAGCATTTTATACCCAGGAGACTTCAGAAAGCAATTAAGATTCAAGCCCTACAGACTCCAATCAGTCCTTGTTTAAGTTCAGTTCTATGCCAGAGTAATTTCACTGAAATCAGGTGAATTACTTCAATATTATGTTGCATGAGCAACTCCATCACTTTAAATGGAATTACACCAACATAAAAGTGGTGTAATGTGGGTGACATGAATCAGGCCTTGTGTTTGCAGCAGCCTTGAATACACCAGTATTGAGAGGACCTCTGGAGCTGGGCCCAAAGCACTCACAAAGGGAGCTCCTGCTGTTATTCCAACCCATAGGCAGTTCCCCGAACAAAGACCAATTATCTGAGCTTTGTTTGAAGGGGGTAGGGGACATGCACCAATATTCATAAATTAGGCAAGCCTGGTGTTTACTAAAGTGGAGGGCCTTCATTCCAATTAAAGTCTGTCTTCATTCCTTCTGTGAATTCTTAATTTCCTTTCCTTGTGATATTTGTCAGTTTTCATCTGTCTATTATGACGTACTTCACAGATGAGATTAAATATCATCATTCCCCCTTTACAGATAGGGAAACCAAGGCATAAAAAAGTGAAATAACTGGCCCAAGAGAATAGCTCCAAGGTCACTTGCTACCTAAGGTAGGGCTTTGCCCACATGCTGCCTCCTGTTAACAATTCTGCTCATTTCTTCCAGTGGTGTGCAATAAAAAGAATGGAAATTAGACTTTTTCAAAGGCTTTCTTGCACCACACCTTGAAAAGAGCTACTGCATTTTTTTGTTTTTGTTAAAAAAAATTAAGTAAATAGACATAATATTACCAAACCACTTAAGAATGCTTTGAACCTATATGTTAGAATGTAAAGGATTCAGACAGAAAATTATAAAACATTTCAAATAATTTGTTTTATATGAAAAGGCCAATTAAAGAGGGAGAAAACTTCAGAAAGAATTTTGATAATGTCATTATATACAGTATAATAACAAGATCATTATAAGTTGTAAATATCATGTCATTACCCATTGTAATTATCTGATTACATTCACTTACATTAACTTTGTAATTAGATGTAATTTCACACTTATCAAGTAAAATCTTTTTTAACATGCATGGCAGTACAGTTCCGTCTTTCTTTTTGCCCCTGGCTTGATCCCTGACAACAGGAGGCTGGAGAAGTTCTGAGTGAGTGGTCCTTCCTCAGGACAGCAACAGGAACCTCTGTTCCCACACGTGAGAAAAAAAACTATTTTATCCACTCATCTTTGGCCAGAAGCATGGGGACCTTGAGAACTAACTCACAGAGAGCAGAGGTAAATGATCCCGTGAAACAAGAAAAAAAGAGAAATTAATGTAGAGCAGATAAGTCACTTTAATAGAAGGCTAAGCCTACATTACATCATCTAATGAAAAGACAAATTTTATTTATTAATGTATTACTTAGAAAATGTAAAATACGTTTAAAGGAGTAGTGCCAACTTTCAGCTATAGTTCTAAATTCCCTTGATTCTTTGTCTTTTCTGACAAGCTTTCTTGACTGCTTTTCTGCTTTCCTGAAGGTGCCCCATCACTATATCAAAAGCCCCACAATCCGAGCAGAGCCTGTGCAGGTACAGTGGTGCAGAGGTTAAGAACAGCTGTACTGGGTCAGCCCGGGGAACCCTCAGATCCAGGACCCTGCCTCCAACAGCAACTCTTTTCCTGAAACTCTTACCCTTTTCCCTCTCCAGCCGTGCCCTCCCTTTCAGAGACGCACCAAGTTCCCAAGACCATCTCGTCACCTCCTCCTGGCCCCAGCCAAACTGGCCTTTCACACCATCAGCAGGAGGAAGTTTGAGAGGGACCGGTTTCTGCTCCCTTTTCCTACCGTGCCTCTGGGCAGGGCAGCATCCATCGGCACCTCACACATGTCCGGGGCGCAGTGGGAGCTGTCCGGGTGCTCAGCACCCTCTATAGTTCCCCAGTTGCACACTTTTGCTCCTGTGACCTTCACCCTCCCCTTCCCTTTTCTCATCTGTCACTCCCGCTATTTCCGCCTTGTTTTGCTTTCCCTGCAGCCCTTTCTTCCTAAGGCCAGGACAACGTACACAGGGCCCACACCCTCATACCTCTCAGAAATCACAGGCTCAGGAATACCCTAAACCAGAAGAGGGATCCTCAAACGTAATCCCCCTTGATCAACTATTCTTTCATGATCTTGTCTACTCCTTGAAGCATAACCACATCTTCTGGCAGTACATCCCACTCTTTCCTTCTACTGCATGAAAATGAATTTCCTTCTTGCTTACTTTGAACTTATTCCCTGACCTCCTAATTGATTCCTCCCAGTTCTTGTATAAAGAGAAATGGAGAATAATAATTTTCTGTTCAGCTTCTGTATTCCACTCAGGATCTATAAACCTCTTCGATCATCTCTTTCTCAGGCAAAAGTGCTCTAGTCTATTTAACCTCTCCTTGTATAGAGCCATTCTCCTATCATCGTTGTCCACCTTCTCTCTCTTTCCTACTCCTACAAGACCCTTTGGGAGAGCAGTTCATCACTCCACGTACATTGCACTAAGGCAGTTCTGTCTTTTCATCTGGCTTCCCTATTCACTTCTCTCGCCTTTTGAGATCTGCCTTTCAAGGAATGGGCTGGAGTGTGAAGTCCTCAGTCCTGGAATCTCCTGGAAGACAGCCATACAGTTCAATCTCAGCCATGATGAGCATGGCTGCTCAAATCCAAACACTTCGCAGATGTCAGTCTCAGTGAAAGACCAGAGACCAGAGTCCCTCTCTGCCCCCCAGGTGGAACCTCGGGAGTTTGAGGCAACCTAGATGTCTGTCTCACTTCTGCACACAGCAGAGTTCTCCCCTTTATCTGACCAATGCAAAGAAGCAGAGACTAAACACAGACACAGACCAAACCCTTTATTACAGTGAGATGATTTCCAGAAAAAAACTGTAGGAAAAATTACAGCAAAACAGTTTACCTTTGAAGCTAACACCTTGCAACAATATTAAAAAGTGGGAAACTCTGGCAAATTTATTTGAAACTTCAAATAATAAATTCCCTTCAGTTAGAGAAACTTCTTCACTTAAGTGAGCCACCTGGGAATTTGCCATGTGTTAACTGTCTTTCAAAGTTAGAAGGGGAGGTGATTCAGGCTGCCTACCTGGAGACCTGGAGAGAGCCTAAGACATGGCCAGACCTTAATTGTCACATAATGGCACCTTTCCCTCTACCTTTGTGCCTATCCATCCACTACTCTCTGTGATTTTATAATCACTAGTTCTTCCTTGGCATAGCTGTTTTCAAATCTCACTCCAGCTAAAGATGAGTGAAGCTGTTGGGGATGGTGTAGGCTGAGTCTCATTACATCGCAGGAAATAAAATCTCTTTATAGGGATCCAGTCCAAAGCAATTACGCAGAACTTTAAATTTATACATCTGAATTGTCTCAACAAAGTAGGTAAAACAACAAAATACCTAAAGTAAAGCACACACTTTAGTGGTTTGGTAGTGCAAGTCTACAGCCTGTGTAGGCTGATGATAGCAGCTAATGTGTCTATTTGCGAGAAATTTGCCAACACGCTGGTCTAGGAGCCTTTTCATTCTTTTTTCAAATGAAATTGAAATGAACTGATTGTTTAGATGAATCATTTCCCTCTCCTTGTTTTGGATTACACATTCTTTTTTTTTTCTCACCTCACATCTTCCTTGCTTTTGATGGCAAAGCTAACATCAGAGCAGACAGAACCAGTCCAAGATTTCCCGAAGTGATATTTCTGAAGCAGAGCAGGTGCAGATGAGGAAAAAGGATCAGCCGATTTTTAAGAAGTCAGATGGCATTGTGCAGCAAACAGAAGGCAAAGGACTGATTTCAAAGCACAAAATCAGGTCCTTTTATTTATGTAGAATGCACCAATTCACAGAATTTGAAATGGCTGGTTACATAAATGTATACATTTGATCATAGTTTAATTTTCCATGGGCTGCAATACCTAAATCAGGAGAGCTGTGAACATGGCATACAGGTTGATTCATTTCAGAAGAGTCACCTGGAGAGTTTCTTACATGGAAGATATGGAAGACGTATATTATCCAGTGAGAAATCTTATCATGAACTTTATTCTTAGAGCATTGTCTCTAGCTGCAGGGGGAAAAAAAAAAAAAGATACTAAGCAATTTTGTCATAAGCATTTTCTACATATTTTGCCCTGAGTTGAGTTCTCTGTCTCCCTGTAAGTTTAGTAAAGTACACAAAAATGAGATACCAGTTTATCATGCTTCTTTTGTAGTAGCTGTCCTACGTGATCTATGAAAAAGCAGGCTTGTTAAAATGAAAATGTCAGTAACAGTGAAACATCAACCTTGTAGCTTCTCCAAGGCTCTATAGAGTGGTTTCACAGAAATCTCATGTTTAAATTATTGTATCAGCGAGCTCACTCAAAGATCTAAAATTGCTCCAAATTTTCACACATTCCTTTACTCTTCAGTACTGATCAGGCAACACCAATTAAATACCAATTAAAATTTTGAAAGCTTTTTTTGATAAAATGACCAGCTTTAAAAAGAATATCTTTCTATTCCTGCATTGCTCACCAAAATGCTATGGATGTACAGAAAACTAGCTTAGCTGCGTATACATATGTGTGAATACATGGGGGTAAACTTCTAATTAACTCCTCAAGGCATATCTACCCTCAGAAAACATAGTGATAAGTAGACCAAGATAGCTCCATGTCCTAAAATGCTGCTGTAATTGGAAAAGTTGTAATTTTATCCAAATAACCATAAGATTCACTTCCACAAGTTATATTAAAATAAAATAACGGCTAGATATAAGCGAGGATCATGGTGATGTCAATAGCAAAGCTACTGCCATTTTCCATGGAGTGAGGGCCTCACGTAGGATTTAATAACTTGCTCATTCTAATTATTTGTGAATTTTTTTAAAGTTAAAGAAAAAAGAAGATAATTGCACAGCCTTCTGGTCTTTCTCTCCTGATGCTAATTCCCAATGTTAAGATAATTATACTGCAGGAAAGGATGTGGTTTCTGCTGTCTAATTCCTATGGTTAAAACGGAGCTGCAGTGCTTAACAGAGGTGTAAGCAGCGTCAGTTGGGCCCCTTTACACCAAACCCCATCTCTAGAACGATTTGGCACAGCATAAGCTGGAACCATGCAATCAGCCCAGCCTCCCACGTCCCTCAGGCAGCTCCGGAGAGCAGAACCTGCCTTCACCAGCTGCCAGAGAGAGAGGTCTTCTCAAACACCACTCGCTCCAGTGTTTCCATCTCTGCCAGCTGCCCTGCCTGATGGATACTTCATCCACACATTACCTTGAAAGAAATTTCCCCAAGACAGTGGCATTTCTTCAGTATAACACCATGGGAGGTCATGCCTAACCCTGTCGGAGATAAGCTAAAAGACTGTTACTGATGGCATTACTGTGAACCCTCTGCCACACGTAGCTGCAAATTTATTGTCCAACTTGCACTTAGTATTGCAGTCATTCCTACCTGCAGAGTGGATCTAAAGTGCTATCCCTAAGATAATGCTGGAGAAGTCTGAGGAGCAGAGACAGAAAACCGTATTGTTGCAACCAATAATCACAGTGATAACAATTTCACTGTTCAGCAGACCACATACACACACAGGTATTTAAAATCCGATCTTATGACTATATCTTGATGACAAGAGGTTACAAAAACATACCACTGATCCAAATGTATTTTTCTTCTCATTCAGTGGGTGCCACCTTCATCAAAAGAAGTTCTTTTCATTTTTCTTCTTCTTTTCCTTTTGGTAAGCAGAGGAAGGCTCCTTTTTGTTTTTCACTGTCTCTGTGAATTGCTTCTCCCCACCACTTGGTAAGCCCCAAAGAGACTGGCAGGCTTGACAATTTTACTGCCAGTTTTCTTCTGCAGCTTCAAGCGAGGCCTCCTGTAACATTCCCAGTTCCAATCTCAGGATGAGCTGCTCAAAGATGAGCAATGTGGGAGTTAGGCATGTTCCTACCTGTCAGTCCCATGGGCTTTTTGGCAACCACAATCCCTGGCAAGATTGGAGATTATTGCATCCACGGGGAAAACCTACAAAAGCCAGCATTCAGCAAAGAATTCACTTCCTTAACTTCCAAAAAGAAGCTGGCAGTGAGCCTTCTGCTTCAGTAAACTGTTCCAATTTCTCATCTGAAGATTTAAATGCTGGCAAGCTTTAAATACATTAAATGTAGTGCACAGATTCACATACACACATATGTCTTCACACAGAGACACAAGAACACTTCTAACAAAAATATTGCTTTTCACTGCGTTCTGACTTTTTTTTAATAGGTCACTTCAAGCATCAGACCCCTTTGACTATGTATCATTTCAGGAGCAGAAATTAAATGTTAGCAGAGGAGGGTTAGTATCCAGAACAGGAATCAAAACAATATTAATTCAGTCTTCCCCAAGTCCAGGGACGTTCTCTCACACAGACATAATATCATCCTGGTGGTTAAGAGTTAGTCAAGATCTGGGCAGGAAAAAGAAGAAACTACCTCATGTAGGGTTTTCTTCTGCCAACCCACTGCCATTCCCATCAGCAGTTTCTAAACTGACTCAGCACCAACAGCTTTTACAGCAGTATCACATGCCTTCCAATACTGAGGAGTCGTATCGTATCCTCGCTCTTGGAGTCATGAGATTGGCTGAGAATCTCATTTTACCTTATAATAAGAAAGAAAAATAAGTAGAAATGTAAGAAAGAAAAAGTAACAATCAAAAAGGACAAATTTTGGGTGGTAAAGCCACTCTCCTTCAACTTGCTTTAGAGACTTCCAGAGATCACAGCCTAATTTTAGCTGCAATAAATTTGGATCAGCAGCACATTTTGGTAACCGTCTGTTAGCAAGATATTGCCATAAGGTTGGCAGTACTAGGAAGAGTATACCAGACTTTGCCTTATTGGGATGGGATAAAGATGTGCAGATATGGAAAACAGCTGTTCTGTCTCCAACAGCAAAACTTTATAATTTTCCCTGTTTTTTTCAGATGTCTGATGTACAAAACAGGCAAACTGGGGGGGAAGGAAAGATTAAAAAGCACTTTATGCACAAAATTTATCTCCCATGATGAACTGCAAAATGTTATTTTTTCTATTGTATTTCAATCAGATTTTGATCACTAACAAGTATTTTGAATTAGTATCTTATTTTAAAACTCAGGGTAGTAGCAAACTATAATTCTTACAGACATATCTTTCTTTTCCTGTTTAAAAATAAATAATACTGGCATTTTCTGCTTCAAAAGTGCGATTTTTTTCATATTTTAGAGACATGTCAACAAGCAGAAGCTGCACTTAAATATTTTAGCATTCAGCACAATGCATAACTGGTGCTAGATACATTTGTCACTGGTCCAAAAAATGCATGTGTATAGGCAGTTCATAAATATACGGGGCAGTACCTGTCATGTGCTACCTAAATGACACATAAAGCAGTTTTTACTACAAAAAAGGTAAATACATTTCAGCTTGAAGTAAATTGCTAAGATGGTTGCTGTCCTTTCCTCCCTGCTTTGTTCCTTCCTCTTTCCTTCTCAAATAAAAACCCAAAATTTAAATTTTACATTTTTACTGTGAGGACAGAGTCCAAACAAGAACCCAAGCAAAAGCAACTAGCTTTGCAGGAGAAAGGGGAAAATTAGCAGTACAACATAACCTTCAAATGGACATTAAGAACTGCAAGTTTTTATGCGATCCTACTTCCCTTCACAGGATCACCTGAGGTCTGTTTTCCATAGTAAATCCCAGGGACTGCCTAGATACCATGTTGGTAGACATTTTTTTGAGAACCACAGCTCCGTAGACAAATATGCCTTTCTGTCCGCTATACTAGCTTCTCAGCCCCACTGAAAGGTGCACATATAACCAATTATAGAGCAGACACGAGTCCACCTTATGTTTTACAGCAAAACCTTTTTACACTGCTTTGTCAGCATAAAAGACTCATGAAATGGATATCATTTCCTCTCGTTTGAAGATTACTTTACTCTGCAAGTGGCAGGCAGATGTCATGAGTAAATGAGCATCTGTCTATTAAAGGAGGAAAGCATCTGCATTTGTCCATACACGAAGGCAATTCTGCTATGAACTAAGGGAGGAACTGACCTAACTCTGTCAAATGACATTTCAGTGATGGTTCCTGGGCAGAAAGCAGTCTGCTGCCTAAACAACAAAGACAAGGCCATACTGCAGATGATAACCCGGAATGAGTCACCAGGGAAAAAAAAAAGGGTGTGGGGGGAAAGTGGAAAAGAGCTGTAGGGTAGGATGGGTAGTGAAAGCAAAATGAGCTTCCAGCATATCACCAAAACCACCCAGTGCCATCTTTGGAAAACTGGGTAGGAGTGCATAAAGCAGTTTATTACTGAAGCTGGCACTACTTTGCCTCCCCTAGAACGTTGTGCCTAATTCTGCTGCTGCTCATGGTTCAAGGAGTGGTTCCCAGAATCATAGAATCATAGAATCATTAAGGTTGGAAAAGACCTCTAAGATCATTGAGTCCAACTGTCAACGCAACACCACCATGCCCACTAAACCATGTCCCTAAGTGCCACATCTACACGTCTTTTAAATACTTCCAGGGATGGTGATTCCACCACTTCCCTGGGCAGCCTGTTCCAAGGCCTGACCACTCTTTCAGTAAAGAAATTTTTCCTAATATCCAATCTCAACCTCCCTTGGCGCAACTTGAGGCCATTTCCTCTTGTCCTATTGCTTGTTACTTGGGAGAAGAGACCAACCCCCACCTCGCTACAACCTCCTTTCAGACAGTTGTAGAGCATGATAAGGTCTCCCCTCAGCCTCCTCTTCTCCAGGCTAAACACCCCCAGTTCCCTCTGCCGCTCCTTATAAGACTTGTGCTCCAGGCCCTTCACCAGCTTCGTTGCCCTTCTCTGGACACGCTCCAGCACCTCAATGTCCTTCTTGGAGTGAGGGGCCCAAAACTGAACACAGGATTCGAGGTGCAGCCTCACCAGCACC